>JAMJFZ010003360.1:0-62500 GCA_026225945.1 Cricetomys ansorgei | reverse complement strand
TGTCTCACAATGTAGCCCTGGCTGGTCTGGAACTCTATGTGTATAGACCAAGCCTGCCCTGAACTCACAGTGATCCACCTGTCTCTGTCTCCCAAGTGCTGGGATTAAAGGAGTGTACCACCATATCCAGCATAGCTTTGCTTTTGAATAAAGTTTCTTTGCTACTTTGCAAAGAAAAACAGTGCAGTGGCTGTTCATATCACACCACACACGCACAATTCTGCAACTATTGACATTCTGCTCTCTGTGTATCTATGCACACTTACCTTTTTCCAAAACAGCTCAAAGTAGCTTGCAGACATCCTCTTCCTAGTCCTGAAAGACCTAGCCCTACATCTCCCCCATCTCCAAGATCAGACCATTCTCCTACAATGAGCAATGCCCTAACCACACCTGAGGGAAACACAGCGCTGGGCCAGATGTGGTGGTAAGCACCCAGAGTCCCAGTGACCCGGGAGCCTGAGGCAACGGGGTTGTGTGAGCCTGCACATTGCTAGCAACAAAGCAAGACCCTGCCACAGAGAGGATAAGAAGATGAGAGGAGAAGGAGCAGGCAGGGAATTGAAGGGAATAAATATCAATTCAGTCACATCAACCAGAATCCAGTCAACACTCAGAGTCCCTCAGTTGTCCTCCAGATGTCCTTCGTAGCTGTTCTCCCCACCCGTTGTGCTCTCTGTAATGCACCTCTCTTGTGCCTAGGAAATAAACATAACTTCTTCAGGTGTGGTTTTTTTTTTTCTCCTTCAGATTAGCCAAAAATTAATATCATTCTAGTGGGCTTCTCCACGGGATCAGTGATTCCTGGTTTGTGATTGGATCTGTGAGGACACCCTGAGGATAGGAGGCACAGAACCAGCCAGCAGCCTCTAGATGTCTCCCTTAGACAGTGAATTCCACGGGAGTAGCTCGCTACCAAGATCGTTCTTGGGTAATTGATGTCAGAAGAGACACTTTTCTTTTTCCTTTTTCCCCAAAGCTAATCAGCTCCTCTTAACGTTACTTGCTCCTAAAAATTAAAATACCAAGACTTCTTTCATTGCAAACTTCTGAAAACCAGAAAATCTAATTATCTCTTATTAATAGTCTAAGTAAACAGCCTAACTACAACCTTCGAAGCTACTGCATTTCATCTCCAACTTGAGGGCGCCTCTCTTTCTTGCTTTCCTTCTTTCTTATTTTCTTTTTCTGGAGATTTATTTATCTATTATTGATGGGTATATGTGAGCCTGTATTAGTTTGTGTGAACCATTACGGTGCAGGAACCAGCAGAGGGCAGAAGATGGCTTCAGATCCCATGGAATTGGAGTTCTTGGCTAATGTATGCAGGAAGGTCAGTGTTGGGAACTGAACTCTGGCCTTCTGCAAGAATGGTTAGCAGTCTTAACCACTGAGCCTTCTCTCAAGCCCCAGACTTGAGCTTCTAAAGCACATGGGAATATTTGAGACTTATGGTGCTTCTTTGGGTCAAATCAAAGAGTAAAAGTATAATGAAGTCATCCTTATATATTACTGGTGACAGGTTTGGAAGAGACCCTGACACACACACACACACACACACACACACAGCAAAAATGGAAATACATTCTGGAACCCATATGATCACACACAGATTATCCAGTGTTATTGCTATATGGTCTAACATCTCAGAGTGTAGCTTTCACGTCCACTGCAGGACATTTCCGGTAGGTAGAATAGTGTAAGACTCAGGCCTAGCCAGGTGCTAGTGATATGCACCTTTAATTCCAGCTCTCAGGAGGCAGAGACACATCTCTGAGAGTTTGAGGCCAGCCTCGTTGAAAAGAAACTCACTCATGCACCCACCCCCCAGGTGGGTGCCATTCAGAAGAGAAGCTATGGGGCTTCGCATTGAATCTTACACTTACATTATTAAATATATTTTTGTGAACTTATCCACAACCAAAATGAAAAATTAACTACATAATTAGAACTAGAAAAAATATTTGCTTTTTGTCCTCTTTCATAACTCATGTTCATTGCCTGTCACATATTACATATTTAAATGATAATGTGTGTTGTGAATATATTAGGCTAAATATAATCTATTATTAAATTTGAAAAAATAAAAAAGAACATTTGCTACTTCTGCAGAGGACTCTTGGTTCAATGAGAGACCCTGCCTTAGTAAATAAAACTGAGGGAAATTTAGGAAGACACCCCATGTCAACTTTAAACCTCAACACAAATGTACACACATCCCCCCGCCCCATTACACATACACACATGCATGTACACCATACGTATTAGAAATCCTATCCTTCCAGGTCCTATCACCATACAATTTCCATTTCAAAGTTAACATATATGTTATGTTTATGTTATGTATAGACTGACAGGTACAGATTATAGATATAGTAGTTGATCCTTGTCTGTTTGAGATAGTTTCATATAACACAGACTCAGACTCCCTTTATAGTGAAGAATGACCTTGGCTATCTGATCCTTCTATCTCCACCTCCCAAGTGCTGGGATTATAGGCATACGCCATGCTCAGCTCAAAGCCAACTCTTTACTTTATAGTAAGTCAGAGGACAGGCCACATATTCTCCTAAGCTCGAATGTATGGGGCAATTTAACCAGAAAATGTGGGTCCCTAACTGCCTTCTGCATCCGTGGACTCAGGTTAGAAAAGACTTTGGGTACCTTTAGGAGGAAAAGCATTCACTAGCAGGGAATGTCACTCCTCTACAATCACACGCCATCAAAGAGCATTCGAAGCCCCAGGAGGCATCTGCCTTCGAAGGGCCAACCATCTGTGAAAGATGATATATTTAGAACTTTTGTGTCCAAAACTTAAAAGCACAAAGTTGCCTGATCTGTTGAGCATGGATCACTCTTGTGAGTGAAAAGGGTCAGAAAAGCTAAAATGTGAACCAATATTAACACAAGTGACCAAACATTCCGGATCACTTGGGCAGTTGCCTTAGGCCCAGGATTTGCCGTGCTAAAACCAGGAAAGTCCCTGGTGTACACCAGGGGACCAGCTGGCAACCCTGACACAGCCCTGCACTGCTCTCCGAGGTCCTGGATGCCAAAACCAAGCACTAGTGAACCCTTCACTGAAAGCAACCTCAGATGGGTCACCGCCACCTGAAAGAACCAGCCTCACTCAAGAGGCTGCCATTGGCAGGGCTGATGTCAGGGGCAAAGCTGAACCCAAAAGACAGGAGTGGTGCTGTGTGCCTGTAACCCAGTACTTGGTGTAAGAAGAGAAGAAAGACAGGAGGCGATTCCGTGGTGGGCACAGGTTTATTTTAAATAAACCTGAGAAGGGCTCTCATCAGGGAAGGTCAAAGACCAAACTTCTTTCCCAGGCTTTGATTTTATCATTTGTCAGGTCCAGCCTGACAAGTTGGAAAATACCTGAATGGGGGGTGGGACTGAAGGGCCTTATGAAGGGAATTGATCAGGCACACGCAGTATCATTGAGCTCAGGTGGAAAAGAGCTAGCGTTTAATTTTTGTCTCAATTTTTATACACCTTTCCTCAAGGGGCTATGTGTAGCCACAGCGATTACGAAAAGGGTGACAATCACAGGGTTAGACAATACATAGATGAAAACATCCTAAAGCCAATAAGTAACAGAACAAAACACCTTCCGTGCTGGGGCAGGATGTTTACCCCGGGAGATAACCTCTCTCAGTGGAGTTAGATGCTTAGCCAGAGAAGGAATGTTTCCTTAGATAATCTTTGACTTCCTTGAAACTAGCCGCTCCGGCAACTTGTTTTGTGACCCAGTTTTGCTCAGAATATTTTCCAATAACAAAATAGGCATATAGCCAGAGGCTCACAACAGAATCTAGGCCCAGAATCTGGGGGGCTCACCACAATCATTCTAGGGAGGAGGTTGAGACCCAGTTCTACCGGGTCATGTCAATGGTCAAACCCCAGTTTGTGCAAACATGATATTAGTGGTGTAGAATTAGGGAACTTGAAACCATTAGCCACAGGGAAGAGAGGACTAAAGGGGAGCCACTGGGTTGGAATGGGATTGCCCCTGAGTCTGAGTCACTCTCTTGTGCTTACACCTGGGAGATGGAAACAGGAAGATCAGGAGTTCAAAGTTATCCTCTGCTATAAAGCAATTTTGAGGCCAGGCTGGGCTCCCCAACTCAAAGCAAAGCAAAACTAAAAACAAACAAAACAAAACGTGTGTACCAGAGATGCAGGAGGTATGGTTAATGGTAGAGTGCTTGCCTGGCATGTCAGGCCCTGCTAAGTAAACAAGTACAAGTATTTGTGTTTGTTCTACTTTCATTTCTGTTGCTGTGATTAAAAAGAAACACAACACACATACACCAACAAACAAACAAACAACCCTGATGAAACAAAACAACTTTGTTCTAGCTGGAGAGACGGCTCAGTGGTCAGCGCTGGCTGCTCATGAAGAGGACCCAGGTTGAATTTTTAACACGCACGTGGCAGCTCACAATACGTTGCCTTTTCCGGTCTCTGAGGGCACATACTCAGGTAGTGCGTAGACAGACAAACAAGAAAGCAAAATACTCACACACAATAAAAAAATCTTAATTAAAAAAAACTTTAAATGAAAAATGAATTATTCAATGTACAATTCCAGGCAACGAGCCATTCTTTCAGCGAAATCAAGGTGGCGTGGATATGAAGTACTGGTTAGAGCCACAGTAGACAGCAGAGAGGAGTGAATGCGTGCATACTCAGTGCTCAGTTCTTTCTCCACTTCTACACAGTCCAGGGCCCCAAACCACGGAATGGGGTTGCCCACTTTCAGGCTGAGTCTTCCCACATCAGTCAAGGCAATCAAGATAATCTTATCGCAGACACACCCACAGGCTAGCCTGAGAGACAAGCTCTCCTTGAGACGCAAATGATTCTAGATTGTGTCAGGTTGACAAAACTAACCATCATCTCTCCCCAAACCTTCTGACAGCAGAGTTAGGTCAGAGGTCCATAGCAAATACCTGGTACTGGTGAGAAACAATTGCAACCACAGACTAAGCAACTGAAAGGCAATGTCTCCTCCAAATAATCTAGACACGTAATCTAAAAAAAAGGAAACGTGGACTAGCAAGACTGCTCAGTGGGCGAAGCACCTGCAGCACGAGCTTGCCTGCCTGAGTTTGATGTCTGATCCCTTGAACCCCCACATAGAGGTAGGCGGAGAGAACTGACCTCCACAAGGGCACTGTGGGAGGCACTCCCCCACATACGCACATACAGTAAGGGTCTGTAAGATTTTAATAACACGTACAACAGAGAACAGACAGCATCAGCGCTCCTCAGGACGAGGAAGAACGGTGGACAGACCTGACAATTATGATCACCAATGTGATGGCACTGGAGCCCCGGAAGAGCCGGTGACATAATTACAATCTAAGTCCAAAGCCCCGATAAGCAGAAGAACCTGGACCAGCCCACGTCCAAACCTAAAGAGGAGAAAGCCAGGTCTGGTCATGTAAGGCTGTAATCCCAGCTGTTCGGGAGCTTGGTAGGGAGGTTGCAAGTTCAAAGCCATTCTGGGCTACAGAGTGAGTGGCGGGCAATTTAGTGAGCTCCTGCCTCAGAATAAAGAGTAATCTGGGGCTGGTTGTATAGCTCCGTTGGTAGAGCGCTTTCCGAGCATTCCTGAGGTCCTCTGTTTGATTCCCAGCATCCCGTAAACCAGGCTGAAATTTCATTACTTAGGAGTTGGGGGAAGAAGGATCAGAGTTCAAGGTCATCCTCAGCTACAGTAGTGACTTTATCATCAGCTGGGGCTACAAGAGACCCTGTCTCAAAAACAAAAGCAAGGACTGGAGAAATGGCTTTGTGGTTAAGAGCACATATTCCTCTTACAGAGGACCGAAGTTCGATTCCCAGCACCCACACCAGACAACTCACAAATACCTAGAACTCCAGCTTCAGGGAGCCAATGCTTCTCTGACCTCCTTGGGCACATACACAGACACACATATGTACACATAAATAAATAAAAAGGCTTTTAAACAATCTTGAAAAACAACATCAACAAAACAGAAACAAACAAATAAAACCACAAAAGTTTAGTCATTTTAAAGTAACCATTCTGCTGAGCAGGGTAACACACTGCAATCCCTTTAATTGCATGTGGAGGATCAGGAGGTCAGGCCAGCCTAGGCTACACAGTGAGACCACGTCTCAGAAAACAATAAAGAAACAAACAAATAATGTAGCAGAACACTTGGAAGAAGTTTTTGTTATTGTGAGTTCTTTAAAAACACAAAATGGCTTTTCGACTAGGTTTCTGTTCCCTCCGTAGGTGTGGCAGGTCATTATGAGTTGGATTTGGAATGCTTGATGCCGGTGGCTCTAATTTGGTTAGGTGCAGTCCTTCTGGCACCTGTAGCTTGTTCTTGGGATTGCGTGCCACATGGGTTTATGAGAACTTTTGCTTAGAGTATAAAAGGTTCAAAGCTCCCAGAGCTGGGGTGGGCGTTCGTTGGTGGATTGTTGGTTGCTTTGTCTGTCCTTAGTGTGTTGATTCTTGCATAGAAGAACAAAGGTTGGAGAGATGGGGTTTGCAGATAGTGAGCTGAGACCTAGTCTGACTCACTGTCAGCTGGCCCTCTCCAAGCTTAGGACAGCCTAAAAGAGGCTGTGAAGATCTCTACCTTTCTCTCGTTCTATATCAAGGCCATCTGCAAAAGTGGTGAAAATTTCTGTCTTTCCTTTCTCTTTCTCTAAATTGAGGGTAAAAGGTTGAGGTGTACTGATACAAAACAAAGTTATTGTTGTTGTAAGACAACCCGAATGTCAGGTTTCCCCGGATTACCCCTTTTTACGTATGGGTAAGAATTAAGACAAGAGGCAGCATCGCAACCATGCCAGTTGATTCTGTAGTGTACTGGTTGATTTTGCTCGGTTTGCTTTTGAAGCTGGGGATGGAACCCAGGCCCCCTTCATGGGAAGCAGACATTCCACCTCTGAGTTCATCTGCAGCTGCCCGACTTGCCATCCACACCAGCGCGTTCTGGGAATTTGACTGTCAACTCTGCCTTTCTTGGTTTCTCGGAGTGTCCGACAACTTGGATTCAGTTCAATGAGCTGAATCTTTGCCGTGGTGACCTAATCCTTATTGATGTTCCCGAAGGGGGAAAAAAAGTGTCTTTTAACTAGTGTTATAGGTTGTAGGTCCTAAATGTATTGGTTGAAAATACGTTTTCATTAGAAAGTCAAGGTATGAGGCTTGAGAGATGACTCGGTGGTTTAAAAGTCAGTACTCCTCTTGTAGACCCGAGTTGAATTCCCGGAACCCATGTCCGGCAGCTCACAAGGGCCTGTGACGTCGGCTTAGCAGAATCCGACACGTCCGCCTCTCTCGCAGGCACACACCCACACACAGGCCACCATCATTCACGTCATTAAGACATTTTTTAAATCTAAAAAACCAATAACGGTATGAGCATCATAAACCACGCGTGTCCGCGCCGCTGTCGTGTGTGTGTGTGGGGGGGGGGGCGCGCCTCGCCAGCCGGCGGTCATCGCAGCTCTCAGTATCCCGACTCCCCGCAACAGGACGGAGGTTTAAAATTTAACGTTGCTGTCTGAGCTGTTTTCTTCCTGAAGACAGCACCTGTGCTGGGCTATGAAACAAGCATATGAAGCATGGGCTTTCATTAAACAGTTTTTAAAACATCGAGATATGACAGGGCTAGAGAAGCGGCTCGGCGGTTGCAGCCCGCCTGCCGCGTGGATCCCACCGCGACAGTAATGGACTGAACCTCTGAACTGTAAGCTGGCCCTGATTAAATGTCTTTCTTTATAAGAGTCACGGTCATGGCGTCTCTTCACAGCAATAGAACCCTAACTAAGACACATTTAAAAAGCAGATTTATTTATTTTACTTTATGCATCTGGGTGAGTGCCTGAATGTATGCATGTGTATCACGGGCACACCGTGTGCCCACGGGGCCAGAATAGGACGTTGGATCCTCTGAAACTAGAGTTACAGGCAGTTGATAGCTGCCGTGTGGGTGCTGGACACCAAACCCAGGTCCTCCGCAAGTGCAGAAAGCTCTTAACTACTGAGTCATCTTTCCAGCCTCATAGATGGCAATTTCAAAACTCCTCAGGCCTGCTAAAGGTACCGGCACTCTTCCTAAAGCATATACTGTGGCAAGACGTAGTGTACACAAAAAATTTAATTACCCCAAGCCCAGGCAAGCCAAGTGTGTCAGGTTGCAACAATCTGTGGGAAAGGCTATTCAGTCTGAAGTCGAAATAGAGATTCCCAGAACCCATGGGTGTTATCTTGCAATGACCTTTCTACCCCCCATAAAAGATCAAACATGCAAATTACCGAATAGAAGAGGACAGGTAGATGCCAGTGTAACACAGAGTGGTGGGGTTCTAAGAGCTCCTGGTGTTCTCTGGGTAAAAAAGTCTTAATTATTAGGGGAGTATTAAGTGTTTGGGGGGTGGAAATATTTTTCTATTAAAAGTTGATATGAGGACCTGGAGAGATGGCTCAGTGGTTAAGAGCACCGGCTGCTCTTCAGATGACCCAAGTTCAATTCCCAGTACCCACATGGAAGCTTATAACTTAGCATCTATAACCCAGTTCAAGGGGATCCAACACCCTTTTCCAGTCTCCTCAGACACTGGGTATGCACAGGGTGCACAAACATGCACGCAGGCAAAACACTCATACACATAGAATAAAAATAAATAAATATTCAAAAAAGAAATTAAAATTAAAATTAAATATTAAAAAATGTTGAGCCTGGTGGTGGTGGTGCATGCCTTTGATCCCTTGGGATGCAGAGGCAGGCGAATCTCTATGAGTTTGAGGCCAGCCTGGTCTACAGAGTGAGTTCCAGGACAGCTAGAGTTACAGTTGGTGTTGTGGCTCAGTTGGAAGAATTCTTGCTTAGCATGACTGAAACTCGAGCTCCATCCCTCGTACCTCACAAGTTGCTGGCAACAAATACTTGTAATCCCAGCACCCTGGTGGTGCAAGTCGGAGGTTCAGGAGTTCAAGGTCATCCTCAGCTACATAGGGAGCTCAGTGCCATCCTGGGATACATAAAACTGTGTCTCAAATAATAATTAAGATATGATTGTGCAGCCAGACGTGGTGTTACAGGCCTTTATTCCAGCACTTGGGAGACAGAGGAGGGTGGGTCTCTAGTTGTTCTACAGATCAAGTTTTTTGTACTTTTTTTCTTCAATTCTAGGGGTTGAACCTATGGTTTTTGCACATACTAGGCTGGGTTCAGCAAGAAATTCTGCCTCAGTGAAAGAGTGGAGAGTTATGGGGAAGACATTCAGTGTCAACTTTGGGTCTCCATAGGCAGATGAACACGTATGTACGGCATCCCCAGACGTGTGTACCCACACCCCAAGCTCATACGAGGGTGCTGAGTGGTAGCATGACCATCACAGTAGCCAAAAGGTACAAATACTCCAAAGCCCATCAAGAAATGATCAGGTCAGGCATAGCATATGCAGACAATACATTTCGTCTAGGATGGATCTTGAAAACTTTATGCTGACACGAGAAGTGACACCGTGTGTGATTGTATCCGTAAGACCTGTGCAGAAGAGGGGAATCCACGCAAGCAGAAAGCCGATGAGTACTGGTAGTCAGAAGATGGAGGCGGCAGGGTGTGGGCAGTTGCTATTTAATGGTGTGGAGTTTCCCTTCGGAGTGGTATAAAAGGTGCCAGGGTTAGGAAGTTGCGATGGTTACACGGCAGTGTGGACGTAACAGACGGAAACTTTAAAATTGGAAGGAGAAAAAAAAGCTGCGTGTGATGGCGCACGCCTTTTTAATCCCAGCACTTGGGAGACAGAGGCAGGTGGATCTCTGTAAGTTCCAGGTCAGCCTGGTCTACAGAGTGAGTTCCAGGCCAGCCATGATGACATAGTGAGACCCTGTCAAAAAGGGCGGGGACGCTAAAAAGGTAAGTCGTATGTTACACGTATTTGTGCGTGTGGGGTGGGGGAGGGTATGTTCATGTGGGTGTGTGTGTGTGCAGTCCCATGTGTATGTGTGTGTGTGGAGGCCAGATCAGGATCAAATGCTATCCTTCAGGAGCCATACACTTAGCTTTTTGAGTCAGAGTCTCATTGGCCTACAGTTGTCCAAATAGGTTATGGTGGCCAGTGAGTCCCATAATCTGCCTATTTCTGTTGCAGAAGTTTATTTTAAATTATGCTTCAAATGGTTGTTTTATGTATTGTTGGGAAAGGGGCTGCCTAGACCTTGGCATTTGTGTTGTCTGTAGGTGTTGGCTTTATGTATGAAACCATGCCAGCTAATCCAATGTGGAGACAGGAAAGAAGAAAAAGAAACTCCAGACCTTGCAGAATCCTTTTTAAAATTTATTTATTTATTTTTCTGCAAACCTGTCTACAAGCGGTCCAGATCCTGGTGAGGCCGACCTGACAAGAGATATCCGCTATGGTGATGAGAACTCCACCCGGCAAGGGAACCCTTCCCACAGACAAGGTTACCAGCTGTTTTTCCTGCAAACCAGACTCTATCTTAAAATCTGGAAAGTGTTTCCTCAGAGTCAGCACACAGAAGCTGTCTTCCAGAACTGACTGAGGTTGCATCTCGTGCTGGCAGCTGAAATTGGTGCTGTGAGAGTCACCCAGGTGTTGCTGGTTTTGAAGGCATGGAGGCGTCTTTGGAGAGCAGCTGAGGCTTGGCACTGTGAGAGACCAGGAGAGACCAGGTGAAGGTGCAGCCTTGATAGTAGTTGAAACCCCGATGAAGGGGTCATGTAAAGAAGTTGAGGTTTATGCATCAGGAAGAGAGCCCAGGAGAGGCCTTTGGTAAAAGTACAGCCTCCACAGCAGTTAAGGCCCATGTTAAAGGGGTCATGCAGAGAAGTTGAGGCTTGTCATTCTGAAGAGAGCCCAGGAGAGGCTTTTGATGAAAGTGCAGCCCAGTTGCAGCAAGAGACCCCATCAGTTTTGGAGATGCCAGTTCCATAGGATGGCCACCAAGAACAGCAGCAGAAGTGGAGTGAAGCCAGCCAGAGCCTGCAGGACAAGCTGTGTGTGCTGCAGAGGGCAGAGAAGTGACCCTTTGGAGGAACCTGGAAGATCATGAGTGAATTCCAGATAACTGGATATTGATAATGTTTTTCTGTTGTCCAAAGACATTGTGAAAAGCTTGATAGATGCTTGGTATCATTTCATTCTGTGATTCCTAGCAAACCTTGTGATTATTCCTCTTGTAAATAGTTTTGCTGGTGTAGTGTTAAAATGTGTTGTAGAGATAAAGCAATTATTTTGATTGTCTTATAAAGAATGAAGGAAATGTTGCAGAAGTTTATTTTTATTTATGTTTAACATGGTCGTTTTGTGGGAAAACAGCTGCCTAGGTCTTGGTATTTGTATTGTCTACAGGTATTGACTTTATGTAAAAGATGTTTGCTTGCTCATGATCTGCACGTGCTATCAGAAGAACACCTGAGGAACTTAGGGATCAATAAAACCCCCTGAGATTAGACGCTCAGGGTTCCCCTGTCAAGGACTGCACTTGCCATAATAGTGGTTCCCTCTGCTGAGGTCTGGCAGGGTTTCCATCTATGAAAATGCCTCTGTGTCTTCTTGGCTGAGACCACACAGTAGGAAACTATTACAATTTCTATATTTCTAGTATCAGGATAACTGTGTGCACAGTCACACCCAGCTCTGTCTTGTCTCTCTTTTTTTCTCCTTCCCGCTTTCTGTGTGTGTGTGTGTGTGTGTGTGTGTGGTGAGTGAGTGCATGCCTGTGTGTGCTTGTTTGTTGGTGTGGGTGGCACGCACACTGTGGAGGTCAGAAGACAACCTTGGGTGTCTGCCCTCACCTTTTGAGGTTGGGTCTCTTCACCGATGTGGAAAAATGCTTTCTGCTTGAGTCTGATGATCTGACTTCCAGATCACAGACTTACACAAAAGCAGCTGTAATCCCAGTGATCCCTGATGAAAGACAGGTGGAGACAGGAATATCTCCAGAAGCTCCCGGGACGGCAGCTTGGCTAAGGAGATAGAAACAGCTGGATCCCTGGGGTTCCCTGGCCAGCATAACCTACTTGGCCAACTCCAGGCCAATAAAAGACAGTGTCTCAAAAAGTAAGGTGGATAGCTCCTGAGGAATGACACTTGAAACTGATCTGGGCTATACACACACACATACACACACACACACACACACGAATACATACCGCCCCCACATACATATAAACATACACAATAGAAGCTCTGTTCATCATGTGCAGCACGACTGTGACCCTAACTAGAAAATAAACCTACAGTTTCATTGAGCCTGACCAATGTCAGTCGCACGTATTGACTTAAGGCTGAATGATTTCAGCTGATAATGTAACATTGTTGGCCGGCCCCCTTGTTTATTTTATGTGATAAGCCTCAGTCTTACTAACATATTGTGACTCTCTCCCAGGATCCTGGGGAAGAACCCCACTCCCTGTTCGTATTTATATTTTATAATGATGTCTTTATTTCATGTTTAGCAAAAATATATTATAAATCATTACATTTCCATTGAATATGATCATGGTTCCTTGGTAGGTGTGCTGTTTGTTTCTTGGTAAACTTGACACAAGATAGGGTAATTTCTGCAGAGGAACCTTGATTGAAAACATGTCTCCACCGGATTGCCTGTTGGGAAGTCTGTTGGGTATTTTCTTGAATGATGATTTGATGTAGGAGGGCCCAACCTACTGTGGGCAGGAAGTCCTTGAATATGTAAGGAAGCAAACTGAGCAAGCCAGGAGAAGCCAGCCAGTGAGCAGCATGGTTACTGGGCCCTGGGCTCCGCTGCTGTCCTGCCTCCACGCTCCTGCCCGGACTTCCCTCAGCGATGGAGTGTGATGTGAGAGTTGTAAAATAAAACAAACCCTTTCCCAAGCTGCTTTTGGTCAAAGTGTTCAACACGGCAATAGAAGCTAAACTAAGACAGTGGGGCAGCTGCACTGTGCAGACGCTTCTGTCCGAGGCGTTTCGTACTGCCCAGTAGCTGTTTTAAGGTCTTCACACAGTGGCTTTGTTCCAAAAGACTAGTGGTGGAAACAGCGGGGAGCCTGAAGGCCCGGGTTCTGGAACGTGCAGAGTGTCGCGTCTGTGGCCTTGTCGGCTGTGTGAACTCATCCGTAGGCTTATACAGCAGTCACTGCCCCCGCCGTGTCAGCTCCCCGAGTCCTACAGAAGCAGTAGGACAGTAAAGACAGCCTCTAGAAATTAGCATTTGTTTTTATTTATTTTTACTTTATGTATAGAAGTGTTTTGCTCGCATGCGTGTGTAGTTGTACACCTACTGTGGCAGTTCACTGAGAGAGACACAGAGACATTTTCATAGATGCAAACCCTGCCAGACCTCAGCAGAGGGAACCACTATCCTGGCCAGCGTCATCCAGACTGTGGAACTCCGAGCGTCTGAGCTCAGGTAGTTTTATTCATTCAGAACTCCTCAGGTGCAGATCATAAGCAATCGACTTCCCCAACAGACAATACAGAATGCCAAGGCCTATGCATCCCTTTTTCCAATAGTGCACACAAACAATTACTTTAAACACAACTAAAAATAAACTTCCACAACATGCATGTGTGTATGTATGTATGTCTGCGTGTATGTACATATGCATGTGTCTGGTGTCCAAGGAGATCAGAAGAAGGCATCAGATCCCCGGAGCTGGAGTTACAGGTGGTTGTGAGCTGTCTGAATAGAATTCAGGTCCTCGGCAAGAGCAGCAAGCTTTGTTAACCACCGAGCTGTCTCTGTAGCTCCAAGAAAATTCTTTTAATAAATGCAATAAATCATGAATTAGCAAAAAGTCTATCCCTAGGGGTTAGAGAGCTAGCTCAGACTGTGAAGCGTTTGCTGTGAAGGATTGAGGACCAAGTCAGAGCCCCATGCGGAGGGAGAGCTGGGAACCCCCTGGGGCTTGCAGGCCAGCCAGCCTGGCTTAGCCACTGAGTGCCAGGAACCAATGATAGGTCTTGTTTCAAACTCAAGATAAACCGCTGCCTTGTCCTGTACGGAGGAAGAGCGCCGCAAGCGTATGTACACGCTCATGCACACGCGCACACACACCTTAACCGTTTTCACTGTGTGTGGAAGAAAGGCCTCTGGAAATTTGCCCGGAGGTTGACGAGAGTTGCGTGCTTTTCTTGCCTTATTTGGGTTTTGTGCCTGGAGTGCAGGAGCGCTGGGTATTGAACTCTCAACGCTGCAGTCACTATTTTAAGGTTAATGAAAGGGATCAGATCTTCTATAAAGGAGGGAAAGGAAGTGAATTTTATTCTTTACGGAAAAAAAAAAAAAACCAGTATGAATTTTAAGCACAGTAGGGTTTTCTCACGTGTTCTTGTGCACTTTTTATTGGACGTGTTGGCTTCTCCCTTACTTCAAGGTTCTGCAGGAAAGAATCCATCTATCTGTTTAGAGTTTCAGTGTGACTAATATTTATAGTTTCACCTCAGAATGTTCTAGCACCTGCAGGCGCTTGCTGTTTTCTGTATTTATATGCCCATGAAGGCACAATGAGAAATTATTAGGTGCTGTAAAGCAAATTCAGCTGAAGTCAGGTTCCAGAAAAGGATGAAAACAGCTCCTGAAGGCCGGTGAGATGGCTCAGTGGGTAAAGGAGCTCGCTGACAAATTGTGCGACTTGAGTTCAATCCCCAGGACCCATGTGGTGCAAGGAGAGAACTAATTTCCACCCGTCATCATCCGACCTCCTCATGATTCATAGTGCACACATACAGAGAACAAATGAATGTAATTAACAATAAAAACTATTGTAGTCGTACACCTACTGTGTAGGGTTACCAAGGAAGACATGGACGCGTATTTTTAATAGGTGCAAACCCTGCCAGACGTCAGCAGAGAGAACCACTATCCTGGCCAGTGCCATACTGGACAGTGGAACCCTGAGCATCTGAGCTCCTTACGTGTTCTACTGATAGCACGTGCAGATCATGAGCAATTAAACATCCCCCAGTTGTACAACAAACTATCTTTACACTCATGGTCATAAAGTCATCTGGGAACTGGCTGCTCTTCCAGAGTACCCAGGTTTGATCCCTACCACCCTCATGGAGACGCAGGATGGTCTCTAACTCCAGTCCTTGAGGGAACTGATGCCCTCTTCTGGCCTCCGAGGGCACTGCACACGTGCGATGCACAGACTTATCTTGCAAGCAAAACACCTATATATAAAAAATAAAAAAGGGAAATTTTTCCCCAGTAATCTAGTAACTGAAGAGATGCAAAGGATTTAATGTGGGGATTTGTTCACCCAAAGTCAGCGTCTGGATTGCTGTGGCTCTGGCCTCTCTCCTCAGGGCTTCTGAAACAGATTTTGTTTTTTCTTTCCACTGTTAAGTATCTGAGGCTGTAAGGAATGGCTTAATTACTTAACAATGAATGGGTTTGCATCAAGTGATCTCTTTGATTGTAGGATTCATTTGCCATTATGGGAACATCTGTGATTCATACAGATGATTTTGAATCTAATATTGATACTGAAAGATGTTTTATGGAGTTTTCTTTCCTAACTCCAACTGTAAGAAAGTTATGAGACATTAATTATGAGATTCTAATTCTTTGAATTAGCCAGTTTTCTCAGGGGTAAAGTGTGTGTTTAGCATGTGTTAGGAGAGGATGAGGAAGAGAGGGAGAGGGAGAGCGAGAGAGATCCAGAGAGAGAGGAAGAGCGAGAGAGAACCAGAGAGAGAGGAAGAGCGAGAGAGAAGGAGAGAGAGGGGGAGAGAGGGAGGGAGAATGAGAAGGAGAGAGAGCCAGAGAGAGAGAAAGAGAGAAGGAGAGAGAGAGGGAGAGAGGGAGAGGGAGAAGGAGAAGGAGAGAGAGAGAGAGAAGGAGAGAGCGAGCAGGTGCGTCTGTGGGACACGCCTGCCGTCCTAGCACTTAGAAGACAGAAGCAGGAGGTCCATGAGTCCCAGGCCAGACTGGATACAGCCAGATGCTGTACCAAAAAGTTCTTGAAAAAAAAACATACTGAGCATGGGGTGAAGACAGCTCAGTGGTTAAGAGCACTGGCTGCTCTTTCAGAGGATCCTGGTTCAATTCCCAGCAACCACATGGTGACGCCTCACAACTGTGTGTGACCACAGTTCCGGGGAATCTGATGCCCTCTCTGGCCTCATCGAACACCACAGACGTAGTCCACAGACATGCACGCAGGCGAAAGACTTACACACACAAAAATAAAAATAAGCCTTTAAAAAGATAGGGCCAGGCATGGTGGCACACGCCTTTAATCCCATCACTCAGGAGGCAGAGGCAGGAGGGTCTCTATGAGTTCAAGGCCAGCCTGGTCTACAGAGTGAGTTCCAGGACAGCCAGAGTTACAACAGAGAAACCCTGTCTCAAAAACAAACACAAAACCAAACGAAGATGGGGCTGGAGAGATGGCTCTCATCAGTTGAGAGCACTGGCTACTCTTGCAGAGAACTTGTTCAATTCCCAGCACCCCCTTGGCAGCTAACAACTGCAATTCCAGTCCTAGGGAGATCTGACGTTCTCTTCTGGGCTCCGCAGGTACTGCATGCACACGGTGCACAGACATCAGGCAAATACCCACACACATACAAATAAACTCTAAATTAAACAAAAGTGAGAACACGAAAGGATTAAGATGGGTAGAGATGGTCTCACTAGCCTCTACCATTAGACAGTACAACTCCTGCGTAAGTCAAGTGTGAGGTCATCAAGTACAAACAAGCCTGGCGCGGCATCTGTAATCCCAGTTCTGGGAAAGCAGAGAGAAGCGGATCCCTGGGACGTGGCCAGCCAGCCAAGCCTTATAGGCGAGCTCCAGGCCGATAAGAGACACGGTCTCAACAAACAAAGGAGATTACTCCTGAGAACAACAACAGCAACAACATACACACACACACACGATTTGTACACATTAAAAATTATGCTTTGGAACTACTGTGAAGCATCACAAAAAGCACCTGATGAAGAGTCGAGAGCCTTGATGTTTCGGTCCAGTCTGTTTCGTTAACCACTTGAATGCCGTTGGGAAATCCGTATCAACCTACTTGTTCGTAGTTTCCTCATCCCTAGAGCCGACAGGCCCGGCAGCGCTGACTCCTGTGGGCATCATCGCCTCCCGGAGCCTGTGGCAGTCCTTCCTTCAGCTCCAACTCCTGCCCTGGAATCTTTAATCTTTATTAAAAGGTAATTTCCCCAGATCAACCAGGCTTGTGCATTTAGCCAAATGACCTCTTCCGTTGCACAATCAAACTGAGAGAAGACAATTAATGCTGCTGACATAGTCTTGTGTCACACTTGTCTATAAAACGTTAGGAGTAGGCTTGCTTTTAATTGGGATCCCTAGGTGCCCTCAGCCTGTCTGGAGGCAAGGCTTCAGGAATGCTCAGGATTGTGTGTGTAGCCTCTCACCTCTCTTTCCTCACCTCCTCCTCCTCCTCCTCCTCCTCCTCCCCGGTCTTGCCTTGGCCCAAACCTTACATAGCTCCACTTTCGCAATACAGTGGCTCAACACTCACTTCTTCCTCATACGCTCTTGTTTCCCTTTCTGTTCCCCCTTTAGTCAGTGCTGAGATGGGGAGTGGTGCATACTGTCCTTCCATGCTGTGGGGGCAGGAGAATCAGGAGTCCAAGGTCAGGCTTGGCTACATTTGGAGTTTGAACAGACAGTGCTATTGACACAAGGAAACCAGCTTTTACCTCAAAGGGAGCAAGAGTTCACTATGGCAAAAAATATAACAACAATCCAACACCTGATTATGCCTGGGAACACAAATTTAGGTTACCTCAAATCTCATGTTCCAAGATGGTGGTAGTTTAATGAAGTCTTTATGGCAGCAGGACGAAGACAGTTATGAATCAAGACATTTTTAATGTATAAATAGCGTGCTGAGTGGTGGTGGTGTACACCTTCAATCTTAGCACTCGGGAGGCAGAAGCAGGCAGATCTCTGAGGTTAAGGCCCACTTGGTCTACAGAGGAAGTTCTGCCTGGTGCCTCCTGGAGGCCAGAAAATGGAGTCAGATTTCCCGAGATTTAAGTTATAGACAATTGTGAGCTAGCATTGGCTGCTGTGCATTGAACCCAGGTCCTCTGGAAGAGCAGCCAGTGTGCTCTTAATCACTGAGCCTTTGTATTAGCTTCTTGAGAGTTTCATACAAGGTGTTTTGATCCTATTCTCACCCCTCCCCTAACTCTTCCCAAATCCACTCCAAAACTTTGTGTCCTCCTCCCTCCCCTATTAAGAACATTTTGTGCTTCCCAAATATTCACAGATGTGTGGTCTTCCACTGGAGCATGGACAACTTATAAGAGGCTACATGTAGCTATGTTTCATTTACGGCTGAGAATTCTGCAGTCTCTTATTCTCTGCACCTTGGCCAGTTTGTGGGTCTGCGTGTTCATTAGCACCTACTGCAACCAGAAGCTTCTCAGAGGAGGACAGAGAGAGACACATTCTTCCATGGCTACCATGGTAAGTCATTAGGAGTCAGCTTAATTCTATGACCATTTAGCAGCATAATAATGCAGGGTGCATGACCTGTCAAGCCATAGGTTCTTGGCCCAATTATGGTGTCATGTATGGGTTTCATATTATATGACTGTACTTAAAAACCAATCAGGAAGTGCTTAGTTACTCCTATGAGCAGGTCTTGCCAGGATAGGCTTTGTTGTACCTCACAGTGTTTACAGTTGGGTGTGGTTAATTGTAGAGGAATTTTTAATCATTTAATCCAGCAATATGGCTGCTCTGGGAAAGGATCACATTGAAAGGCCTGTGTGACAGCTAGGAAGAGATCAAATCCAAGGCTCTATATGAAGGGATCACAGCCAGGGGTCTATAGGAAGGGATCACATTCAGAGGCCTGTGTGGTCTTGATGGAATGTAGAAAGAATGTTAGTATATACCTTTAATCTCAGTATTCAGAAG
Source organism: Cricetomys ansorgei (assembly GCA_026225945.1). Classification (NCBI taxonomy): domain Eukaryota; kingdom Metazoa; phylum Chordata; class Mammalia; order Rodentia; family Nesomyidae; genus Cricetomys; species Cricetomys ansorgei. Next base: position 43,574 of record JAMJFZ010003360.1, on the reverse strand, counting down.
GTAGTAGTGGTATACTCTTTTAATCCCAGCACTTGGGAGACAGGAAGCAGAACTCAGAAGGAATGCGTGTCAGACAGGAAGTAACGTCTGAGATGAGTTAGAGTAAAGGGCAGGCAAAGTGATGAATCAGAGAAAGAGTTAGCAGAGTGAGTTAGAGTGAGGACACACCCATCTCTCACAATAGAAAAGCAGGCTCTCAGCTCAGATAAGATAAGATAAGTCAGATAAAACAGAGGCAGTATGAAGCAGTCAGAAGCAATCCGAGGAGTCTGTGGTAGAGAAACACAGAGACAGTCAGTAGAAGAAGTCAGTATCAGAGGGGAAGAGCATAATAATTCTTTATAGATGTAGAGGCAATGGACAGAGTTTAGATGCATGGATGCTGGTGAGTTTTATATGCATGGTTTATTAGTTACGGGGGAGGAGGAGGGATGAAGCTGAGTCAGTTGAACAGGACCATGTAGGCAGAGAGAAAGGGGGGGAGAGAGGGGGGAGGAAAGAGAGAGAGGACAGACAGGACAGTTGAGTGAGGGACATGGGACAGAGAGCAGAGAGATAGAGGAAGAGGGCATATAGAGAGCAGAGAGGCAAAGAGCAGGACAGAGAGAGGGGCACAGAAAGAGAGAGAGAGAGAGTTATATGGGAATTGGCACCAGTCCCCTGCTGCTGATGCAGGGCAGGTGGAGGCAGGTGTACCGCAGGTACCACCGGGCTCAAGAGGCAGTGCCTGGCAACAGAGGGTGAGAGTGTCGTCAGAGCATGGGGGCTGGGCGAACTCCAGGGAAAGGCACCCAGGCAGCTCTGGGCAATTCACAACATTCCCCCCTTTTTGTCATTAAAAAGGCAAGGAAAATAGGAGCCTGACTGGTAAGGTGGGAAGGAGGGCTATGTTGAAGATCCCAAAATGTTGGGACATTGGTTGAGGTCATGAGAAGCAAGTTATTTCACTTGTCCAGGCTCTGTGCCTGGACCGAAAAATCAGGATTGGGCAGTTTATTGTATCCAGTTAGGGCAATAGTGATGTAAGCTCTGTGATGGCTGACATTAGATAGAACACCTGAGCTAATGGATCTATCTGTTGATAGATCTAGGTCTCTTTGGCTTTTAAATAAATGGCACCTCTCTCGGTATGCCAATGAGCATTACACAAGTTATTATGTCCCTGACATCAGGGAGTTTTCTTTTAACCAAAAGTTCCAGCCTGAGGAAACAGGATATGGTATTCTCTTAGACTGGTTCCTGCTGAAACTTGTGCATAGTAGTCAGGAGCCCCAGGAAGGCTGGTAATTGAGTCAAAAGCTGGGGTGTATTTAGGTAATGGGGTATTCGTCAGAAGCATCTGGTTCACTGATCCAGCTGAGTGGACAGAAGTGGTGGCATTGGCTGGAGGAGTCTATATCAGCTCTCAGCAAGTCTAGGGCTTGTAGCTGTTTGGGGTGCAGAGCTGATTTTGGGTGGTATCCATCAACTGAATAGAAATCTGTTGAAATATATAGTTGGAACAGAGGTTCCCTTTTAGGAAACTTAAAGGAAAATCTTATATTTGGAATTTCCCAAGTCCAGGGAAGAGAGAGATAAATCATACCCTCATGAGTGAGCAGGTGGGGAGACTTAAGTCTGGAATCTGACCTGTGGCAGGTGGATCCAAGCTGACTTCCTGAAGGTCACAAGAAATTTAAGTTTACAGAAAGAGATAGGTACCTTAGGTTAGCACTGTTTGTCGTCTGTACTGAAGTGCAGACACATGCCTTTGAGTTACAACTAATGTCATGTGCTGAAGAACATATTATGGAGAAAACAGCTAACAAAACAGTTGGAGAAGATTTGTGAATGGAGCCATCCAGACCTTTGAGTCATCAAGAGCCGTGACCCTGGGCCAGAAGCGCGAGCACTTTGTGTATCTAGAGAGTTGGTTATACAAATCGAACAGAAACATTATAACCTGGCGAGAAGTATATCCAAGTCTACATTTCGAAGATAAACAACTGATGGAAATTTAAAATCCTGTGATAGTGGTACCAGTTTATCAGAACACCATTGAGAACACTTATCCAGAGTTTTGTCAATGTTAAAACTCTGTGCCTTCGATATCTTAATATAACCAATCATTTACGTATCTTAATACCTTTGCAAATTGTATCTATATATCTTAAATCATCTTTTTAGATCCTCAGAGCTTGAATAGACTTGTATCTAATCATTTACCATGAGGGAGATGTAGGCATTGTAATGCAAACCCCTTTGAATAACCAGTCTTTTATACATCCTAAAACTATAGTTGTCAAGCCAGCAGAGATCTGAGGAAGGATAAATTATAGATCTAGATGGTTTGTGTAACAGTTAAAAATGACAGAGATGCATTACCTAGCAGTAATACTGAGCAGTTCCCTGAGGTTACTCTGCTTCGCTGGGGGCAGATGTCATCTGATGCACAGGAGCAGAATAATATTTGAGCTTCAGCTGTTATACAGAATGGTGCAGGCCTCTGGCTGCCCAGGTCTGAAATGTTTTTTTCTTAAAGGAAGGAACTAGGGTAGACTGGTCTTACCCTGGCTAGACAGAGCAAAGCAGTCAACTCAAATGTGTCCACAGTTAGTGCAGAGCCTGGTGGTAGGTAAGACAGAGGGCAGTTTCTCTCAGTGATTAGCGTTACCAGGATTCAGGTGGATTCTTTATTGTAGAACTCCATTACCTTCTTGGAGGCCTCGAGGGTTGCTGTTAGGAATGGCCACTGTTTACTGTGGAAAGCTTAAATATTTCAATGTTTATATTTAAATGTTATATTTAGCAGATCTCTGGAAGATTTGAGGACCATAATCTACCTCTCGAGTGTATCTATAACATATTAAGTATATCTCTCTATATATTAAGCACATATTGGTTTTTAGTTACTTGCTTTAGACTAAAATTTGAAAACATATACAGAGCTAAATAAGGTTTGCTTTCGGAATTAATTAGTACTTTGTATGACCACAAAATATATAAGAAGAGGCCAAATAAAACTTATTTTTGGAATTAATTCTATCAGAACACCATATGATTTAAGTATATATCTGAACACATTAAAGAACCTTAGCACTCTGCATGATTATAATTATATGTCTGTGTCTGAACACATTAAAGAATCTTAGAATTCTGCATGATTATAAGTACATATAATCAATGTGTAACCAATATTATAATATATACATAATATGTATAAATAACAGTTATAATATCAATTAAATAGCATTTAACAATACAGTATATTATTAAATGTCTTATATCAATTACTTATTAACTGTATATGTTATAGGTAATGTATCAATTATCTAGTAATTATTATATATTAAATACCATATAGTCTTAAGAAGAATAGAATTTGGATGTTATAGATACTGATATCAAAACATTTAACAGTACATTATATTATTAAATGCCCTATATCAATTATTTATTAACTATATATGTGATAGATAATGTATCAAGTGTCTAATAAACATACCTGTCTTTATCATATAAGCCTGGTGTTGGAAAGAGTTAGTAAAAGCAGAAGTGGTCACAAACATATTTTTAAGGCTTACCTTAAAAGTGGGAAGAGATTAATAAGTGTATCATAATATGAAACAGTTTAAAAACAGGTTATAGATTTAAAATGTCCCATAGTTTTATAAATTTGAAAGTTGTGTTTTAAGAATATTAATTTAAACATTTACTCAGCTATGTTCCTGTGATACCAAAAGTACCCTTTTATTAAGTCCAAAAATCACAATCCAATAAGATCCAAATCATCTGCTGATTTTTACAGCCACAGGGCCACGCTTCTCCTGTTTCTCAAGAAGCCAATATGGTGCAGGCCATGTGGGTGGTATTAGTACCACAAAAAACGGCTTAGGAAAAGTTTTAGAGTTATACTAGAACAAAAGGAAAGGGAAAGATTCTAAAAGAGAGAGAAAAACGGGGCCGAATGTTTTTCTTTATTTTTTGTTGTTGTTGTTTATTTTAGAGAATTACCATCCATTAGCATGTTATAAGATCTCAACTGGAGTTTATGGCCCACTGCCCTCACGGACAGTAGGAACGATCCTGGGTAGGAGTGCCTTGGCATTAAAGGGGCTTCGAGTACAGAGATTACGAAGGAGAAATAAAAATCATGGCATATGTAACCAGAGACCTGGAGTTTAAAGTGGGGGATAGGGTTGTGCAGCTGCTACCGTTTCCCTACCTCAAAGGGAAAGAGCTGTCCCTGTACAGAGATTGGGTGGATTCAGGAGCACAGGGAAATGGGTGTTCTGGCAAGTAGTCATTAATTATAAGAGGCCAAAATTAAAAATGTAACTCAAATGGTGTTGAAATAGAAGGGTTGGTAGGTACAGTGCAGATGTAACAATAATTTCCCAAGAGTCATGGGATTCGAGTTGGCCCCTTCAGGAAATATCCACATAGTTTATAGGAATTGGGAAATTATCCCATGTAAAGCAAAGTATAAAATTGACTACATGTGTGAGACCTGAGAGCCAAATAGGAAAGATAAGGCCTTATGTGGCTGATATAGTCATAAATTTATAGGAAAGAGATTTATTGTAGTAATGGGGAACTCAAATTAATACCCCTTCTATCCCAAAAACAATACATAAAATACAATACATAAAAAAAAATACATACAATCCCTCAAAGGGAAGAAGCTCTTAATGAAGGAGATGCACAGGCTGTACAGGCTGTTCAAAAGCCCCACACAACAGGTATTGAATTTCCAAATTTATAAAGGTGGCCACTGCTGAAGCTATACCAACTGCCCTACCCTTAAAATGGTTAACTAGTAAGCCTCTATGGGTGGATTAGTGGCCCCTAACTAAACAGAAGTCGGAGGCTTTAAAACAACTGGTAGAAGAGCAATTAAAGGCTCAGCATATAGAAGAATCTACCGGACCGTGGAACTCACTTATATTTGTTATAAAGAAAAAACCTGGGAAATGGAGAATGCTAACTGATCTGAGAGCAGTAAAATTGATTAAGCCTATGGGTCCATTACAGTCTGGAATTCCTTTGCCTTCATTATTACCAAAGTCCTGGCATCTGATAGTAATTGATTTGAAAGATTGTTTTTTTACAATACCCTGCAAGAGCAGGACAAGGAAAAGTTTGTGTTTATGGTGCCCAGCTATAATAATGCTCAACCTGTCAAAAGATATCAGTGGAGAGTCCTTCCCCAGGGAATGTTAAATAGTCCAACGTTGTGCCAATATTTTGTGAACCAACTCTTGGAAATAATTCTAAAACAAGTCCCCCAATCTATTATGTATCATCATATGGATGATATTTTGTTAGCTGATTCAGATGAAGAAACTTTAGAGAAATTATTTGATGAAATTAAAAGAATCTTACCCTGTTGGGGGTTACAACCAGCTTCTGAAAAAAATACAGAGAGGAGATCCTACTAACTATCTAGGTTGTAAGGTAAGCCAACAAAAAATTCAGCCAAGAAAGGTGCAAATCAGAAGAGATCAGTTGCAAACTCTTAATGATTTCCAAAAATTGTTGGGAGATATCAATTGGAGAAGACCCACAATTGGATTAAGAGTTAATTTAAATTAAGCAATTTATTTCAAACGTTACAAGGAGACTCCAACGTAGATAGTCCAAGGTACTTAACTGCGGCAGCAGAGCAAGAGTTAACTCTGTTAGAAAAGAAACTACAGATTGTGGGATTGTCATGTAGCTAAGTGGGTCAAGGGCCTGGAACCCTAGGCTCTCATTCTGAGGAGCTGGCAGGAATCTGGCCCCTCCCCTCTGCAGCAGCTGACAGACCACAAGCCACAGCAGAACACTGACCCACCTTTCAAAGGCGGGTTCTTGATCTGGCAGAGTTGCTTATCTGGAGTTACAATTAAACCTTCCCATATAAGGTCTATTCCCCTGGTCCCCGGGAAATATCTAAAGCACTCCAATGTACAAATGGGGCTACCCCAGTATCCCTGTCTTACCAATGGCCGCCGTCCCTGGGTACCGAAGACCCTCCCCTGCCTTTATCCTATAAATGTAGCCACCCTTGCTTCAATAAACTGAGATGTTACACTGACAATACTCTCAAGAATCCTGGCCATTCTCGCTGGCTCACAGTTCTCCCATCTGAGACCAGATGGACATGTGGTAAGAACCACGCTCCCATGTGCATCTGGGAGCCTCTGCACAGGTTCTGGCCAATGGGCAGACGTGTTGGAGCCTGCCTCTGCCTCCTGAGTGCTGGAATTAAAGGTGTGCGCCACCATTGCACAGCAAAAATGCAATTCTTAACACATATGAAAGCCTATTATTTCATTTTTTGTTATATTAAACTATTTTTTTTTTCTAGGCAGGGCTTCTCTATGTAGCCCTTGCTATCTTTGAACTTGCTCTGTAGACTAGGCTGGACTTGAACTCAGATATCCACCTGCTTCTGTCTCTCTAGCGCTAGGATTAGAGGTGTGTGCCACCATGCCTGGCTCACGTTAAATTATTTTAAATTATTTTGAAACAGTCTTGCTATATCCTCCATGCTAGGCTTGAAACATTGTCCCTTCTGCCTTAGTCTCCTGAGTGCTAGGCTTAGTTTTTATCTTACTTTTTTATTGTTATTTTTAAAACAAGGTTTCTTGTAGCCCAGGCTGGCCTTGTACTTTTAATGATCTCCTACCTCTGCCTCCCAAGTATTGGGATTATAGATGTGTACTGTAGCAATTGGAGATGTATCAGTTTCTCAGAACCGAACAGGAGATTTGGAGCAATGACCTGAAGGAGTCCAATTTACAGGTGCTTGTATCATAAGAAAATTCCCTGTTAACTCTATAAGGAAAACCTCACTAGTTCTCTCTCTCTCTCTCTCTGTCTCCCTCTCTCTGTCTCCCCCCCTTCCTCCCTCCTTCCCTCCTCCTCTTTCTCTCTCCTCCTTTTACGCTCCGCCCCTCCCCCTTTCCTCTCCTTCCCTCCCATTCTTCTTACTCTTCTGAAATGGCACTTTGCTGTGTAGCCCAGGATGGCCTGAGACTGTTCCAGCCTTCCAAGTGCTGGGATTCCAGGTGTGCTCCAACACACCCAGTTGGTTCTGCTTTCTTTAGCTCTTCTCTGTCTATAAATCTACCCCTTTCTGCTCCTCTCAGTGGGCTGTCTATTATAGAATGAGATAGTGATTCGAAAATTGCAAACAAAAGAAAGCCAGCTACACTTTTAACGAAGGAGGGAACCACTGCGCCATGTAGTGTTAAGGCCTGGAGGGCACGGTTGGCTTGCGTTTGTGTTCAAGGTAGCCAATCGAATCCAACTCATTCTGCAAGGTCTCCTTTCCAGGATGGAGCTTCTTCTGACTCTTCCCATGCCCCTGCCTTTGGTAGATTACCCATGCTCCTGGTTTTCCCAGGATTATTCCAGTCTTAACAGTGACGGTCCTGCACCCACAAAGCCCCCTGCAAACTCCAGTGTTAAGATTTAGGTATGATGAGTCCCAAGAAAGGCTCACGTGTTGAGAAGTGATTGGCCCGCGAGGGCGTTCCATCCTTCCGTGGCTGCTTCAATAATGGACTCACGGCTGGATGAGCTATAAGGAGATGGGGACCGATCTGTGGAAGTCAGTCCCTAAAAGTGTGCCTTTGGAAGGTTCATTGTCCTAGGACCTTTCCTATCTCTCTACACCCGGCCACCAGCAGAGGAGCCGCTCTGCTCCACCACACCCCGCTATGATAGACCGTCCTGCCCCTGCTACGATGCTCCGTTGGGCCCAGAAACAACGGAGCCGGCTGTGGACTGACATCTCTGAGTCAGAACGGTTGACCTCCCTAGCTGCCCTCCAAGCCAGGAGCGCTGCGTTGAACTTCTTTGGCTCTCTGAACTCTCACCACTTACCTGGTACCTGGACTGATTTGCTTTACATGGTAGCCATTGGCGGATAAGAAATGTTTCGAGATTAATTTATACAGCACCTAAGGGCAGAACAGTGGCTTTCATCATCTCTTATTCCAGACAAGGTTAAACCAGTGTCAAGCACTGAAGTCACTCAAGAGGAGGAACAAAGGGAAAAAAATAACTCTCGCCTGTTGTACTTGCCAGCCGAGGCATTTCCACGCGGAGTCACAAAGCTGACAGCTATGAAGTGCACACGCGCCTCTGTTTCTACTTTTGCACTCAAGACTGTCTTTGTGACTCCCATTTACCTTTATACATGCAGTCTCTCACTCCTCCACGGTGTTTCCCAAACCACAGTTGATGTAAGGATGTCCAGGAGGTAAGAGAAAGAACTTAACGTATTTTCCCAGAGATGAGTGTTTACTTAGATTATTTTGTAGCAGGGGTGAGTGGGACGTGTGACTCCTGGCACAATTAATGTGCTTTGTCAGATTTCTCATTTGAGACAATGTGTCAGATCACCCAAAAGTTCTAGTAGATATATACACACACACACACACACACACACACACACACACACACACACATACACACACACATACACGCGTGCGCACGCACAATGCTCTCAAGAGATAAACTCTGGCATGCTGAAAATTTAATAACTATATGAACTTTAACTGGCTTAGGGAATGAATTATGTTGGGCAAAATGGTTCAGCGCTCTAAAGAGGGTGAGAGGAGAAATGCTATTGTTTATTTATTGGTTTGTTTCTGTTAGCAAAACCATTTAAGGCCAGGAATGACAGTGTACACCTCTAATTCCAGTTCTTGTGGACACAGGTAGGCCGTGAGTCCCAGGGAAGCCACAGGTACACAGGGAGACCCTCCCCACCAAAAAAAAAGTTTTATATGAAAATGTATATGATGTACTTTACATCATAGTAAACAGGCCTTTGGGGAGGGGGGATACAGATACCTCTGCTGTACAGCCATCATTTAAAGTTTCTCCAGGGTCCTAACAGTGTGTGGTTCAGATATTATTCTGTTGCCCGCTAGTCACCATCTCCACACGCTCGTTCTGATCTCAAGGTTCACGTACTTCACAGATGGAATCCGTCAAGCATTCCTCGGCCACATCTGCCGCCACTTCATTTCAGTGATAACTCCTGTCCATGCATTTATTCAGCTCGGGGATTGGCCTTGATCCTTGAAGCGAGGAGCCAACAGGCAGCCAGACTCTCTCGTTCCACCAGGATTGGAGGCTGGCTCACATCTCAGGGGAAACTTTTAAAGGTGTCTGTGTCGTCAAGAAAAAGAAAATAAACAGGGAGCTGGTGGCCCACGCCTTTAATCCCAGCACTCAGGAAGCAGAGGCAGGTGGATCTCTGTGAGTTTGAGGCCAGCCTGGTCTACAGAGTGAGTTCTAGGACAGTGAGGCTACAAAGAGAAACCCTGTCTCAGCAAACTGAAAAAAAAGAAAGAAAGAAAGAAGAAAATAGGGACCGGAAAGATGACTCAGTTTAAGGACTTTTAAGAGCACTTTGTTGTTCTCTCTCTCTCTCTCTTTAATGTGATTACGTGAAGAGGTGGCTTGCCTTGTGTATGCCTATGCATCACTTTCAAGCGTCCACCATGGAGGCCAGAAGAGGTGATGGATGTGGGACGTGAGTTACAGAAAGCTGCGAGCTGCCATGTGGTGCAGGGTATGGGGCCAGGGTCCTTGGAACAGCAACAGTGCCTTTAACCACTGAGTCATCTCTCCAGCGCCATGCTTGTTGCTCTTCTGAGGATCCAGGTTAACCAACCCCCATAACCTAGTAGGAAATCTCAGTCAAAAAAATTTTTGAAGGCGAGGTTTGAAGACAAGAGTTTTGTTCTGTATTCTAGGCTCGCCTCGAACTCACTATGTAGCCTGTGGTGGCCTTGAACTTTGGAAATCATCTTGCCTCAACCTCCCGAGTGCTGGGATAACAGGTGTAGATCACCATGCTGACCAAGCTTTATCCAAATTCATTACTATTGTTTTTTTTTTTAATTTTTTTTGTGCGCGTATGCTCACCCAGGTGTGCATGAGCGGAAGCCAGAGGTCAGGGTCAGCGCTGGGGAGCAATTGAGCTCAGGTCCTCTTGCTTGTATAGGGAGCACTTTACCCACTGACCTTCGTCTCCCCAGCCCTCAGCTTTCTATCAGATGGTTATTGATTATACTGCTAAAGTAATCAGAATCGTCACTTGGATTTTTGTTGGTAATTTTCTTATTTTTAAATATTTATTCTATGTATTGTATGTGTATTGCATATGTATGGTTGTATGTGTATTGTGTGTGTATGGTTGTATGTGTATGCATATTGCAGGTGTATGGTTGTATGTGTATTGTATGTGTATGTTTGTATGTGTGTGGTTGCTTTGCCTGCACGTATGTCTGTGCATGTGTGTAGTGTCCAAAGAGGCATCCCCTGAAACTGGAGTTACAGATAGCTGTGAGCCACCGGGTGGGTGCTGAGAATTGAACCCAGGTCCTCTGAAAGAGCAACCAGGGCTCTTAACCGCTGAGCCATCTCTCCTGCCCCTTTAATGCTAAGTAGTATTAATAGACTCCAGCGGAACTGAAGCGTAGACCATCCGTCCCAGTGCCCAGGTGGCCTGTTAGAAGACTGCCAGGGGCCTGTGTGCAGCTTGTACCTGTGCTTGGGTATGGAGTTCAGTGTCCCCCACTTCTCCACTTTGGAAGTCATCCCGAGACGCACGGCCATCACCACACAGTGGCCGGTCTCGCTGAGTCAGCGGCTCTCACCTATGTCAGTCCTTGTTGTGCCAAAGAGTGCGGTGAGTCTGCTCAGGGGGAGGGGTGGGTTGGGTAACTGTTTTCTATTGCATGTGCTGCGTGTGTTCTGAGGGCGAGAGGCTTGAGTTTCAACAGCTATCACTCTCACCTGGTGGATTTCTTAAACACACCTCATCTAGAAAACTTCACCTTTCTTTCCTCTTCCTTCCTTCCTTCCTTCCTTCCTTCCTTCCTTCCTTCCTCCCTCCCTTCCTTCCTTCATTCCTTCCCTCCCTCCCTCCCTTCTTCCTTCCTTCCTTCCTTCCTTCCTTCCTTCCCTCCTTCCCTCCTCTCCCTCCTTCCCTCCTTCCCTCCTTCCTTCCTTCCTTCCTTCCCTCCTTCCTTCCTTCCTTCCTTCCTCCCTCCTCTTCCTTCCTTCATTCCTTCCCTCCCTCCCTCCCTTCTTCCTTCCTTCCTTCCTTCCTTCCTTCCTTCCTTCCTTCCTTCCTTCCCTCCTTCCCTCCTCTCCCTCCTTCCCTCCTTCCTTCCTTCCTTCCTTCCTTCCTTCCTTCCCTCCTTCCCTCCTCTCCCTCCTTCCCTCCTTCCCTCCTTCCTTCCTTCCTTCCTTCCTTCCTTCCCTCCCTCCTTCCTTCCTCCTTCTTTCCTCCCTCCTCCTTTCTTCTCTCTCTCTCTCTCTCTTTTTTTTTTTGAGGCAGGGTCCCATGCAGCCGGACTGAGCTTGAGCTCTCCATGTAGCTGTAGCTGTGGATGGCTTTGAACTCCTGATTCTCCTGCCTTTACCTCCCAGTCCTGGACTATAGATATGTGTCACCACACTAAGCATAAACTTTCTGAGGTGTACTTCTCACTTCCTAGATACACGTGGAGGTCAGAGGACAACTTATCTGCCTCGGTTCCCTCCTTCCACCTTCTTGAGACAGGGTCTTCCTCGTTTATGTCATGCTACACCGAGACCCCAGCTGGCTGGTCCTAGTGATTCTAGGTCAGTCTAGGGACTCTAGTGACTAGCTGGTCCAGGTGACTCTACTGCCGCACCTCCCATCCTGAGGCAGGAGGGTAAGGAATACAGATGCATGCTGCTGTACTGGAAGTTTTTTGGTTGTTGTTTTGTTGTTTTTGTTTTGAGACAGGGTTTCTCTGTGCAGCCCTGGCTGTCCTGAAACTCATTCTGTAGACCAGGCTGGCCTCAAACTCAGAGACCCACTTGTCTCTGCCTCCTGAGTGCTAGGATCAAAGGCGTGCGCCACCATTCCTGCTGGAATATATATATATATATATATATATACATATATATTCATATGTGTGAGAGGGAGACGTGTGTCTGGATATGTGTACCATAGCACATGTGTAGAGGTCAGAGGATAACTTTGTGGGGTTGGTTCTCTCCTTCCATTTTTTCTGGGGTTTCAGAAATCTAACTCAAGTTGCCAGATTTGCGGAGCAAGTGCCTTCAACCAAGGAGCAGAAGAAGCAAACGAAGCCTGCAGCTTTTAGCATTTGAGAGTCAGTTCCTTCCTCCTGTCATGGGACCTGGAGACCGAACTCAGGTCATCAGCTAGCAGTTTTACCTGCAGAAGATGGCTGGATCTCTCTCTCCCTCTTTTTCCCCCTTTAAATGTTTTAGTACATTAATTTCTCTCTCTCTTGTATGTATGTATGTGCGACATGGTGTTCACGTGCAGATCAGATGGCAACTTAAAGGAGTCGGCTCTCTCCTTCTACCACTGGGTCCTAGGGATTGAACTCAGGTTGCTAGGCTTGGCAGCAAGCCCCTTTACCTGCTGCGCCATCTCACTGGCCCCCTCTATTTTGAGAAAGGATCTTGCTTTACGCCTGTTGCCCATCCTAGCCTTGAACTCAGTATTCTCCTGCCTGAGCTTCCCAACAACTGGGACTCCAGGCATGCGCTGTCTGTGCTCAGATATCATCACAATTGATGGGTGGAAATTATCTATTTTAGTTTTTTCAAGCAGAGTCTCTCTGTGTAGCTCAGGCTGTCCTGGAACTCGCTCTGTAGATCAGTCTGACCTCCAACTTATAGATCCACGTGCCTCTGCCTCCCAAGTGCTGGGATCAGAGACCTGGGCAACCACTGCCAGCCTGATTAAAATCTGCGTTTTATTTTGTGTTTCCATTCTTTCCTTCCTCCTTTACTGTTGGCTTTACATTGTTTATTATGACAGGTACAACTCACAGCTAACTTTTGCTCTATAACCGAGGGAGCAGCCATTTAACTTTGCTCTGTGTGTGTGTGTGTGTGTGTGTGTGTGTGTGTGTGTTAGTCGCAAGGGATCCAGTGCTGCTTTTGGTTTCCATAGGCACCAAGCATGCACACGGTGCACATATACATGTGGTCATGTGCACGAAACAATTACACATAAGAATAACATGAGTATGGGCTGCAGAGTTGGCTCAGCAGTTAAGAGTACTTGTTGCTCTTGCAGAGGACCCAGGTTCAATTCCCAGCGCCTACGTGACAGCTTACAGCTGGCTGAAACTCCAATCCCAGGAGATCTGACATCTTTCTACCTCCAAGGAGACTAGGCACAGGGGTGGTTCACACACACACACATAGGCAAAAGAATCAGATGCACAAAATAGAACTTTAAAAAAATAAAATGAGTGTAACAATACATTTTTTTAAAGGAACGGTAGGGGTGGGGAGATGTCTCACTGATTAAAAGTGCTTGGCACCTTTCTAGAGGACCCAAGCTGCATTCCCAGCACTCACTGGGCAGCTGGCGCCTGCCTGTAACTCCAGTTTCAGGGACTCTGATGCCCTCTTCTGGCCTCCTTGAGCACTGACTTACACATTGCGTACACTAGAGACACACATAAATATATATATATATAAATAAACCTTAAAAAGAAAACAACTGTTTTAGATTTACTTTTTACTATTTTATGTGTCTGTGTGTTTTGCCTAGATGTGCGTCTATGCGTCATGTGTGTGCCCGGTGCCTGAGAAGGTCAGAAAAGGGCGTGGGAGCCCTAGGGACGGAGTTATATAAGGTTGTAAGCTGCCGTGGGGGCGCTTGGAACCTTTAGCCTTTGCAAGAGCAGCAAGTGCTTTAAACCGCTGAGCCATCTCTCCAGCCCGGGAAGAAACTTTCTATGTTGATGAAAACCCTGTCAGCCTTTAAACTTTCTCACATTGAAAACACATACGAGGCACCTCTTTTCTGTCTTTGGAGGGAGTTGGGGTGTCGAAAGGTTTTCCCACCCTGCCTACACACATAGGGTTTCTCGTGGCTGTGACGTTTTTCATGTATTTATGGGGAACTAGAGTAAGTTTTGGGGGTATTCACCAGAGAAGACTGCTCAGACATGGGTTTAAGCCAACGGAAAATCTTTATTAGTCTCCCAGCCGATGACTACACTGGGTATTCGGGATCCCAGTGTAGCCCCAAGCCTTACTCAGGGTTGGCTTTTAAGCACAAAAACCATGTCCTGGGTTGAAGTACTTCAGTGAACAAGATCAGTTAGCCAGAGGCATAACTACAGAAGCCAAAGAGCAATCACAGTACATAGTGGTTAGTACATTTAGAGACTTTCCCGGAACTGTGTGGAATTTGATGAATTAGGCCTTTGTTTTAGTTTTGGCAGGTGGTGCTGACATCTGCTGAGTTACAGCCTGAATGCTACTTCTACCATGAAGTGTGTGCTAAGGTCTCAGGGCCTACTAAGGTCTGGGGCCCTGTTCCAAGGTGAAGGCTTTTCTTTCCCATGTCATTTACTTGTGAAGTACTCCTCTCTATACTGGGAAGTTGTTCATGTCTTTAAAAGGAATAAGAAAAGAATGAAAGCTTTCACACACTGCTCATGCTCATTGTGCTTTTCTCCAGTGTTAAAAAGATTTAATTAATTTTATGAGTGCTCTGAATGCACGTTATGTATCTGCCATGAGTGTGCCTGCTGTCTGCATAGGCAGAAGGTGGCTTCAGACCCCCCCCACCCCCGGAACTGGAGTTACAGGTGGTTGTGATCTGCCATGCAGGTGCTGAGGCCCTAACCAGGGTCCAGCCCTGCCATTGTTTTCTAGTGTGGATTTAAGTACAGCCTGAGGACCACCCTCTTTTATTATTTCTTGCAAGGTGAATCTGTTAGTAATAAGTCCTCTCGGTTCTGGATAATATGTAAATTGCCTGTATGTTTGAGGTTTTTTCTGACTATAAAATTCTTGGTCACAGGAGCTCTCCCTGCCTGCAGCAGGGAGAGAGGCTTTCTGGCCCCGTTGGTTCTGAGGAGCTGTTGGCTGATGGTTTTTTATGACTCCCACGAGGCTGCTGCTTTCTGGATTTTCTGTCCTACAAGGCTGAACACTTTTATTATGCTGTGTCTAAGTGTTAAGTTTATCCTGCTCAATGTCTGTTAAATATCTTAGATGTTTAGGTTCATATTCCTAATCGGATCTGGACATTTTTCAGCAATTTAAAAACATTTAAAAATAATTTTTATGTACATTGGTGTTTTGCCTGCATGTATGTCTGTGTGAGGGTGTCGGATCACCTGGAACAGGTGTTACAGATGGTAGTGAGCTGCCAAGTCCGTGCTGGGAATGAACCTGGGTTCTCTGGAAGAGCTGCCAGGGCTTTTAATCACTGAGCCATCTCTAGCCCTGAAACTTATTTATTTTTTGACTGAAGTTTTTTCCCCCGTTCTTTTCATTTTTCTCCCTCTGGAACACTCAATGTGTGTATTCAGTGGAAGAGACTTGCTTCCTTCTTGTAGCCCAATGGGGATTTTTCAATTCCATGAGGAGAACAGATTCCATTATTAGACGAATAAGAAAAGCTTGTTGGGGAAAAAAAAAAAACAAAAAAACAAAACAAAAAAACCTCAAACAATATATCAAATTATAAGAGCAGAAAAAAAAAATCACCAGGAATGATACCCATTCTGAGGTGATCTTTAACCCTGTACTCATTTTTGCATACAAGACTTTATGCATCTTAGATATGTACAAATGTTGAATTTTTCCCCATTTTTTCTGTGTGTGTGCGGTATACTGTAGGTGCACATGTGTGGTTGTGATTAGTCCCGTTCATGTGTATGTTAGTTTGCGCATGTGGAGGTCAGAGAATGTTAGGAATCATCCTTTGTGCCTTGCTTAATAAGGCAGGTCTCTCAATCGAACCCAGAGCTTCTGAAGATAGCTGGTGTGGCTGGCTCTGGGGACCCCTTATCTCTGTCTCCTGAGGCTGGAATTACAGGGGGAGAGGGCCAGGTGCGACCAGCATCGTGCGGCACTGAGACTCTTAAGTCTGGTCCTCATACTTAAGTGGGGAATGCTTATCCAGAGCCATTTCCTCAGCTCAAAGTTTTTCTTGGCTTTTTGTTTTGTGAACAGGCTTTCTCTGTGTAGCCCTGGCTGTCCTGTAACTGGCTCTATAGACCAGGCTAGCCTCAAAACTAGAGACCAACCTCTGCCTCTTGAGTGCTGAGATTATAGGTGTGCGACACCATGCCTGGCTTCCTTGATCATTTTCGATAGTTTTTTTTTTTTTTTTGTAACTTTTAATTATGTGAATGCGTGTGTGTCTGTGTGTGCGTATGTACTCACGAGTGCAGGTGTCCACAGAGGCCAGAGGGTGTCGGATCCCCCAAAGCTGGAATTTCAGGTGCTATGAGCCACCTAACATGGGTGCCTGAAACCAAACCTGGGAGTTCTGCAAGAGCAGTACCTATGCTTTACAGCTCTAGTTTATAAGCACGGGTTTAAGTTTATAGGAAAGTTAAGCCAGAATTCAGAGTCTTCCCGTGGCCTCTCACATGTACAGCCCTCTCCAGAGTGGCACACAGTTTCAGATAATGAGCTGACATATCCTTGTCACCTAACAGCACATGCTGTTCATGCTAGTTTCACTCGGTGTTGGAGTTTTCTTAAATACGTTTTTGTTTTGTGACCTACAGCTAATGTCTTAGCAAACTTGAAACTGTTGGCCCCAGTGTGACTTTGAGTCCAGGAGTAAAACCACAGTCAATTCTGGAGAAAGAGCTGAGGGAAGCCACTTCTAGAGACAGTATCGGAGAGGATGAATTGGGCTTGCAGTGTGGTGCAGTCAGAAGGCCACACCCAGCCTCCCTCATAGAAGGTTTAAGAACTCTTGTTTGTTTGTCTAGACAGGGTCTCTCTGTTGTAACTCTGGCTGTCATGGAACTCACTCTGGAGACCAGGCTGGCTTCGAACTGAGAGATCCACCTGCCTCTGACTCTGGAGTGCTGAGATTATAAGTGTGTGCCACCACCACCAGGCAGAAACTCTTTGATATTATTCCCTTGAGTGTGTAGATATCTTCAACTTCCATTATGTCCATGGAGTTGCCTAGCGTATGCTTTGTATCTGAACTTCGAGAAAATTCATGGAGTTAAAGTGGTTGAGATTGACGATTCTTTACCTTGTATGTTAAGGCAGCTCTTTGCAGAAAAGTGACAGAACAGCCAGGCAGTGGTGGCACACGCCTTTAATCCCAGCATTCCGGGAGCAGAGACAGGCTGATCTCTATGAGTTTGAGGCCAGCCTGGTCTACAGAGTGAGTTCCAGGACAGCCAGAGTTACAACAGAAAAAACCCGTCTCAAAAAATAAATAAATAAATTTTTTAAGTGAAATAACTTAATGATTTATTTTTAATTTTTACTTTTTATTTGTTTATACGGTCTCACTATGTGGCCCATGCTAAGTTGAAATAAACTCTGTTGTCCACTGTGGATTTCTAGCTCAGCCCCCAGGGTGCTGGCGTCACAGGTGTGAACCGCCATGCCGGCTCATCACTTCACGCAGTACATTTAGCACGCGACATGTAGGTACGGTGTCCGGTGCTTCCAAAATAAAACATAAAAGACACAGAGCTCCCGCCCCCCAGGAGCTGTCAGGGTGGGTCAAGTCTATGTCTGCATTCTGGTGCACTTTGGCTATTTTGCGACTGGTTCTCACTCTAGCCCAGGCTAGTCTGGGACTCATTAGGTAGCCAGTCTGGCCTCAGATTCACGGCAATCCTCCTTCCTTAGGCTTCTGAGTGCTGGGATTAAAGGTATGTGCCACCACACCTGGCCCTTGCTTCTTTCTTAACCTATTTCTGTATGCTTTAGTACCAACGCTGACAGGCTTAGAATGGGATGATGACTTACTTTCCATTTGGTGTCATTAAGGGAGATATGTTTCTTTCTTTCTTTCTTTCTTTTTTTTTTTGAGATTAGGTTCCTCCATTCCTGCTTGGCCTGGAATTCACTATGCAGAGTAGAGTAGACTTGAATCACCTGCCTCGGCCTCCTGAGCACTGGGATTAAAGACATGTATCAACACACTCTGCTTATGTTCAGATATTTTTAAAGTCTCATTTCTTTCTTTCTTTTTTTTTTCTTTCTGTAAAACCTCGAACATTCTGGCAAAGGCGCTCAGGGCCAAGGCTCAGCCATTGCTATCTTCCTTCAATCAAAATTTGCACCTCTAATTAAAATGTTAACTGACTTTTATATTTGTACTTTTCTCTTCTTTTCTTTCTTTCTTTTTTTTCTGGTGCTGGGGACTGAACCCAGGGACTTGAGTTTACTAGGCAAGCCCTCTCTTGAGCCAATCCCCCACCCTTCTTCTTGTCTGTGTTTGATTCTGCTGCCTGTAGGGGTACGCGTGATTGACATAACCGGAGAAAACAAGAAGGCTATTTCGACTGCCTCTTGTTCAGCTCCTTCAGGTCTCAATAGGAGCGGAGTAACGCGGCTTAACCGGTTAACCCGAGTAGAGTTTGCTCTTGCTCCTTCTCTGGGACGTTCTTGCCTGTTCTCCAGGATGCGTGCTCTCACCTCTCTCGGCATCCGTTCCTGCCGCCTTGCTTTCTGAGTCACATTCTGAAGACACTGTTAGCGCCCACAACCAGAATACTGTCTCACTCCGTCCTTTTACACATCTTTCAAATATCAGCTCCCCTTTTCTTAGAGGCAGGGTCTCACGGAACCCAGGCCTGTCTCAAAGCTGCGCTGTTGCACGGATAACTCTTCCTGCCCGTACCTTGACGCTGGGACGACAGAGGAGCACCATCGTCGTGACCGGCTGACGTGGGTTTCAAACCCTGGGCTTTGCATGTGCTGGGCGATCACGCTACTAACTGAGCCACAGCCTCGGGCCTCCCCATTCGTCTCTCCCCTCGTTCTTTCTATCCTACTTGGCTATTGCCCAAGCTGGATCATTATCATCTCACCCACATTACACATCACCCTTCTAATTAATCTCCCCACCGTCAGCTGCTTCTCTGTCCGGTAAGGTCATCCCTCCTCCTTGACATCCTTCGCTGGCTCCCCTGTGTCTATGAGAGTCTGAATCAGAATGTCTCGGACACACAGGCGTACAAACTCAGCTTTGTCTCCTGCTGCTTCTCAGGGAGTACCCTATGGTTGAGGGTACTCTGCTGCCTCTGTGTTTCTCAGATCTGGCTCCTTTTTGTCTTACGCATTTGGATCCCGTTTCTCTTTTATTTTGAAAATCCCTCCTTCCTTTCCATGAAAACTATTCTACTAGTTAGAAAGCAGGGCTCAGGGTGCCTCCTCTCCATCCGCCCTCCCTCTGCCCAGTCCCTCTGTCCTGCTCCAGCCAGAAGAACAGCAACAATGGTTGCCAAGGTCTGTATGGAGAGCTTCGAGAACAGGGACTTAGGCAGGCACCGCCTCAGACTTCTCATCGTCTAGCCCACTGTTTTCACATGGCTCAGTTAGCCATCCTCCCCACAAACAAAACCAACTTGATGTCCCTAGCAAAGGCTACAAGTTCTGTAAATGTTGTTTTTTGGAATATGATGAAATTAGTGACATTAACTAAGTCTTGATCTCAGGATTAGGTGATGTGAGTTTTACGGGCCAGTGTCGGGAGACACCCGGATTCCAGTCAGAGGCTTTGGAGTTTCTCTGTCGCCTTTGCACCAGATGATGTCGCCACCATCCTAGTTGCTCAAGGAAATGACCTGGAGTTACCGCGTGTCTACTCTCTTCACATCTGCCCCTCGGGGAAGACGCCTGAACTCTTTCATCTTTTATTTCCACAGCAATTACCCCAACCCGGGGTAGCTGCTACTATCTACCACTTATACTTCCCCAATACCTCTTTTGTTATCTAGTTTCTTTTTGCTCCATTTCTGTTCTTCTTCAGAGATCATTCTCTATAAGTAAAAATGTAAAAACTTTAAATGAAAACAGACAGAGCACGCACAAATAAAACAAAACAACAAAACCCAGGCTGGGTGTGGTGGTACAGGCCTTCAAAACCAGCCAAGGTAGGCAGAGGCCAGTCAGGGCGACACAGTGAGACCATGTCTCAGCCCCCTTCCCTCCCAGCTTGCCAAGAACTCTTTATATTTTTCCTCTGCAGTTATGAATAAGAATCCAAACAGCAGGGCAGTGGTGTCATGAGTTTTTAATCTCAACACTCAGGAGGCAGAGGCAGGTGGATCTCTGTGAGTTCGAGGCCAGCCTGGTCTACAGAGTGAGTTCCAGGACAGCCAGAGTTACAGCAGAGAAAGCCTGTCTCAAGACAGACAAACAAACAAACAAACAATCAAAACAACAGGATTGGGCTCTCACTCAACGCTCCAACCGCAGTGTCAAGTGAGCTCAAGCCTCCTGCTCCTCAGGAGCAGCCCAAATTGTCCAATATCAGGTCCTTCACGCTCATTGTCCTGTATCTAGAATGTTCTTCTGGTCTATGGCTAGCGTGATTAATTCCTCTTCCATATTTAAGTGTTAGTTCAGCTCACCCCAGAAAAATCACCAGTGCTTTTTGTCTTTACAAAATTTAAATCATCGTTATGATTTATGTTCTCAAATTCTCTGTATTGCTTTATGAAAACCCAGGAGACCTTTAAATTACTCATGGCATCATTCCCCAGCTTTCCCTGACCACTCTGTATTTTCTCCTAAGGCTTATCATGCACCTGTAATTGGGGCAGCTGCTTCTGTTTTATTCACTGTTGTGCCTAGCATCAAAGGCCCCCATCCATCTTCCAGTTGAACTCTCCTGAGCCACCGCCTTCTTCTTCTTCTCCTCTTCTCCTTCCTGATTCTCCTCCCCCTCCTCCCCCTCCTCCTGCTCTTCCTCCTCCTCCTCCTCTCTTCCTCCTCCTCCTCCTCTTCCTCTTCCTCCTCCTTTTTTTTTTTTTCTTTCAAAGTCTGGGTCTCCTTACATCTGTCTCTTTACCTTTTCTCACTCTGTACTCTGTAGACCAGGCTAGCCTCCAACTCACAGTGATCTTCCTGACTCTCCCTCCTGGGTTAAAAGTGTATACCACCCCCCAGGAGTTGTGTTACCCAGCT
The DNA here is from genome assembly GCA_026225945.1 of Cricetomys ansorgei. Taxonomy (NCBI): domain Eukaryota; kingdom Metazoa; phylum Chordata; class Mammalia; order Rodentia; family Nesomyidae; genus Cricetomys; species Cricetomys ansorgei. The sequence goes on along the minus strand of JAMJFZ010003360.1, from coordinate 22,640 downwards.
CTTTTTAAATTTTATTTTATTATTTTTCGAGGGTTTCTCTGAGTAATAGCCCTAGGTGTCCTCGAACCAGCTCTGTAGACCAGGTTGTCCTCGAACTCAAGATCCCGCCTGCCTCACCCTCCGTGCTGGGATTAAAGGCGAGCACCTCCACTGCCCAGCTTGTATTATTATTATTATTGTTATTATTATTATTATTATTATTAGCTGAATAAATGAAACAATGAAAAAGTAAGTGTCTTCTTTGGTGTGCAGATGAAGTCAGTATCCCAACAGCACTTCCAAATGTCCCAGAGGAAGCAACATCTGGGCAGTTCTGTGCAGAGCCCAGCTCTCCAGGTGAGCAGCGCTGCCTGCTGTGGGCGGGCAGGGGAAGTCCCCACTTGAAAGGTCTAGGAGCAGGCAATTCCCGTGAGAGCCATGGCCACGAGAGCAATGGCCAACTCCGGAGTAGGCAGGGACTGACAGAAAGATCAGCGAAGCCGGTTTAGCTGACTTTGTTTTGCAGCCCGACAGGGACTCTGCAGTCTCTGCTTCCGCTCTAGCTTTCTCTTTCACCCACCTTTACCCTAAATTGCTTTTGAGAAGTCCAAGGCCTAGACTGCTTATCTCTGCCCTAAATCTATCCGTATCATTTTGTTTTTATTTGGTCCCAAGGATTTTTTTTTTTAATCACTCGATTGTCCCCTTACTTGGTGTGACTCATTTCTGTCTTATCTAGTCCCTGCGCTGCCGAAGGACAGACTCGGGCAAGTACAATTTAGACCGCAAAGCGACTTAGGACGGATTTTCAGCCGCCGCTTCAGTCCGGTTCCTTAACGGTCAGTTTCAGGAGCAGCGTTAGCCAGACGCCCCTCTTCCCACGCCACCACTCGCAGGAAGCCGGCAGGGTGCCCCGCGACCACAGCGGAGGGGTGCGGCGCAGCCGGAGAGCCAGCGTGCGGCACGGAGAAGCCCCGCGGGTACCCAAGCGCGGGAGGGGGCGTGGCGGGGCGTGGCCAGGCGCCGCAGGACCACCAATGGCATCCCGGGAGCTCGGGGCGATGCGCGTGACGCAGCGGCGGGCTGGGAGGTCGGGGCGGAGAACGGGGTGGGGGCCGGCGCTTTATCTTCCTCGGCGGCCGGGCCGGCGGCGTTGCGGGCCGACGCTGGGACATCCTTCCGGGGCGACCCGCCTTGCCGCCCGACCTGCCGCAGCTACCCTCCGGTCGCAGGTACCCCAAGCTTCCGCTCCCTTCCTCCCTCCCTGCCCAGGTCGGCCCCGGACTGCAGAGGAAGGGGGCTATGGTGGCGGCGGCGCCGCTCCGGCTCCGCGGGCCTGGCCTGGGCCGGACTGTCCTGCTGCCCCGGGAGGGTCCCCGGGAGTCTGGGGGGGAGGGCGGGAAAGTTACCCGCGGCCGTCCGGATGATGGCAGCCTTTTCCTTACAAGTGATGGTTTGATGTCCTCCCCACCCCCTCGAGTCACGTGTCTCAAGCCAGTCAGTAGTAAAGAAAGTTGAGAATTAGAAGTCATCGCATTCTTGGAAAAGCGACATCAAAAAATGCGCTCGGAAAGTCAGGTTTTTTTTCCTGATGTGGGCTGGGGAGATGTAGACACCAGACTCAGTATGGGCCGAGGCACCGAAACCTTTAATCAAGCTAACGTTCTCTTTTTAAGTAGCAGGAGGGAGTTGTTAAGTTGGACTTTGATCTCAAATGTTAATAGGCACGCATCTTAAGCGATATGTATATTTAGGGACTATTTGTGAGAAATTACGGTAAGCGAGAAATTACGGTAAGTTCCATTCCCTGCATTTGTATATGAAACTCGCTGGTCACTGTCATAAAGTGGTTGCTACTTTTTTTCTTTTTCAAACTACTTGCTTTCTTCGTTAATACAGAATCCAACTTGAATTATTTTTTTTCCTCTTTGCTTTCAATTGGGAAATATAAATGACTAGTTAAAAAAGCCAGCTGAGACAGCGTGTGAGTGGGATCTGCAAAGAGTTCTGATGCAGTTTAGGGTAAGAAGAGTAAACGTGGAGAAGCACACGGTTTACGTGTCACGTGCTTGGAACTGGTCAGGGGTTTCAGGTTCTCTTGGGACTCAGACCAGGCTACCGAGTGCCTGAGCTCCTCTGCGAGCCTGCGGCCGGTTCTCCAGGTTCCAGCTTCCTTTCTTGTCCCTGGAAAGTTTCCTTTTATCCCCGGAGCATCTCCCCCAGGCCTTATGCTCTTCCCCCCTTCCGGCTTCTGCTCCTAAACATTCCTCAAACCAAAGATCACTTTCCTGTGCGAGCCACTCATCAGTTCTCACTCGTAGGGAATTAATCATCTGTTGCCAAGTAGGTGCTTTCCTTGCTTTCTAGTGGATTTCATGAGCCTAGACTCTCTTTTTTCTGTCTTCTCAGGGTCTGGCCCAGTACCTAGCATGAACAGAAAGAACTCAAGAGTTGGAGGGCCAAAGAGGGAACTTTGAGAAAACATTAACTAGGAGGAAGTGCCTGTTTCTTATGGAAGTTCCATTTGTCAGACAGGGTTAACATTTTTTTTCCCCACATTGGATAGCTGGTTATATTTAATCATTTGTAAGTAAAATAAGCGCAGATGTAAATAAAAACTTCTCAAGTTCTCATGTTCTTCAATCTTGTTAACTGACCCAGTTCTGTTACATAGAATTGTAGGGTGGAACACCGTTTTTTGGAGGGAAGAAGGTGAAGATACTGTGTTTAGATTGTTAATTTTTCCCCTCCCTCCCTTCCTGTCTCCCCATCTCCCTTCCTATTTTCTTTTGGAAGAATCTCACGTAGCCCAGGCTGGCCTGACACTGTGTAGCTGAGAATGATCTTGAACTCCTGGTTCTCCTGCCTGTACCCCCCAAGTGCTAGGGTTATAGGTGCACACCACTGTGTCCTGGGTTGGATTGTGAATTCTGTCCACACTGGTTTCTCTATTCCACTGAACCTCAGGATGATGGAGGAGTTATTCACCTGCAGTAGGTTCTCAGTATTTATTCATAGGTTCTTCTGAAATCTTTGTTAATGAGAACACTGCAGGCAGGCTAACGTTGACATTTCTTTGGGACATGATTCATTGATTTCTCTAATTCCTTTTACTTGCTTTTTGAGGCAAGTTAGATGTTTGCTGCAGAGCATTACAGAGCTTCCTTGTACAGGTAGGTTTCTGATATTCTTGTCTAATCAGTGTGTTACATTTTATTATCACTGTATGTGTTTGTGTGCACACTCTCGAGGGCAGAGGACAACTTGGTGGCGTTGGTTTTCTCCTTCTGCCTTTACAAGGCTTCCAGGGACTCAGTTGGGTTGCCAGGCTTATGTGGCAAGCGTTTTTACCCGCTCAGCCATCTGGCCAGTCCCACTGGTCAACTTTGTCACCTAGAAGGAAGATAATAGTTCCACTACACAAATCTACATCTTTGCAAATGGAGTGTATGTGGTGGCTCAGGTCTAGCACTTTTTAAATCCTAGTAGTTTGAGGCAGAGGCAGGCAGATCTGAGTTCCAGGCCAGCCAGAGCTACCTTGTCTCAAAAAACAAACAACAAAACTGCAAACAAAAAAAACCCCATCAACAATCAATAAGGAGCACAGGTGCTAAGAGAGCTCCTGGTGCGCCTCCCTGGTGCCCAGCCTGAACTGTGCTTTTCCTGCTGCTGGGCCTCCTGTGACAACAGTCCTGTGATCTGTTTTCAGTTCCTCAACTTATCTTGCAACATACTCCCAATGCACTGCCCATCCTGACACCAACTCTTGCCGTACTTAGTGCATCACCCACGTTACGAAATAGCTGTCCCACGTTCCACCCTCTTTTTTTTTTTTAAATAACCCTTAATATGTATAAAACCCTAGCAAATAAATAAAAGCACCACACACTAACCTTCTTTTTGTGCCGGTTCTCTACTTGAACTTTCCGTGGTACTGGCCTTGGGGAATCCCTCTGAGTCCTCTCACTTATGCCCCCAGCATGCTTTGCTCCTTGTTCTTTAATCTTTTTGCTTTTCGTCTTTTTACTGTTGACTTTAAATGCTCCATAGTTCTGGGGAAATCACTTAACCATCTATAAGGTTCTCCAGTGTGTATTGCCTAGCATGTTAAGTGAGTGCTATGTAAATAGTAGCCCTGGTTATTTCCCGGGTAACCTACCTGGGGTGTCAGTGCACTGATGCATCCCAGATGCCTGTCTTCAGCCCACGCTGTGTGTTCAGCTGGCCTTTTATAACTTGGCTGGCCTATGGGCACGTAATATTGGGCTTATCTGTTTTTCTCCTCCCTACATTAGCATAATGGCATTCCTAGCCTTTCAGAGTTAGCCTACTCACTGGGGATCCGTGCGTAACTGCCTTCTACACGTAGCCAGCCGGAACATCTCAAAGACTTCTCAAGTTAATTATTTGTAAATTAATCTCCCTTATCTCTTCCCTCTTTGTTTATCTTTTCCAATAAACACATGTCATGTGAGTCTTCAGGCCTTACTGTTTGTGTGCGATCTCACTGTTGGCACTGCAGGTCTTGCTCTTCAACAGGGTCTTCCCTCTGCTTCTGCGTTAGTCTTCCAGACAGCTATCAAGTCCTTTGAGAACTTTTGTTTTAAGGCTGGGGACTGAACCAAGGGCCTCCCGCATGTTAGGCAGATGAGCTGCCATTCAACCTTCCTGTTAACAGGTGTAATTCTAGTGCGGTGTTGGAGAGAGAAGAAAAGGAAAAGCAAAAAGACTAGAAGGGGTGTGGGTAGAGTGATCAGGAGATCACCACAGTGTGCCAGAGCGCCTATTTTAAAGCCCACACTATCTCTGAAAAACTCTCCATTTTTTGTGATGCCAGTGCACGCCCCCCCCCCCCCCCCCGCCTTTTCTTTTTTCTTTTTTGAGATGGGGTTTCTCTGTTGTAACTCTGGCTGTCCTGGAACTCACTCTGAAGACCAGGCTGGCCTTGAACTCACAGAGATCTGCCTGCCTCCGCCTCCTAAGTGCTGGGATTAAAGGCGTGCGTCACCACTGTCAGGTGCTCTTGTTATTTCTTTCTGCTTCCTTCAAGGGAATCTTCAGCATTCACCCTACTTATCACTGCTTTGATTGCTTCTGTGGGGGGATTAGATGCTTTGTGGCTTCCTCTCAGACTTTTACATAGATGACTTGTAAATCTTTATCAGTAGCCCAGACTTGTTTCTAAGTTTCTCCTTTGCATACGCGTATGTTCGTGTGAGTGTGTAGTTTTTAGATTTACTCATTTGTATCTTTTTGCTGCGTATCTAAAGACCAAAAGAAAGTTTTTTTCATTCTGTGATTGAAAAGCGTCAGTCATTTCACCTCGTTTTGTCAGTCATCATCGAGAAGGGGCGTGCGGAAGACAGTGTTACCACACCCTCAAGTAACACACGGACTGTCTTAGTTCTACTCTTAGGGTTGTTTGTTTGTTTGTTTGTTTTTTGTTTTAAATCTTAGCTTTGAGTTCAATTACCAGTGAAAAGCCAAGTAACCTGCTAATGGGATTCTGCCGTCATCAGCTGTCAGTGTAGAGACGGTTCCTGCTTGTTTTTTCTTTTATTATTTGTGTGTGTGTGTGTGCGTGTGCAATGTGTGTACAGGTGCCTCCAGGGGCAGGATAGGATGTCTGGTCCCCTGGAGCTATAGTTTCAGGTGATTGTTAGCCACCTGACGGGTTCTGGGAACCAAAGTGTGTCCTCTGGGAGAGCGGTAAGCGCTCTTATCCTCCGAACCCTCTCTCCGGCACCAGGAGTTCTGGTTTTAGCCCTTTCTCACTCATGGCGCGCTCATCCTTCAAGGCTCAGTCAGTGAACACCTTTAGATCACTGATCTGGCTTTGAACTTAAGATGCTTGCAATCGTTACCACTGACGATAATCGTGCCATACTCGTGGTATCGTGTGACTGTTCCTAAGAGACGCAAAGTTCACATCTGCCTCCAAACTGGAATAGCACCAGCAGCCCGAGGAATGACTCATTCAGGTTCATCTAGATGAGTACAGAGTTTAGTGGGGATTACTTGAGGGGCTACAGACGACCAAAGATGTCTCCTCTCCTCCTTACCAAGCCCCTGTTGTAAAAGTCCACAGCAGAGCTGATCCAACTTGGCTTGAGAGCAGTGCCCAATGTCAGTGCGTAGCGGTGACTGCAGTTCATTCACCCTAACCCGCAGATAAGCTATGGAGCCGCTGCGGCGCCAGCGGTGATCGCAGACTCGTCCCTTATATAAAGCTCAGGCAAGTGTGCCGCGGGTAAATTGCTTGTGTGTGTACTTAATCTTTGCCCTTCTCAGGAATTCTGCTGTCTTGGAAGACACTTAACAGCCAGGGGAAGGATGGCTTCTTGTACTACAGTCTGGCATGCAGAGCAGCTAAATGGTGGCGTGTTAAAGATGGAAGTTCCTCTGGCTAGGAATCGGAGGATTGGTCTCATTACATATCTTTGTGGTCTTCTGCTATTCATTTTGTTTCTTATAGTTTTTGCTGTTGTTTTGATAGCTATCCTGGAACTCAGGATAGAGAGAAAGACAATATTTCATCAGTTGTCACCTCTCTATTTATTTATTTATTTTTTGAAACAGAGTTTCTCTGTTGTAACTCTGGCTGTCCTGGAACTCACTCTGTAGACCACGCTGGCCTTGAACTCACAGAGATAGGCCTGCCTCTGCCTCTGGAGTGCTGTCATTAAAGGCGTGCGCCACCACTGCTGGCCAGTTGTCACCTCTCTTAAACATAGTAGTGATATGAAATTAGTTCAAAGCTTTTAATTTTTAAATTTAAGAAATTTTTTTTGTGGTACTGTGGTTCAAATCCAGGGTGTCAGCCATGCTTGCTAGGCAAGTGCTATGCACCCCTGAGCTTCTTTTTTTAGAACCTTATTCAAAATTTTAATGAATACATAATTAATTATGCATTCTCATTGTATGCAGTGATCTTTTCTTGTGCATCTCTCAGTCAGGACAAATAGCTTGTCCTCAAGTCTCTCCTTCATGTTGGGAACATTCAGAGTCTTTATCCCTGATCCTGGCTCTTCTTTCCCAGGCAGCTCGATGATGGGAGAAGAGAAGATGTCACTGAGAAACCGGCTGTCAAAGCCTGGTGACAGTCCTGAGCAAGATGAAGCCCAGAGAAATCTCTCGGACACACAGAGCAATGGTGAGGTTTTTAACGTTTCTGAAGTGAATTAATGAACTAGAAGCATGTTTACTGTTCTAGGGCAGGACATGCCATTTTTCATTACAGATGTGTATTCGTGGTTTTATATATCTTGTAGTGAATAAATTCATGTTAGTTAATTCTGTGGTGGGCTGGAGAGATGGCTCAGAGGTTAAGAGCACTTGTTCTTGGTGAAGACCCAAGTTCGAATCCTAGCACCCACATGGTGGTTTACAACTGTCTGTAACTCCAGTTCCAGGGAATCTGCCACCTTTTGGCCTCTGAGAGCACCTCACGCACATGACACAGACATTCATGCAGACAAAACATCCATACACATAAAGTAAATAAATAAAATTTGATTCAACAAACATCTGCAGTACATTTTAGATATTATCCATTCATTCAGCTGGCCTAACCTACCAATAATTATTGAAAAGTCCTGCTGGACCCTTGGTTACAATAGTGATCCATACGTGTGTGTTTGCGTTTATGGAGCATCAAGTGTGTGACTGGCAAAGCCCTCAAAATCATGCTGAGCTGGGGATGTAACTCACTGAGGCCCTGGGTTTGTTCCCCAGCGTAACCCCCCCCCCCAAAAAAAAAAAACCCAAAAAGAGCAAAACAAAACTAAACAACAAAAAAAAAACCCCACAGAATTCATTTACTATACATAGTATAATCTTATAAATTGAATTACTACTCATAAGTATAATCTTACAAAGTTACTGATCCTTATAACAGACATAATGGAGGAAAGCTGAGTAAGGAGCAGGGTCTGCATGCTGTCTGAATCTTAGGAGAGAAAGAGTGTAATACACGCCTGCGGAGGTCAAGGCTGTGGTTAGGAACGATGGTTGATGGTTCGGAGGTGCAGCCCCCGTGGCGCTGTCCTTCTGTTGCTCAGGAAATCTATATTGTGCGGTGACATTTGTATGGTTTTGTTTTCAGTAGGGATTTGACGTGTTTGCTTAACAAATAGGGGAGGGACTCCGCAAGGGACTCAGCCACGCAGAGACTGGTTGTCTTTGGCATCCCCAGACTTCTCACAAAGGGCACTCTTTAACCTTTCCTACTCTAAGCCTAAGTGTTAGAAGCCGGGCGGCGCCGGGACTGTGAACCAGAGCGTTTAGTTGGTGTAATGAGGATTGCCGACAGATTCTCAGAGTTACCAGCTAACTCTCAGTTCACCTGGTCGCCTTGTGCTGTAAAGAGTGAAGTTTATGCGAAGGAGAGAGCCAACCTCGAAACGAAGCATTCCCCACCCCCCTCCCCGTTACCCGCGGTCTTGGTGACAGTCTGGGTTGTCTCCTTTGCCTGGATTCCTGCTCATTAGTTTTCCATGTATTTATTTTCTAATGTTAATGCTTCTTAGAGACAGAAAAAGTGTTATTGAAACTTTCTGTCACCGTCAGCACGTATTACTGTTCTCTTTATATCTTATGTTTTACAAAGCTGTTTTGTTTTGTCAAGAGGATTTTTCTATGTAGCCTTGCTTCGGTCTCCCAAGTGTGAGGATTGGGGGGGGCGGGCACCAAGCCCGGGCTTCCTGCTCACCAGACATTCTGCTGAGCGAGGTCCCCAGCTGTGGGCTGTAATCATTCGAGGTTTTAATACAGCTGTTAAAAAAATATGTTGTTTAGCTTAAATTGAGAAGCGTGACAGTCTCCTTGTCCTAATACAGGCAATGCTGATTGGGGGAGAAAGTGTGTTCCTCTAACATTTGTGGGCTCCAGATGAGTAAAATATGACCTTTGAATTGCAAGGACTTGAAGGCCTTTCAGTGTTGCTAAACAGCCAGGCCGACCTAGGAGCCTGTTAGAAATGCTTCACTTCACATTTGTTGAATGAAAATTGCATTTTAGTAGGATGCTTGGTGGTTCGTACACAGGTTAAAATTTGAGAGGTTTATTTAGTTGCCTCTTTTTTTTTTTGTCTTCCTGAGACAGGGTCTCATGTAGCCCAGGCTGGGCTGGAACTTGTTATGTAGTTAAAGTTGGCCTTGAGCTTTTGATCCTCCTGCCTCTGTCTCCCGAGCGCTGGGATCGTAAGTGTGCACCACCATACCCAGCTTGAGACACAGCCTTTGGCACGGCACACATCATTTGTGGTGTGAAAGAGAATCACCTCTGAATGTAGAAATGATCTGATATAGCAGCTTGAGATCTGAGTCAGACTCTCTAGTGGGAAGGGACCCAGAGGTGTGAAGTACAAAAGAGACGTCAGAATCCACCACTGTGAAGAACTTTGACATCTAACTTCATTGAACTTCACCAATATATTTCAACAGGTATGGGGGTGGGGGATGGGGTAGTAGGGGGGGGCTGTAGAGATGGCTTAGTGCTTAAGAGCACTCAACTGCACTTGCACAGGGCTTGGGGTCGGTTTCCCAGCACCCACATAGTGGCCTGCAACCATCCTAACTCCAGTCCTAGGGAATCTGACTCTTCTGATGTACTCTGTGCACACAGTGCACGGAGATACATGCAGGCAAAACATCCACACGCGTAAAACTAATAAATATAAAAATACATGTATGAAGCAGAGGCAGGCCAGCCAGGGTCACATAGCGAGACTGTCTCAGAAACAAGCACCCGAAGTAGAGAGAGCTGCTTAGGGAGACGGCAGGCCACACTTGGGCCTCTCAAGAGTGTCTGAATGTCCTTATCTGTGACCTGGTGGTGCTAGAGTCCTCCAGCCAGGCTCTCAGGCACTTTCCCCTCCTCTTTTCCAGTAAGTGAGATCATGGGGTTTCCTGAGGTGCCTTGGGTACGATTTACAATCTGACCAGTAAAACCATGGGTCATAAAGGTTGCTAAGGAGTTAAGACCTGGTTTTTGTTTCTTTTTTTTTCTGTGAATAAACTTCACAGAAGTTTTTCAAGATTGCCAGAAAATTGCAGGTTTATATCCAGGAAAGGAGCTTGTATGTTCCTAAGCATGATCTGGGTGCTGACTGCACGGCCGTTTTTGGTTTTTCCAAGACAAGGAAAGACAAGGCCCTGGTGATCCTGGGAGTCTATATAGAGCCATGTGGATCCACCTGCCTCTGCCTCCCAAGCTCTGGGATTAAAGTCATGTCACCACGCCGGCTGCCTGAACATTCCTGTTGAACAGGCTCTTCAAGGTTATATATTCTGTCAGCAACTTCTACAGGAAATTTTAATTGTGCTGGGATTCTCTCTCTCTTTTTTTAGATTTATTTATTTAGTGTGTGTGTGTGTGTGTGTGTAGGGAAATGTGTGAGTGCAAATGCCAATGGAGGTAGAGGCAGGAGAATCAAGGAGTTCAAGACTAGTTTCTACATAGCAAGTTTGAGGCTAGCCTCAGTTAACTGAGACCATGGCTCCAAAAAAAAAAAAAAAAAAAAAACACACATAAAAACTCTTCCTAAGCTTAACTATCCTAAGGGCACAGAGAGGGCTCTCAAATGACTCTTATTTTTATCTCTTCATGGCAGGCAAGGGAAAGCTAGGAGGAAGGGGGTCTAAGAAAATGGTCATTTTCCTTTTATTGCTTTTCTGAAATGATTTGTGTGTGTGTGATGTGTGTTAGGGTTAGTGCACACATGCCCACGGCACACGTGTGTGGGGGCAGAGACAGCTTTTGAGAAAAAAATCAGGTTAAAAAAGATGTTTACGTGTATGAGTATTTTGCCTGTGTGTATGTATGTGTACCATGTGTGCCAGGTACCCACCGGGTCAGAAAGAGGGCGTCGGATCCCCTGGAATTGGAGTCGCAGAAGGTTGTGCGTCACTGTGTAGGAAATGAACCGGGCGCTTAACCACTTAGCTGTTTCTATAGCAATAATCAGAATTTTAAAATCAATTTGGGGGTTCAGTAGGCAACAAAAACTTGCTAGTTGGTGCCTATGCATTAGCTAATTCTGTACTTGCTACAAGGGGACAAATATTTGTTACAAGAAAGAGCTGAAACCTATAAAAGGACTTAGTCACCATGCGACATTCCGCGGTCACCAGAGGAGAGTGCTTACTCCAGGCGTAAGGGTTTTTTGGGGGTTGTTGCTAGTACTGGGTGACTGGGAAAGTCAGAAGACATGGCTTTCATTAGGCTCAATTATCTGCTGGCCACGTGACAACGTGTAAGATACTTCTTTGAATCGGCTTCATTAATTTTGAAAATAAAAATGGCACACACTCCTGCTTCTCTCACTGAGTTATAAAGGTTAAATTATTCATGTCTGAGACATCGTTACAGGTTATCAGTGGAGTAATTGAATGTGTGTGTGGAGTAGATCTTGACAGTATTTGCAGGATCGGAGCAGGTGATTGGCATATCTGTTTTCTCACAGTTACACTTTATACATGTTTAAATCGGTGGCCAGTGCAGAAGCCACAGTGACTCCACAGACAAAGAAGGGTACCGACAAAGTGAAGATACACCATCTTTGCAGGACATGCTAATCCTAAGAGGACAGCGTGCACAAGATGGTTGGGTCACAAGGGTTAAATGGATCGCTGGACAGTGCTGCTGTTTATTTTAAAGGATTGCATCTCAAAGTCAGGATTTTTCTTTTGTAATTTGCTATTATGTCTAAACCAAATATGCTCTTGTATGACTTGCTTTTTAATTTTTTGAAATTAAATTTTAAATTAGCACACAAAGAAATGGGTTTCGTTTTCCTTTTGTTGTTTTTAAAATGGTTTATTGTGTGTGTGCGTGACATATGTGTGAGCGCACACCCACCATGGCAGCTGTTGAGGACGACTCTTGAGAGTTGGCGCTCTCCTTCCACTCTGGGTCCCAGGTATTGAAAACAGACGGTTGGGCTATCCCACAGCACATGTTGTTTGAGGCAGCATCTAACTAACTGTATAGCCCAGGCTGGCCTTGACCTCTGGGTGACCTTTTGTGCTTCAGGACACCCCCTCCCCGCATGGTGATCTCACAATGCCATGACATGAGTGTGGCCATGAGTGTGGCCAATGTTTGGGATCTGGTGCCCCCTTCCCCCACCACCACGTGGGTCCTAAGGAATCAAGCTTAGGTGGTGGGGTGCCTTTATCAGCGTACTTCCCAGCTGCTGACCAGTCCTGCCAGAGCAGTCAGTCTCAGCAGGATCAGCAATTGGACTTGAGGTGTGAGAGCCAGCCCTGGCTTGTGGGGAGGCAGCCAGCTGCTTCTCACCAGGCTTCCTGGCTTACCCTCAGGGTGAGGCGTGGCCAGCCTGCAGCCACTCATCCGGTGACTCCAAGTTTCCCAGTGGATTACCACACTTTTAAGGATTTCTGAAACACTCCTTTCTGAAATAGAGTCTGTTTTTCTTATCTTGACACTTTTGTACTGTGTCACATGGAGGCAGATTCTAGAAGTCTTATTTTGTAACTTTTAAAAACCCCCACTAAACAGGGTGTGTATCGCCACCTGTAATCCTAGAGTTTGTGACCTGTCTGCAGGCAGATCAGGAGTTCAAGGCTGGCATGGGCTAAGTGAGATACTGTCGGAAAACAAAACAAAGCTTTGATTAGCTGAGCGCCAGGGCACGTGGCGGTAATCTAGACGGAGACAGGAGGACTCTGTGAGTTTGAGGTCAGCCCGGGCAGTGGGTACTATCTTGGACAGCACTGACTACCATGCAAGTGGTAACAAGAAAGTGAGAATATAAAATCTATTTTTTGGCAAAAAACATATTAAATACAATATTATAAAGCAACGAGAGCTTGATATTTGACTCTGGTTAGAGTCCCAGGAATCCAGCAAGTCTTCATGCTATTTTCTTTTTTTTTCTGGAAAAATCTTTTTAACATGTGCACACCATCATTTTTACTATTTGAGATTCAGCTCTCTCTATATATATATGTGTGTGTGTGTGTGTGTGTGTGTATACATGTACGTGTATGTATGTGTGAGTACGTACATGTATATACAGATATGTGTGTGTGTATGTATATGTAATCTGTTTTATTTTATTTGCATCTCTAGGGGCCTAAATCAGGGCCTGAGCCCAAGCATTGTGTCACTGAGCAATTCTGCCAGCTCAAATATTGACTTGTGTCCCGGTTCCTTGCACACACACACCTGTCCTCCCACAGGTCTTCTGAGTATTATAGTCTCTGTGTCCTGGTCCTAAGAGCCCAAAGGAAGAGTTTTACATATGCAAAGTGAGTTCTTATTTAACGAGTATGTAACTGAATAAGCAGTTGTCACCCGTGTAACAGCATGGCTGTCATCTGACTTACGGCATAGTAATGGAAGTACAGGATTGTTTTGGGAGCAGGTCTGGTGAAAATCAACAAAGGAAAGTATAACTTAGGTTTTCTTTTCTCACTCCTCTCTCTGTAGTCTCTCTGTCTCTGTCTGTTTCTCTCTCTTGTTTCTTTTCAAGACAGGATTTCTCTGTGTAAAAGCCCGTCTTGGAACTCACTCTGTAGATCAGGCTGACCTCGAACTCACAGAGATTCACCTACCTCTGCCTCCCAAGTGTGCCACCACGCCTAGCCAAAGAGGTTTTTAAAACATTAAAATAAGATTTCTGTAACTTAGTTTTTCTTATGTTTTATTTTTGTGTGTGTGTGTTGGAGGGGGGGGAATAACATGAAAGTCAGAGGATAAATTTCCGGAGTTGGTTCTTTGCTTCTAGGACTTGGGTCCTGGAACTGAACTCTGGTCCGCAGGCTTTGTGGCAGGCAGGTGCCTTCATCTGCTGAGCTATCTCACTGACCAAAAGAGTTTTTACTAGACAGGTGCATCAAGTGTGTCTGTTAAATGAGGTGAGTTTATCAATGTTAGCTAACATTTATTCATAAAGAATAAACATTGCCTAACTTTCTCTCTCTCTCTCTCTTTCCTTCTCTCCCCCTTCTCTCTTTCTCTTCCTTCCTTCTTTTCTCCCCACCCCCCCTCTCGCTTGCTTGCTTTCTCTCTTTCTCTCTCTCTTTCTTTTTCTTTGGCAGACCTGTATTCATGGCTGCCCAGAGGTAATGCCTTTAATCCCCACACTCAGGAGACAGAGGCAGGCAGGCACGTCTCTGAGTTTGAGGCTAGCCCGGTTTTTATAACGAGTTCCAGGCCAGTCAGGACTACACAGTGAGGCCCTGTCTAAATTATTTGTATGACAATGCTCATTAATGTCTTTGGTTTTTCTGATCTGAATCCCTTCGCTTTTGCCTCTGCTGCTTCTCGTGTGGTCTTGCTATCTCCTGTCTTAGGGTTTGTAACCAGGAGCCTCTCCTCTGTTCTTGGAACTCTATCTCTTAGAACTTAGAAGGCCATGGCTGATTTTGTGACCTTCCAGGGAGGAATTGTACTTACTTGTTGGCAGTCTTGGGAACACAGCTTGAACTTGCTTTAAAACAAACGTACTTTGAGATTTTTTGAGATAACAAAGTCTTAGGTTGCACAATCCACTGAAGTGTTGTTAAGTTTTCAGGGGAGACTTTCCCATCTTTGAAGTAGAGACAGATACATTTTCCTTTCTGCTCCCTTCTGTTAATGTCCAGGGCCCCTAGGATATGGCCATATGGGTTTTTAGCTGTAAGGTGGTATCCTGTTAGACTTCCTGTTCTGAGGTCCAAGCAGGCCCTAGGTTTAGCCACTCTGTAAAGCACCAGACCTTGTGAAAGGACCACATGCTGTGTGGCAGCCAGTGTGCACAGCCTTCTCTCTTCCTGTCGATTTGGACCAGCTTTGCAATGAGTCCTCTTGAGATTTTTTTTTAAATTTAACTATGTATTTATATGCATGTGTATGCGTGTGTGCGTGTGCACATGTGAGTGCAGGTGTCCTGGGAGGCTAGAAGAGGGTGACAGTGTCCTGGAGAAAGATGCAGGTGTTTGTGAGCAGTGTGACTTGGGTGTTAGGAATTAGCTGGGAACTTCTCAAGACCAGCAAGCACTCTTAACCACAGAGCCTTACGCCCTCCCCCAGGAATCAGCTTTAAAAACAAGTTTTTTTTTTCATTCTTAATATTTTATTCAGTATAGACATAGATTCACCAGATGAAGCCATTGATTTGGGTTCAAATGGCAGTTTGTTCTTTGTCTAATTCAATCCCTGGTCCTAGTCCTGGAGCCCCGGAGCATTTCAGTCTCCATACAATCTACTCTTAAGCCTAGAACTGGAAGGCTTCAGCCTCATACAATCTAGAACATTTAAACCTCTGTACAGTCTAATCAGCCTTTGAGACATACTGCTGACTGAGCCACCCTGACTACTCTTTCTGAACTCTGACTCTTCTGGTTCAACTCAACTCACACATTGTTCTAGCCCAAACTCTCCAAGCTGCTGGCTCAAACTGATCTTCTGAGCTGGCTTACTGTTTCTGACCAAACTCTTCTGACTCTGGCAGATTCTGGCTGACTCTCTGCCTCAGACTGAACTGCTCTGCTCAGCTTCAAACTGACTCGCTCTTCCCATCTGATACTGACTTCTTCTGCTGAGCTACTTCTGTGTCTCTGTGTCTCTGTGTTTCTCCTTGAGTTTTCATTGCTCTATACTGCCTCAGTCAGACTACCTGCTTCATACTACTCACTTCATACTCCCTGCTGTAACTGACTCTGCTCTGAGCTGAGAGCCTGCTTTTATATCATGAGAATTGTGCATGTTCTCACTCGGACTCACTCTGCTAACTCTTCCTCTGCTTAGTCACTTTGCCTGACTCATCTCAGACGTCACTTCTTGTGTGACACTGACTTTCTGCTTCCCATGTCTGCTTCCACACTCTGTTTCTGTCTTAGGGAATTAAAGGCATATATCACCACTACCTTCTGCATACTGGGTTTAAAGATGTTTGCTACTACTGCTTTCTGAATACTGGGATTAATGATGTGTACCAACATTCTTAACATTCTTTCTATATTCCATCCTGACCACACAGGCCTTTAAATGTGATCCCTTCATATAGACCCCTGGATTATAGACCCTTCCTAGCTTTCACACAGGCCCATTCCTCTACAATTCAGTATCTTAATAGTTTCAAGTGAAGACTACTCTGGGACCTAATTTCTCACATTGCTAGAAGTGGACATAACTGTGTAAGGGTCTTAGGTTGCTTATACTTCTTTGCGAAGGGCTCTGTTGTGTTTTGCATTCATCTTCATAGTCCTGTGCTTTCAGCTTAATGGTTTACTGCTGCTTGGTATTTGGTTTTAAACATCCAGTTATTTTTATTCCCTTAGGTCGCGGTCACATGAAACAGTTGATAGCTAAGAAGAGGCAGCTGGCGGCAGAGGCAGAGGTAAGTGTTGTGTTTTTCAGAAGTGGAAACATGAGGCCTTAAGTAACATTTTAAATATTCTTCATTTATTTGGTTTTATTTTATTTTATTTTTTTTAGACAGTCTCTCATGTAGCCCAGGCCAACTTAGAGCTCCTGATCCTCATGTTCTGCTCTTTATTTTATTACTGTTATTGTGTATGTGTTTGGCACTTACGGAAGTCAGAGGGCAACTCGCCAGAGTCAGTTCTCTCCTTTTCCACGTGGGTCCCCGGGATTGAACTCAGGTCTTCAGGCTTGGCAGCAAGCACCGTGCCAGACCACCTTACCGTCTCTCCGGCCCAGCCCCTGGTTTTTATATTATTTATTTATTTATTTTTGAGGCTCCCTGTCTAATCCTAGTTGACCTTGAACTCAACTCTAACTAAGGCAGGCCTCAGCTTGTAACCTTCTGTAACCTTCCAATTCAGTTGACATTACAGGTTCCGCAACAGTGGCTCCCTGTATTTATATAGTTTTTTTTGGTTCTAAACGAATCATTACACACCATTTGAACCTGTAAGTGATTTGATTTAAATGCCTTTGAATTGGCAATTGTGGACTAGGAGTGTAGCGTGCTTAGTTAGAGCGCCTTCCTAACATGCAGGAAGCCCTAGGCTTGATCCCCAGCACGTCTGCTGACTACCCGTTTTTCTTTGTTCCTCTGGGCTTCCAGTCAAAGGTCAAATCTCACTTTTTATTTGGCTATGCAGGTCTGCCTACATTCATCTAAATTTCTGTAGCTGTAGATTCAGGGCAAAAGGCAGTTTATTCTTTGGCTAATTCAATCCTTTGTCTTAGAGGGTTTCAGCCTCCTTGTAATCTAGACCGGTTAAGCCTCCGGGACTTACTGCTGACTGACTCACTCTGACTAGCTCCTTCTGAACTCAGAGCTGTACTGAATGAACTCAACTGACTCTTCTGGTCGGCTGATCTGACTCACTCGCTGTTCTGGCTCCCAACTCTTCTCCAGGCTGCTGGTTCAAACTAACCTTCTGAGGCAGCTGACTGTTTCTGACTGAACTCTTCTGACTGGCTGATTCCAGCAACTCCTCTGAACTACTCTGCTCAGCTTCAGACTGACTCTTTCTGTTAGCTGGCTCACTCTCTTGCTGAACTGGCTGTGTGTTTTATTTGACTGATTCTCTGACTGACTGCCTGACTCTGAGCTCAGGGCCTGCTTTTATATCATGAGAGTTGGGCGTGTCCTCACTCTAACCGTTCCTCTGATTCGTCGCTTTGCCTGCTCTTCACTCTGATTCATCTCAGATGTCCTTTCCATCTCTACTTTTTTGTTCCTCTATTTTACCTGAACTCATAAGATGCCTGTCTCTAGTCTACTTTGGGAACTTCTGGTAAGGGCAGGTCATTGGTCTTTTTATTTCACCATTTGAAAAAAAGTAGAAAGTCCCTGCCCTTGGAATGCTCAGGCTTTCAGGTAAAGTTGAAAGAGCTGCCCACGTAGAGCAAAGTGCAGAGAGCGCTCAGTGTGGACTGGCAGGACCCCTGCGCCGCCTGCCCGCACTGCGCTCTGTCCTCGTGGTGGCTCCGCGCACTGTACAAAGTGGGTGTGACAAAGCGGCTCCCCTAAATGATGCGGGGAAGGTACTGTGAGAAGAGTGTCAGACGGCGCCCTTGAGGACCTCCAGTCAGGCGTTCCAGGCTCTGCTGAGACGCTCTATTTTATTTTTACTATTTTGTGTGTGTGTGTGTGTGGGGGGGGGGTGTTAGTTTTTTTTTGTTTGTTTGTTTTTGTTTTTTGTTTTCCGAGACAGGGTTTCTCTGTTGTAACTCTGGCTGTCCTGGAACTGGATCTGTAGACCAGGCTGGCCTTGAACTCACAGAGGTCCACCTGCCTCTGCCTCCCGAGTGCTGGATTAAAGGTGTGCGCCACCACCGCCCAGCTTTTATTTTTTACTTTTTTTTTAAAGACAGGATTTTACTTTGTAGCAGGATCTTTATTGCCCAGATTGGCTTTAAACTTGATAATCCTCCTGCCTCAGCTTCCCAAGTGCTGGGATTGCAGGTACAAACTGCTGGACTTCACCTATTGCTCTATTTTATGGTTAATGAAACCAAAAACATCAAAACTAGTCAGAGGATAGTGATTGGTATGTCACCGATCGAGGAGCGCTTTTCCCACATGTCCTATTTAATATCTCCGAAACTGGAATAGATGTTACTGCAATACAGCTCTGGGCTATGTGCACGGCTCACGTTTTCCTCTCTCCCTCTCCCCCACATCCCTCCTTTGGAAACAGGTCTTATGTAGCCCAGGCTGGACTCACCCTCACTGTGAGATCGAGGACTGTGTTGGTCTTTGTATCTCCACCTGTGGTTGCGGAGCTCATAGCACGTTCCTAGTCTGGAGAGGAAGCTTTTTATCTTCGTACCACACAAAACTCAGCCTCATCTAGATTAGATAAAGTATTTTAAAAAATGAGAGGAGAGTGGGCATGATGGCACTCTCGAAGTAGAGAGAGACAAGGGAATGAGGCGTTCAAGGTATCAAGTTTGAGCCCTCGGCCTTTGAGACCCTGTCTCAAACCAATGCAGATAACAAGACAGCCACAGAGAGGATGCTCTGATTTCTCTTTCTGCTTATATAACTTCACTATCATTAAAAAAAAAAAAGCCCATAATTTAAGTTTTTTTTTATTGTTACATTGCCACATCCATTGGTTTCCACGAGGAGAGGAATACATTTTCTGTTTAATCATTGTACGTGTGTAGCACACACCTATGGGGTGGCTCAGCACAGGAAGACAAGGAGGTGTTTTCATAGGTGGAAGCCCTGCCAGACCTCACCAGAGAGAGCCACCGTCCCGGTCAGCGCCAGACTGGACAGCGGAGCCCTGTGTGTTTCATCAAAGGTGTTTTTGTTGATTCAGAACTCCTCAGGTGCAGATCTTAAGCAACCAAACAACCCCCACAGAAACCCAACACCTGCAAACAACACACAACGCCAAGGCCTAGGGTAGTCCCTCACCCAGCAGTGCATAAAACATTTTATTCGTAACTAAAGATAAACTTCCACAACATACACGTGGTGTGGGCTCATTGCAGAAAACCCCTAAGAGAAACATCATAAAAAGGAAATAGCTGCCAGCTAAATGCTGCCACTGGGAGGTAACATTTTGGCTCATTTTTCTCTCTTTTTCTGTCATGCATACAGTTCTATGTATATAGACTGTGTAAAACTTGTATCTATTATATAGAGGATGTGCATATATGTGTATGTATACATGTATGTGCGTATGTATATGTGCATATACATGTACATTGCTGTTGTATATTCAGTTTGCCTATTGCTTTTAACATTTTATGCTTGTATAGTATATATTTTAATGTTATTTTAAAATCTTTTCATTATAGTTTTTTGTGTGGATGTCTCATTTGTTAACTACAAGGAATATATTTTTACTACGTTCCTAGTTTTCTGGGGTTTTTCACAATGACTAATGAAGAAGTGAAGGAGACAGATGAAAACAGGAGAAAGTGAAACACGCCCTGGTAACCAGGTGTGGCGGCACACAACACCTGTAGTCCCCACTCGCTAGGCTTGAGGCAGTTTCAAGTTTCCAGGCTAGCCTGGGCTACATAGTAAAACCCTGTCTTTAATGATATATAACAAGCTGGGCAGAGGAAGCACAAGCCTTCCATCCCAGCACTCAGGAGGCAGAGGCAGAGGCAGAGGCAGAGAGGCAGGTGGATCTCTGAGTTTGAACCCAACCCTGGTCTACAGAGTGAGTTCCATGGCAGCCAGGGACTGCATAGAGAAGCCCTGTCTCAAAAAAACAAAACAAAACCAAATCTAAACAAACTAACGAACAAAACAGTCAGAAGATGAAGACGAATAGGCCATTTAAGTGGATAAACATGTTTGGGCTTCATGTAGACTAATAAAAATAAGATTAAGAATATTGTAGACTAAATTGGGCCTTAAATTCACTTTGTAGCCAAGGATGACCTGGAACTTCTGATTCTCTTGCCTTCTACCTTGTAAGTGCTGGGATATCAGCTCACACAATCACTTCTGGTTTATGCCGTGCTGAGATCAAATCCCAGGCCTCCTGAGTGCTACTGCCCTTCCCCCACTTTTTGAGACAGGAGCTCAAACTGTTAGCCTAGGCTGCTCTCAAAAATGAATGTAACCCCTCGTGCTCCAGCTTACCATGAGCTGGGATTACTGTCCTGAACCACCACACCGGGCTTGCAATGCCCTGTTTTGGTTATAAGCCATTTCTACATTGATACTTTCAAACACAATGCTTGTGATTGGCTTTTGCTGAATAAAGTGTTCCTTCTTATCGGATTATTTGCCATTTCCAGGTTGTATGTATACACTGATGTTTTTATTTTTTGAGACTGGGTCTCTGTATGTAGCCATGACTGTCCTGGAACTCTATATAGATCAGGCTGGCCTCAAACTCACAGAGATTCCCCCTACCTCTGCGTGTCATGTGCATTGATATTATGTGGTTCTGTTCCCCACCCCCCCTCTCCCTAATTCTGGGCTAGAGGATGAGGCTGTGCCCCAAACGACTAGAAAATCAACCCACTAGCAGTGACATTGAAAGGTGTTTGGGAATGTAACTAGGAAAAAGAGAAAGCTTTTCAGATGCGGTTAAGCCAAGGGGAGAGCGGGCGCTTCGAGGGTAGACCCACGGAGTTACTGGGGCATTCGGCCCAGGACTCACCCTCCTGTCTCTTGGCTTGCTTGTTTTGTCTAGAAGGGCTGGGCTTCTGTTCCATGCCACTGTGAGGTTGAAAGGTCCTCTGTGCTGAGCCAGGCACTGAGTCAGAGAAACAAAACAATTCCCAGACTATTAGAGGGCCTCGTGGAGTCAGCACAGTCCTCCTTAAAGCCCTCTTTGAGGAAGTCGTGATTACGTCATGTGGATTTTTGAGACACCGAAACCTGAGCCTTGATTCGTTTGTGCTGTGCCTCTTCTCCAGCTTTGAAAGACTTACTTCATTCA
Source organism: Cricetomys ansorgei (assembly GCA_026225945.1). Taxonomy (NCBI): domain Eukaryota; kingdom Metazoa; phylum Chordata; class Mammalia; order Rodentia; family Nesomyidae; genus Cricetomys; species Cricetomys ansorgei. The sequence goes on along the minus strand of JAMJFZ010003360.1, from coordinate 1,314 downwards.
TCCACAAAAGGCTCTACTCCTTTCTCATTTCAGCACTCTGTCCAGTGCTGCTTTCTGCCTGGAGGCCTTTCTAGACGAGCTGCTTTCTGAGCTGTGGATCTGAGTGTTTGTAAATCTGCCTGAAATGTCGTTGACTTCCAGTCGCCTTGAGATAAAAGATTCTTCTTCTTCTTTTGAGACAGGGTTTCTCTGTTGTAACTCTGGCTATCCTGGAACTCATTCTGTAAACCAGGCTGGCCTTGAACTCACAGAGATCCTCCTGCATCTGCCTCTGCCTTTGCCTCTAAGTGCTAGAATTAAAGATTTTCAAGGCTTAGCAGTCCCTTCCCTGTCTGTCTGTCTCTTCACGAGCACTTGTGCTTTTACTATGTGGGTTGCTAACCACAGGACCTCTGTTGCCCCATTCTTGGGACCTTTGAGGTGATCTGATTCAGCTGTTGATAAAATAGAAGGTCCATCTGAGCTCCAGAAGACAGTGCATTTGTTTGCTGGGTTTCTGTTCACTTGCTTTTTATTGGTTTGAAACACGGTCTCATTCCGTAGCCCAGGGTGGCCTGCATACATAGGGAATGGCCAGCAATCCTCCTGCCTCAGCCTCCCAAGAGCTGGGATGCTTGCTAGTGATCTAAACGTGTTCCTTTTCTAGTCAGCTTCTTCCTCCCCTTCTGCGTCTGTCCATCCCTCGTGGTCCATTGACTGAGTGAAACTAATAGGAACAGATGTGAATTGGAGAAACTAAATCGGTCATCCAGCCCCAGCTAAGGCCACAGCACTCTAGGTTACTCAGACTTTATTTTGGATCTTAAATAACACTCTCGTGTGCTAGGAGGACTTGGGGGGCAGAAGATGACCTGGCCTTTAGCTGTGTCTCTCTGCTCTTTCTCACAGAGGGAGAGAGTGACACTGTAAGCAGTCACTAGGGTCTTTTTTTTTTTTTTTTCTTCAAGACAGGGTTTCTCTGTTGTAACTCTGGCTATCATGGAACTCACTCTGTAGACCAGGCTGGCCTCAAACTCACAGAGACTTGCCTGCCTCTGCCTCCCGAGTGCTGGGATAAAAGGCGTGCACCACCACCACCCCGCAAATATTTTTTAAAAGAAGTTTAAAGGAACTGCATGGTCTCCACAAAGGCAGTTTTCCTGAGTGCCCCTGGCAGCAGCTTCTGCGGATTTTAATTCCATAGAGAGAGACTTAATGCATGAGCATGCGCACCTGATGAGGGCGCCGTATGTAAGAAGTGCTCTGGAAGTGCTTCTCCCGGACTCCTGGGGTAACCAGGAGTTAGGACATGTTTTGTGTGCCCTTGGGGTGTCA
>JAMJFZ010003359.1:0-82009 GCA_026225945.1 Cricetomys ansorgei | reverse complement strand
TCTCAGTGAACACAAATACTTGCATGTAAAATTCTGTGGAGAGCTTTCTGAAGATTTTTGAGTGGTAAACAACTTAAAAACTGTTATTCTGCATCAATTTATATAAATTTATATAAAAAACTGTGAATAATTACTTGTACTTTTAACAAACTTAACAGGATAAAAATATTTATTAATAAATAATTCAAAATCAATATGCAGAATTACATACGGAGGGCTACATATATGTAATTAAGACAGTCTACCAAGAACCATTTTGGATTAGCTGTTATTCTGTGACTTTAAACATCAATATATCAATTCTGAATTATAAAATAAACTATCTTCAAAAGGATAAAAGTCCATATTGTAATAGGAATTCCATAAAGACTACACTAAAACATATGTGGACTACAGTTTTGAGAGCTCAGCTAATGTATTAAGCTATGTCCCATAATATCTCAATTCATATCTCTCATTAACTGTATGTATAAACTAATAAAAAATAAATGAAAGTTGCTGTAGTTTTCTAGCATGTGTGAGTCAAGATTAAATACTTAAAATCAGTAGAGATTTTTCAGTCACATAATTCAAGGCCTGTCATTTGGGAAATGGAACAGTAAAATCTTGTGAAGAAACTCAAGGTATTGAATAGACCCATTCATCTACTGCTAGTGTGTCAAACATCACTTTACCACTTTTAATTAACTTTCAATCGATATAAGTTACATTTGTATTCCATTTATTGTAAGTATCTAAAGCCTCCTGCTATATGCAGTCACTTAAATTTCTTTCTAAGTGATAATAATTGATGGGAACATCAAGATTCAATTATAATCAAATTGGGACTAGGTGGATAATTATCAATTTATTTAAATTCATCCCATATACCTACTTGGCTATGTTATCATAGTAAAATATGTTGGGAAAGTGAGAAGGAAATTTTTTAGCTTGCTACTTGCTGCTTTCTGATCATTTATCACAAAGATACATTAGGAAATATAAAAATCCCATCAACTCAAAGAAATAAGATGTAAAGGAAATGAAACTAAGGATCCGGATTCTCTAAGTTCTGTTACAGAGTTCTAAACCTTTGTGCAATCTAATTTCTCTAAGCCTCAGTGTTTTCTTCTATTTAAAATAAAGGAACAATAATATTGAGATTGCAAGTTAAAAATTGTTCAGCTTGTATATGTATTAAATCACAAAGCCTAAGATGAAATGTCCAAATACATAACTGTTCAGGTATTAGACTAATGTGACAGCCCAAAAGCTAGCTGCATGTCCTCTCTGTATACCTTAGTACCTTAAAAAATTTCTTGTTTTTCCTTCCTTGACCATCTTGCTGCTGAGACAGCATGCCCAGACTTCTGTTTCTTAATAGTTTACAAGTGGCTCCTGTGACACCACTTTCCTCATAACTATCATTCTGCTAAATATATTACTCTGGTCTAAACTTTTATTCAGTCTTTGCTTATGGACTCATTCAATTTTTTATAATACACACTGTTTTAATACAGAAACATGAAGTCTTACTATGAAATCTCATTGTAAGTCAACCTTGGCAAATAAAAAGAAAAAACAAGAGAATTCAGAAATTGATTGACTGAAGAGATTTTTTTTTCAATGTTTGTGTGAATGTGTGTGTGTCTGTGTAATTCTAAGTGTGTTCATGTGAGAGAGATTTCTCATTTTTATAATTGTATAATAAACACTTTGTTGACAGTCATCTCATCATCCTCAAAATCCCATCTCTATGATACTTTAGGTTGAATAGAATTTAACTGAAGAAGAATCATGTTCTTAATTATGCTAAGGAAGCTCACTCACTGGAAGGCTGATGTAAGTAGATTGTACAACGTTAGAATTAAAAAATATGACCCAATGAAGCAAAAACCATAAATGATATTGTTAGGAAAAATATACTTGAATCATAGTACATGTAGAAATCAAGTTGGTACTAGCTATGAATCTTTCATAGTGATAGAAGATGCTATATACACTACCAAAAAAGAAGAATAAACTTCAGTATTATATATCTGTGAACCCTGTAACCTGCAACAATAGTGACTGGGCTAGCACAAAATGTGGACTAAGACAATCATTTCATGAATGTTATGTGGATGACCAATACTTTATAATTAAATTTAAGGCCTACTCTACAGGATGAAAACATATACCTGGTACAATTATCAGGTCCGACAGTAGACAGGTCATAAGCCCTAGTAGAGAGCCTAGTACTATTATTCTGCTAAATGAATATAATATTAAACTGAGTCATAATGATGTATCATTATACTCATAGATCAGTGTATCTGTCAACCCTCCTCAGAGGAGCTTGATTATGCTCTAGATATTGATTAACACAAAGATCCATAACTAGTCCAGAAGAAGAGAATATAAAAATGAAATAGTGTTGAGTGTTTATCTCCAAATAAAACATTTATATCACACTTCCTTCCTATGCTCATTCCCAAATGAAACATTTATATCACACTCCCCTCCTCTCAAAGAATCGTACAGGAAAAGGGTGTGAGTAAAATGTTAGAGTCAGAGGTAGTGGATAACTACAGGCAAAGAAGTCTTTCTAGATACAACATGATAGCAAAAATATGAACTCATTATGGCTATGACAATATAAACAAGACCTGCACAAACTCCACTGAGAATTCCAGTGTGCAAGAAGAGGACATAAATACCCTACCCTTAGAGTAGCTACTGGCAAATGTTCGCTGCTAGGAAAAAGACAACCAATATTTTTTTTTAAGTGTGTTATCCCTGGTAATTTGATCATGCTCAAATGGAAAGCCACATATAAATGAACATATAGACAACATTGGACTTGATTTTCTTTTCCTTTTCGTTAAATAAAACATAAAGATTTGTGGATAGTTAAAGACAGAATAAGGATGTAAAGAGGATGTATAATCAGAAATCATCTTATGGAATTCTCAAACACATTTTTAATTGAAAAAATATTCTACTTGGAAAAATAAAAGTTCAAAAAAATATAGCATAATATAATCATTTAAATATCTTTTTAGAGTGAGTTATATTGATAATCAACTCTGTTAATAAGCTATCTCATCTTTCTCACTGCTGTAAGAGAAATCAACTATGAATTGAAAATGTTACATAATTAAATGACCTGTAATAGCCTTTATAAAACTCTTAAGAATAGTCACATTAATAATAAACATTATTAAATCCTATAAAAAGTATTAAGTGCACCTATGCGTGATTGATGATGATCCAGTAAGGTTTATGTGCTTTGAACATAAAGAAGCTACAGAGCAGATGCAGGCTTCAGTTTGTAATTTGATCATTTGTTTGATAAAAGCAAACATTCTAGCAGCTTTTTTAATCAGCTCAAATATTTTAATGCTACAGCCCTTCAATTGTAGTGTGTTTTTGTTGTTTCACTAGGATAAGAAAAAAATTTCAAAGTTGCAATGTGATTGTAGGTTGCAAAGAAAGTAGTAAATTTGTTGTTCTATTCTGATAGAAAAAGCTAAAGTCTTCTTGTTGTTAACTGTTTTCATATAGATAACCTTTGATGAATCCAATATTATGATTAAGAAGCCTGAAACTCCTTGACAATTTTAAATAATTTTGTGGCCACTTTGAAGAACACCTCCACATTACTAACATAGGGATATGAAGACAGCACTTTACTAATTTTTTTTTTCCCAACCTAATTTCAAGCCTGTGCATTTTGTGATATAATTCTCATTAAGAGGGGTGATACATATGGCTATACATGAGGACTATATCAGTTTCTTTAAACTTGTAAAAAAATGTCTGGTGAGTTAAAAATCTTGACATCTAACTGAAAGGAAAGAAAATTCTGCAGTGAGGAATATACTTAGGACTATACAATCTCAGGAAAAGCAGCAATAGTGACTGTAAACCTTAACTTAATGATAAGTATTTGCTGTACACCTCAATGAATATTTTAACAGGGGAAGATTTACTTATATCACAAAATTTTGAGTAACATGCAGTAAATGGAGGAATGTAAGTTTAAGATGTAAGGATTAACTCACTGTGGAAGATCTGGGTCATCCTCATGTTAAACATTTTCTAGAATATCGCCAGTGAAAATAAACTGTTGCACTTTCTGCTGGCAAGCCTATCCCAGCCTTCAGTAGTTAAGTATGAACTCCATTTTTAAATCTAAAAAATTGATATATATGAATGTTTTGTCTGCATGTATGTCTGTGCAACATGTAGGTACAGAGTAGCCAGTGTTCTTTACAATTGAGACATCACTCTAAACCCTCAAACTCCAATTTGATTGAGACCTGCATGTAGAAAAAGAATAGTTTTTTTTTAAGTTAATTATTTTCTATTTTGAAATCAGCTATCTCACTTTTATTTCCTTTATATCTAAGGCAGCAATGTTGCTTATTTGTCTTAGTGTTTGGCTGATATAGAATTATTTAAATTTCAGTGTATTTTTCTGCTGTTATAACTGGCTTCCAAAATTCAGTAAACAGTCCTTGATATTTTATTGAAAATATGAAACATAGTATTCTATATAATAAATACATTTCAGTTAAACTGTTCTTTGCATTCTTCAAAGAGAGATATTTCAAATATTTTAAAAGTCAAAAGAATACTGTATTGGATATAAGAAGAGAATTATTTTAGTGTTTTCCCTGATCATGTTTATCGCATGAAACAAAAATCTGAAAAATAGCAAGTTATGTGATACCAAAGTTTAAAAATGTACATACTGTCAGAATTAATTTAAATTAATGTTTTTTAAATACTTAAAAACTATTATTTTCATTGTATTTTTATATGTTGAAGCCTTATTCTTTAAATGTTTCATATCTGAAAGGGGTTTTTACCGATGTTGCTTTCTGCTGATCTTCTCAAGTTGTCTGTTTTCTACCATGGCATAGAAGTTGAACCAGCCTCTAACACACCTGCATCATCTCTGCCATTAAAATTTTTCATATATATATATATATATTTATTTGACTTGTATTTTTTCCTAGTGCTCTCTTTCACAGTATAAAGATATATCCAAATAATACATAATGAGAGAAAGGAAGAAGAATTATTGATAAATAAAGGACTACGCCAACCCAAAAGTTTTGGATGAATATAATTACACTAGAAATTGAATTTGAAATGTTATTGCTGGCGTAGAAGAAAGTAGAAAAAGAGATGTATTGAATATTGTAGTCTATAATATTTAGGTGTAAATTAATAAATTGAAGTCCAATTTATATCTTTTTAGACATTTTAAAGTCTTTCTACAAAAGTAGAAGCACAGATATTTAACAACTATTCATTTAAGTTTTAAAACTATAAAGAACTATCAAGAAATTTCCAGGGAACTCCCTAGGTCTGGAACATGATCCTTGACATAAATACCAAATGAACCCATGACATCTCAACAATATAGCTGCCTAAGAAAAGACCTATCATCATCAACAACAGCTGGTATGCCATTGTAGCCAGGGAAATTTTACAAGGTCCAGCTCCAAAATGAAAAGCACTAAGCAATCAATGACTGCTGAGGGAAGATTGGGTTTCTCCAGGAATCAGTTCCCGGAAAGTTTATCTAATCCGAAGTAGCTAGCCTTAAACTTACATCCATACAAGAACAAAAACAAACAAAGACAAAACAAAACAAAACAAAAAAACACTAAACAGACTCAATTGTGTGTGTGTGTGCATGTGTGTGTGTTGGTGTATGCACGTGCGCACACATGTGTGAGCACTTATGTGAGTGTGTGTGTAACAGTAATTAAAAACAGACCATGAATTTGAGAGGTAGATGGGTATAAGAGGATGGTGGGGGGAGTTGAATGGTGAAGAATATGTAGAAATGATACAGTACTCACATAAAAAAAACTCAACAACTAAAATATATAAATTAATGCCAGAAAGGGTCTTCAGAGCCTTTGTGTATACTTCCTTTGTTGAGGTTGGCGTGCACCAAAACAAGAGTCAGAAATCCAATAATGTTTAAGGATAGCTTTTTAAATATTATAAGAAGCTGATGAAGAACAGATTGCCCCAAAATGCCTTTTAAAAGGAAAGATACTCCAAACATAAAATAAAGGTTGTAGAAGGTTACAGAAACTCAAGAGCTAAGGAAATTAAATTATAGCCAAGCTAAAATTTACACAAGATCTCTTGATCAATACAAAAGCTCATTTTATTTTATATATCAACTCATTTTATTTGTATTCTTAAATGTATGGAGAAGCAGTAAGGAAGATGCTGGAAAAGAAGTATCATCTTAGTTTTGAGAAGCCACAGAGAGACTACTAGGAGCCCACTTTGGGTCTTCTTGTCCTGAGAGACCCTGAGAAAGACACTGAAGCATGAATCAATGCAAAGACACGAGGTTTATTGATCCAGCTCACCGGGGTGCCCTCCACCGGGAGAGGAGGCACACCCCAATGGGGCTCACATGCCTCTTTTATACTCTTTGGTCTACAGCTATTGTAACAGCATAACCTTTAAGTTGATTGGTCTATAGCAATTGTAACAATATAACCCTTAGGCTGATTGGTCTATAGCAATTGTAACAGCATAACCTTTAGACTGATTGGTCTATAGCTATGACATAGATTGGTATATTCTAGGTATATTGATTTGTAGCTAGGGAGTGATGAGCTGAAACTTATTCTTATGTGAATATTACTAGAACTTTTCCTTGTCTGGGTGCCAAGATTTCCGGGAAAATTCAGGCAAAGTTCAGGCCTACTTGTACATTCTCAAGCCTTACTAAAGTTAGGTCAAGCTTTAGCCTTTGCCCTTACAGTTTTATGTCCCCATCTCTTTGAAATGTTCAGTTAGCATTTTAAACAATAGAAGGAAATAAAGACAGATATCAAACTAATTATAAAAAAACATATGTTGCACTATTAGTCTACTTTGGAATATCACATACACATAAACCAAACCACTATATAATATATCCTCTTCTCTCTTAAATAATTCATATGCAGAGAAAATATATTGTAAATTTTTTCATCTTTTTTGGCACAATTCCACATATTTTGTTTATAGATCCAAGTAAAACTTGAGGAATTAACAAAAAATATATCTTTTTATAGGTGTTGATTTAGATGTGGATATATATGTAGATTCACCAGGTGAAGACATTGATTCAGGGCAGAAGACAGTTCATTCCTTTACTAATTAAATCACTAGATCTTGCCCAGAGCACTGGAGACCTAGAGTATTTTGGCCACTTTAAAAATCCATTCTTAAACCTTGAGCTCAACTGATAGCCCAGACCTAGAAGCCTTCAGGTCTGGCTACTTCCAAGACCTACTTCTAACTGAGATACTCTAACTAGCTCCTTCTGAACATGTACTCTTCTGGTTCAATTCACTCTCTGCTCTGGGCATCTTCTGCCTAGTTCCACTGTGTCTCTGTGTCTCTGCTTGAGCTCTCACTACTCCACCCTGCCTCTGTAACTGATTGCTTCAACAATCTGCTCTGTAACTCACTCCAGCCTCAGCTTCTGTCATTCCTCTCTAACTCACTCTGGATGTCTGTTAATTGCTCCTCAACTGACTCTTCAGCCTGTTTTTGTTAAGTGATTTTTGTTAATATGTAACTCTCCTTCACTGAGCCGAGAGTCTGCCTTTTCTAGTGAGAGTTGGGCTTGTCCTTACTCTGCTAATTCTTTCTCTGATTAGTCACTTTCTCTGCCATTAACTCTGACTCACCTCAGACATCACTCTCTGTATGACACTAATTCCTGAGTTCTGCTTCCTGTGTCTGCCTCAACTGTTTTTTCTAGGGATTAAAGGAGTTGACCACCACTACCTTCTGAATCCTGGAATTAAAGATGATTCTACATTCCATCAAACCACCCTGGCCTCTGAATATAGCCCCTGGAATATAGACCTTAGCTTTCAGACAGGGCTATTCCTCTATACATGTTTTGTTTATAGCTCCAAGTAAAAATTGAGGAATTAATATAAAATATATCTTATTTTTAGGAAAGTTTTAAACCTTATTTTATAAAGCAAAACAATTGGTTTAATTATTGTCAATGTGATGACTTACAGATGATCTAAATATCAAGGAGATAAATTATCTGTTTCTTCTGAAATACAGATTGATCAGTTGCTTCTTTGAGCAGTAGGGCATGATATAAATTGTTTCAGAGTAGTTTGTATTTTACAGTACAAAGGAGTTATAGATTATGCTTTCCTCTTTTAGAAATTTGAACCAACATGTAAACATGATGAGCTGGTAAATCAAGTATCAAGATTTTATGAAGTATAACATGGGACATATGAATCTGATTGTAAAGCTCTGCTTACTTAAAAATCACACAGGAATTGAAGCATCTTGGGTCCATAAGGTAGTTCAGTGTGTAAAGTTGCTTATCTCCTAGCCAGCATGACAATTTGAGTTCTTTGCCTGGAATCCACATAGCACAAGGAGAGAAATTCCTCCTATAGACAAGTTGTTCTCTGACCTCCACAGATGTTCTGTGGTATGTGCATACCCATACAAATACATTCACACATACAAAAGTAAATATCTAATTTATATGAAAGGAGTGCACATTGGATATTCCAGGGTAGCCAAGTCAATAGCTAGCTACCTCCAAGTCACCTAGTTTATCCAGATTGATAACTCCATTGCCTTATGTGAATTACTATCAATTTAATAAAGAGAAAGGTAGAAGCAAACATGATATTTAAACAAATTTGATATTAGTATATTGTATAACATACATTATTAGAATAGTAATAATAATAGAAAATAATAGTAAACATCAAACATTTGTTAAGCAAAGAAGAAACCATACATATCTATAAAATTGTTTCTTTGCCTAGAAGTATTTGCTTTACCACCTAGTGTCCTGTAAACTATACTGAAAATAACATGATCATCTTCTCATTACTTTAATCTAGCTGGGAGTTCCTTTACTCTGGAGTTAAAGGATAAGCCCTTATCCTCTTAAAGATAATTCTGAAAATTTGCTATATATATATATATATATATATATATATATATATATATATATATGTATATATCATGTATATGTATATGTATATATCATGACTATCAAGTGCCTTATGGTTTAAAATCAGTTTAGAGAGATATATATTAATCCTCATTTAGATTTTTTAACCAGGATAAATAGTAGTGATTATTAATCAAAAATGCCCATGGGTAGACAGTGCTTGGAAAGTAAAGGTTAAAAAACATAGCACTCACATTGCAATGTCTTCCTGTACCATAGTTAGAATTCCAGAAAAGTGTTCATATTTTGTGCAATTTAATCACCTGGACAGGAACTAGCTGATTTGAAAATGATGTTAAAGTTTCATTTCATGGACTATCTTAAAGCAATGATTTCCTGCAAGCATCCACATTAATGATATTAATGTTCATATCTTATGTGAAAGAACAATATTGATGCAACCTGACCATTAAGCAAATCAAGAGCCTCCCATCTTATAAAAACAACTTCCCACCACAATTTGATCAGGCTCAGTGACTCGAGGTAATTAGCAAGTAAGTCAACAAACCAAACAACATACAAATAAATCAACTGCCAATAATACTCATTGAAGCCACCCAGTCCTCTTGGATTGTTACTGTTTAATTAAGGAGGATAAATTGTGCACTGTTTAATCACTAATGATGTTGTGAATCAAGCAGAATTTTAATGATTTGTCATGCAATATTTGTATACTAATTATACAAATCAATATGAAAGGAGCAGGTGAAATAAAGGAAATGAAAATAAGATTTATTTGATAATGGGATATACTTTGAAATCAGAAGCAATTATAAATTTCTTAGAATCTAAGCAAAAAGTTGAGAATCATGGCAACACATCAAAATTGCTCTTAATTAAGGTACAAGGGTAAGTTTAGGCTTCTCAATGAGCCTACAAAAATCACCATGTTTGATTATGATAGTAATTGTGGTCCATTACCTCAACAATGGTCTGGGATTAAGTTAGATGCTGAATTGCCCTAATATTAGCATATCAATAAATAGAACAAAAGAGGCAATATCAGTCAAATAAATGTTAAGACGCTAAAAAGCAATATATATTTATAGAGGTATAGCTCTGTGTGAAAGCTAGAAAGGGTCTATATTCCAGGGGTCTATATGAAGGAGTTACATTCAGAGGACTGTGTGGTCCAGATGGAATGTAGAAAGAATGCCAGAAATGTTGGTACATATCTTTAATCCCAGTATTCAGAAAGCAGTCGTAGCACACAACTTTAATCCCAGTATTCAGAACATAGTGGTGGTCCATACCTTTAATCCCTAAGACAGAAGAGTACTAAAGCAGACACAGGAAGCATGGTTCAGAAAGAATCAATGTCACACAAGAAGTGATTTCTGAGATAAGTCAAAGTGAAGGGCAGGCAAATGACAAATTAGAAGAAGAGTCAAGATGAGGACACACCCAATTCTAAGTAGAGACTGGTACTCTCAGCTTAGAACAGAGTCTATTACAGTAGATAGTATGATGCCAGCAGTCTGAAGCAGACAAACAGAACAAGATGCAGAGACAATTAAATATTCTGACTAAGGAGTAGAGGGCCTGACTGAGGCATTATGCAGCAACGAGAGCTCAGGGACAGACATATAGTCACAGTGGCAGCTCAGCAGAAGAGTCGGTATCAGATGGGAAAAGTGAGTCAGTTTGAAACTGAGCAGAGTAGTTCAGTCTGAGGGAGTCAGAGAGTCTGCCAAAGTCAGAAGAGTTCAGTCAGAAGTAATCAGATAGCTGAGAAGGTCAGTTTGAATCAGCAGCTTGGAGAAGAATTTGAGTTCTATATAGCTCTGAGTTCAGAAGGAGCTAATCAGAATGGCTCAGTCGGCAGTAAGTCTTGGAGGTTGATTATATCATACAGAGGTTTAAATATTCTACATTGTATGGAGACTGAGGCTAAAGTCTTCTGGTCCAAATTAGCATCTTGAAGTATAGATAGTACAGAGGTCAAAATGCTCCAGGGCTCTAGGGCTCCAGGACTAAAAACCATGATTTAATTAGACAAAATATAAACTAACCTTTTCCTGAATCAATGTCTACATCTGGTGAATCTATGACTTCATATATGTTTATCCTGTAAATACTAAGGTAAAATTTCAGGTAAAGTCTTATGTAATCAATGAAAGGATTCTTCAGCAAAAATCCTTTCCCATCCCTGTAATTCAGTATTCTTCATTATGATTCTAAATATTCTTCATGACTATAAATCTACATGGTATTTTATCACATATTGCATAAACTTATATTTTTATATTGAATTTTTATATTCAGAATCATGTGCAGCTTTGCCTTACACAGTTTTTGTGTTAATTTTCTTGTTTGGACACATTATGTTTATCTGAGAGACAGCAGAACAAAGATGTCTTTCTCATAGCAAATGTGAGTGTGGGGCATAATGTACGTTCTATTGAAAAATCAAGTGTAATTTCTCATATGTTATAGTGATCAAAAAAGGACTTCGGTGGTTTGAAACTTCAGATCTTTCTAAAATATGATCCACCAAACAAAGCAGCAATTTTCCTCATAGGGCTCTCAAGACTCCAAAAATGTATTCTTCACTTTTCCAATTAAAATCATTTTAACCTGGCTGGAGAGGTGACTCAGAGGTTAAGAGCACCATCTGCTCTTAACCCAGAGGACCTGAGTTCAATTTCCAGCACCTATATGGCCATATACAACTGTCTGTAAATCCAGTTCCAGGATAATCTGACACCCTCAAAGCAATGCATATAAAATAAAATTAGATGAATTATTTAATAACAATCAAAGCCCTTTTAACCATCCACAGACTCATTCCTCTAAGAGTTGATCAGGTTTACTCTTTATCAAAGCCTATAACTGAAGATGTAGTTGCTGCCAATTGAACAGATTCAAATCTCCATGTGTGCTTCACATGTGTTCATGTGTGCTTCAAAGTATTTTTTCTAATATGTGAATCAGTAACTGAAGATTTACTGTATGAAATATAATGTTATGTTCTAAATTCTTGTCTAATTTTATGATTTACACATAACCATGTTTTATGTTTGTGTTCATATGTTCAGGTGTACAATGCATACATTTTTTAATGTGAGAAAGGAAATGTTTGAGTTTTAATTGCTAGATAGCATATGAGGTACCAGAGGACAGAGATAAATTGAGAAAAATTTAATAGAGAATATGATGTGACATAGTAAAATCACAAATCATGCACACACTAGGATACAAAGAACATAAGACTACAATTGATGGTGTATTCTAAATGGAAATTGGATATGATCTCAGGTGGTGAGCCACATAGGTCTTGAATATTTTACTGAAATGAATTAATACAAATCTCACAAGATAGTCAGGCTCAAGTAGAGACTGGTGAATGTAAAACAACCAAGGACTAGCTGGTTATGGAATTTTAAGATTGAGGTGATACAGTAGTTACCAAAGAATGTATATTAGAATAAGCAGAAAGCCTTTGGGAAAGGCTTTCCTAAGATACTGAACATAGATGATGACCAGAAAATATCTACATAAACATATCTCTGCTGTTTCCAATAAAGTGATACATAATATCATTAGTTTAAGAAGCCACAAGGGGAACAAGAAAGCATGGCAATTTTGATTTTGTTTATTGATTTTATATATTGAGTTTATTGCTCTTGTAATAAAGAAATATTAGTCAAGAACTACCAGCAACACCTTGATGCACTGAATGAAGTCTATGTGAGGCACTGTACAAGGAATATCAGAGTGTTGTCATCTGTATCTTCACCAACTTCAAAGGTAGACATGGACACACAGGAGAGATTTCAAAGTACAAAGAACAGCAGAATCAACAAATAAACCCATGAACTAGATACTAATAAAACTTAAAAAATGTTTTTTTCACAAAATGAATCCATTGATTAGAATTGCATGTATCAACTATACACTTGTTCTGTGGTATACAATAGTTTGGGAGATTCAAAATCTGTTGCAATTTTTTTTCTTTAGAAAAAAACATGATTTGTCATTTGTGGAATTAGCAAGTTTTCTTTGACTCCAGTAAGTGAGAAATCAAACCATAATTTTTTTAATATCTTTTGTTGTCTATCAGAAGAAAAAACTCCATCTTCTTCTATGCAAATTTCAAAACAGATGCTGCACAGTGGGTTTGGCTGTGGGATAACTTCTTTTAGTTTTAGGTCAACACTTAAATAGGCCAGATATTTTTTCTTTTTTTTTTAATTTTGAAATATTTGTTCTCTCACTAAATACATCCCAGCACCCTTCTGCCCCTCCCTTCACTCCTCCCAGATTCCCCTGTCTCCCCTCTTTACCAGACCTAAACCTATCCTCCGACCCCCACCCTCACATTCCTCAAGAAAGAGCAGTCCTCCCAGGGCTACTGCTTAAATATTGCGCAACAAGATAGAACAATGTCAGGCACTATTCCATATTTCAAGGTTGGTCTAGGAAATCCAGGGTGCCAAATAGCAGGGTGCCAAGGACAGGCAAAAGTTTCAGAGAAAAGCCCCCACTCTAGTCTTTATTAGTTCTTCAGGAACACCAAGCCAGGCAGCCTAAAGACATCTTGGGAGATCCAGTAGGTTCCATGTCTACTGCTTCAGGCTCTGTGGGCCCCTAAGATTGCTGGTCAGTTGGCTCCTTCAAGTTTGTTCTCTTGGTGTCTTTGACCATTTTGGTCCCAGCAATTCCTCCCTTGCCTCTTTTCTGGAGTTCCTTGAGCTCTGTACTTTGGTCCTGGGCCTCTATATCTGCTCCATCAGCTGCCAAAGGAAGGCTCTCTGAGAAAGATTGGGCTTGGCACCAATCTATGAGGAGAGCAGAATAACTTCAGAAGTCCTCTCCTGGCTTTCCTGGCTTTCCAGTCTCTAGTTCCTGGCCTGCCTGGAATATCAGTCATGGGTTTCTCCTCTTCCCTGTAAAGGAATGTTTAACTTTTAATCTGTCAGTATAGTTGCTCTAGGGTTGAAAAAATGTTAGTGCATACCTATAATCCCGGCACTTGGCAGACAGGAAGCAGAGCTCAGAAGGAGTTAGTGTCAGACAGGAAGTGAAGTATGGTGTGAGTCAGGGTGAAAGCAGACAAAGTTATGAATCAGAGGAAGAGTTAACAAAGTGAGGATATACCCATTTCTCACAATATAAAAGCAGACTTTCAGCTCAGAGATAGCAACTTAAAGAGGCAGGATGAAGCAATGAGACCTCAGAGAAGGACAAGACACAGAGGCAAAGAGAGGAGTCTCATGCAGAGACAAGGAGGCAGCCTGACAGAAGTCATTATCAGAAGGGAAGAGTGAGTCAGTTTGAAGCTAAGAAGAACAGTTCAGTCAGATAAATTGCAGGAGTCATAGTCTTCCAAAGTCAGAAGAGTTCAGTTAGAAACAGTCAACCAGTTCAGAAAGTCAATTTGAACTAGTCAACATGGAGAAGAGTTTGAGCTAGAACAGTGAGTGAAATGAACCAGCCAACCAAGAGCTGAGTTCAGAAGGAGCTAGCTAGTCAGAGTGGCTAAGTTAACAGTAAGTCTCTAGACTTAAGCATCCTAGATTGTGTGGAGGCTGAGGCTGAAGCCTCTCAGTTCTCGGATTAAGACTAGATTGTAGGAGATCAAAATTCTCCAGGGCATTAAATAATAAACAACCCTTGAAGCAGAATCAACATCAACATCTATACTCCAGATTCCCCATTACTAGAGGTCTTCGCTTGGATCTTCTTCATTGATTTCAAGATGCCAGATTTTTCTAATCACAACTCTTCATTAACTTAATGGAAAAAGTTAACAGATTATGTATATAATAGTCACCAAGGGAAAAGATGTACATTTACAGACCATAACACTTATTTAGATTGATTGTAGACATAATAATCTTCCATGGGAGGAAGAGAGAAAACAATTACTCTAATGGAAAGTAAGAAAATGAGATTAATATTGAATACTACTATAAGACAGATCTTTGTGATGGAAGTGACATGAAGGATGGCTATATTACTTGTCCTTGATCTTTGGACAACATAAATAGGAAAGATATATTTAGCTGCTTATGTTGAAGAAACCTCATGAATTTTCTGTTGATACTTTGAAGAACTCACAAATCCAATTTCTAAAATGACTCCACAAAGAGACCTCTTTTGATTATTTGGAAATTTGATAATATATCACTACTCAAAGTAAGGTTATCAGTCCCAGTTTTGTATATAAGAGAAAAATTACCTTACTAGACCATATCTGAATACATTTTCTTAAAATTAGAGTGTTGTTTATCTGATAGTAAAAAGTTTCAGGTAGTTTAAAGCACAAAATGGAAGAATGCAGCAGCTTATGGACTGAGAAAGGAACAATTTGCCTGGTTCCAGCAAAAAATGAGTTCTTCCATTAAATGAAGGAGCTTAAATGTGGATCCTGACTTCAGTGAAAATACACTATGCTAGCAATGTAATTTTAACATACGAAGACTTTAATCATGGAATTTAGCAAAATCCTCTTGGATTTCTGACCTATGGAACTATGACGTGAAAAAGATCCTAGAACAAATTCACAATTTTATGTAAAGTTCAAGGTTTATCATATGTTAAATGCTTATATTATTTAAAATCTCAATTCAAATATGCATTGTGAATAGTAATGAATGAGGAAAATTAAAATGCATCACCCAAGGTTATTTAAAAAGAACTTGATGGAGAAGAGTGCAATACCAAGACTTCAGTACAAATCCTTTACGTGCTGTGTATTTGAGAACTGAGAAATGGACACTCTCAAGAAAATGTCTTTGACAGGTAGTTTTATCAACATATGAAATGGAGTGTATATAGTTACAGTTTGAACATATGCTTTCTCTAAGTTATCATATCTATTAAGCACATCATATGTACTTCTTAATACTTGCTCAATGTAAATATCTCATATACAAATAAGGAAAAATTGAATAAACTATTTCTCTTTTATAAGGAAATAAATAGGAGCATTTTATTGAAAATATTATGGTCAGGTAGATATTTCCATTTTTAAAGGGAGTGCAATATCAGGTGTTGTATGGCAGGTGGCACTATGGAGCTTTATAAACTGACAGTTTACTATGGCATTAGGGCAGAAGAAAAATATGGACTATTCTGTTTTTTTTCTTTTCTTTTTAGTGTGTGTGTGTGTGTGTGTGTGTGTGTGTGTGTGTTAGAACAAAATACACATGCGTTTTTTAAGTAAAGTAATCCATTATATTGTGCTTTTCTTTGCAGGCCATACTATGTTTTATGTATTTCTTTGCTCCATAAACATCCCATTTACTTCTAGCCAAAGATGACTATTTCCAAAGTAATGGGAAATTATGATAATTCCTTGAATTTCATACGTATTTTAATGATCCCTTTTTATTCCATTACTATAAAGATTTGTGGATAATTGTATGATATTTTATAATATAAAGTATTAATATATTTTTACCTTTAATGCTAAAGCTTTTTACATTGTAACATTGATATTACATGATTATCATTTGAAGTGACAATTTAAAAGAACTAAACAGGATCCGATATCTGATGCCTCATTGTATTAAGATTGTATAAAATAATTTAGTCTGATTTTGACAGAGCCAAACGAGAAAGATTCTTAAAACTTGCCATAGTTGAGTAGTTGATGTTTATAGAGGAATATTTAATCTTTGTTGTTGTTGTTGTTGCTGTTGTTGTTTTGAGACAGGGTTCCTTGGTTGTAACTATGTCTGTCTATTCTGGAACTCTCAAACTAACAAAGCTCTGCCTGCCTCTGCCTCCTGAGTGCTGAGGTTTAAGATATGTGCAACCACCACCCACATTTAATCCTTTATGGTGAATATTTAATCTTTTAATCTGGCAGCATGGATACCCTAGGGTAGAAAGAACGTTAGTATACACCTGTAATCCAGTATTCAGAAGGCAGTGGTAGCATACACCTTTAATCCCCAAGACAGAAGCAAGTAGAAGCAGAGGAGGAAATAGAGCTAAGAAGCAGTCAGGATCAGTCAGGAAGAGTGACATCTGAGATGAATCCTAGTGAAGAGAAGGCGAACTGACTAATCAGAGGATGAGTTAGCAGGATGAGGAAATGCCAACTCTCATGACAAAAAAGCAGAATCTCAGCTCTGAAGCAGTCTGAGAAAGAGACAAAGAAGCAGTTCAGTGGAAGGAGAGTGAGTTTGGGAGAGTCATTTTGAAGCTGATCAGAGTAGTTCAGTTATAGAAGTTGCAGGAGTCATCCAGAGTCATCCAGAAAGTTCAGTCAGCCAGCTCAGAAAGTCAAAAGGAACCAGTCAGCTTGAGGAAGAATTTGAGCCAGAACAGCAAGTGAGTTGAATCAGCCAACCAGAAGAGTCAAAGACCCATATAACCCTGAGTACAGAAGAGGTTAGTCAGAGTGAGCATGATTAGCAGTAAGTCTTTAATGTTGAAATGTTCTAGGTTAAGGGTTGAGGATTAGATTATAAGGAGGCTGAACCCTTCTTGGTTTAGACTGAAGATTAGACTGTATGGAGGCTAAAACCATTTAGGACAGGGGATTGAATTAGCAAAAAATAAACTGTCCTCTGCCATGAATGCACAAGAATAATTAATTAAATAAATGCTCCTCACATCTATGCCTACAGATGCTTTTAAGTAAAGCAGATGATAACATTGTGGATTGATGTTCATTGTCTCCAACTTTCTCAATGAGCTCCTGATCTTAACATTACATTTAAGCAATTCTTAATAAGGTCACAATGTATGTTTGTATACAAACACTTATTTTGACTCAGCATTTTGTGAGATGCCTTTGGAGACTATTGGATATACCCTCATTCCGGAACTATTTTTCCTGTGGACATGATAACTTTTGTTCTCTGTTCTCATTATTCCATGTAACCTCTTCTTTCCAGTCACCTAACATGGAAGTCCACAAATAGATCTTATTTCTTATTCTATGTTCTTTTAGCAGGTGTGTTACTAATACTATACTAATTGTGTGTAAGTGACCATTTACTTTCATGTAAAATATAGTTCTCTCTAAAACTGATTTTTATCAATCTCTTGATAAACATACAATAAATAAATAAACTTAGCATTTAGTTAGTGAACATATAAATATTTATTTTGATTTTTAACAGATTGTCTGAGACAGAATAGTTGAGTGTCTGGACTCAGTTATTTTAGTTTGTGGTAATTGATGTGATTCAGTCAAATGTTGATGATAATTGTTGGAAAGCATGATGAGATTGCAGAGGATGGTCTTCCACTATAGCTGATTCATATCTTATCAATTGATCACTCAGTATGTCTAATAATGAGATGGTTGCTGTTATTATGCAAATGGGCATCATTGGATGGTTCTTTAAATTTCCTCATAGCATGATAGATGTCTTTTACCAGAGTGAATTTTAAAAGACACAATTAGACGTGACAGTATTATCCCCTCTTTTTACCCATAACTAATATCAAACAAGATTCAGAAATACAGAGTATTCAAATATAAGAATGCCAGATGACTAGAACTTTTGGGGCCATCTTGAGGCTTCATAACCATTTTGAGTATCCATATTATTTTGTTTGCTTTGTTTTGCTTTGCTTTGTTTTTCTAGGCCATTAATTTTAACAGGTAAGTCAAGGATCTAGGATTTATTGTCAACAACTTCTTTTTAATTAGTTGTTGTTAATGTTGCTTTTGATCTCTTAATAAGAGTCCATCATTGAATTTTCCAACCCATGTCAAATTACAGGGAATTCTATACCTGGGCAGCTAGGCAGAGAGCTCACTCCAAGGCTTCCTCACCACATGCTCTCCTCTTGGTTCTCCATTTCTCCTCCTGTTCCTCTCCTTGCTTCTCCTCCTGCTTCCTCTTGCTTCTTTGCCATTGCCCTAGGTGCTTTTTTATTCCAAATCCTCTCTGCCTCCACCCAGCCCTCCAATATACAAATGAATGGAACCTAACCTTCATCTGCCTTAAGGCTAAGGAATGTCCTACTAAGGTGGAGAGCTGGATAGCCACTCCTTTGTTCACTGGTAGGAAGAGAGTCCTTTACAGTGCTACAAGGACAGTTTACTGGAATATTTTCCATAACTATAAAATCTCCCACAGCAAGTTGTTACTCATTACATCATTCAGACCTGTTATCTTGGCCTTTCGAATTTATATTGACTTACTGAATTGTGACTCTGCCATGTTAACCATCACAGGATTGTTTTAATTGGCTTTTGTGATATGAGCAATATTTAGGAAAATCATGAAAATCAGTCTTAAGAAAGACATGCTCTTTTTTTTCCAGAGGGTCTTCTGTTGTTTTGCTCCAAATGTTCTTCAACAGAAGACGATGACAGTACATGGATATGATAGAGGAGGATTTTTTAGCACGTGATAGTCAAGAAAATGGGCACAGGGTACATGTACATCTAAGCATACCCTACTAGTGGCTTCTTTTATCTCTAAGTCTCAATTCCTAAAGTTTCTCAACCTACCAAAATAGTGGCCTAAATGTACAGAATACATTTCAATTTTATCTATCTTTGTCTTCATAATCTTCTCTTGAGGTACAGAGAAAGGAGGATGATGAACAATCTGGCAAAGCTTGTACATGTCTTTTTTTTCTTGTTATGTTTCCATTGCAATTAAGTTGAAAGTCAAAATGCCAAGAAATGCTTACTAAATATAATTTTCTCCCTGATAATATAGTAAATACAAAATGAAATAAAATTTTTGATGTCCAGTTCATTTTTAAAGTTTAAAAAAAAATAGAAGAAAAAGAAACATTGTTAAAAACAAGGTGTTTTGGATAAAGGTAAGAACAATGAAGTTATAAAAGGTGAGGAAATGACCTGTCTACCCTATATTCCACTAAAAAATAGTCTAAAATGTCATAATAGTTGAGTCAGCTCTTTTTGATTCTTTGTCTATATTTGTACTGTATCACTTCATTATTTATAGCTGATTCAGCCTACTGTATAACTACATATAAAAAATAAAATTTCTAGGATCTTGGGAGATTATTATGAAAATTAGATACTTGCTTTGCATGCATAAGGACCTGAGTACAGTATCTTGGACTCAAATGAAATAAAATGTCAGATGTAGATGTACATGTCTGTATTTCTAGCACAAGGGAGAGAGAGATAGGTTGACCCCCTAGGACTTCCTGGAAAACTAGACTATCTTAACTTGTGAATCACAGGTCAATGAGAGAATTTCTCAAAAAAAAAAATCACATGCGTATATTCATGAATTTGAGAATGAGCATGTGATGGTCTGTTTCAGAGACATGGGAAATGTTGACTATAGTTTATTTGGAAATGTGAATAGATTCTGGTTCATTCTAAGTAATTTTCTAATGCAGCCAATAGTCTCTACCTAGGCAAGTAGTGATTTTCTGGTAGGTGTGGGATGTTTTTCTTGCTACATTCCCTGTCACTGTAGCGATTTACCAATAATGCTTCTGCTCTTATATAAAAACAAAGTTTTAAAAAAGTCTATGTCAGCAAATCAAATGCTTACTTTTTATTGAAATGTCACACAAGCTGTAATGACAGGAATGTCCCTGAGTGATGTGTGACCCTGTGCCTCTCAGCTAGTTCATATACACAAGTTAAATACTCTGCTTGAAGCCCGATCTTCTGTGAATTTCACAAGTGACCTGTTGGCCTATCACTTCAGGGCAAAACACCTTGACCCTCTTAGGACACTGGTTTTCTCTCAATGGTTTTCCTGAAATTTATAATTTAGCTGACTCCTATTTTACCCCATAGGGAAGAAATCAATAGACCAACACAGAAATAAAATTAATCTATCCCTTAATGTTGTTTTAGATTTCTTTAGTCTATGATTGTAGTAAAAGAGAAAAACTATGAGCACTGGCTATCTTGTAAAACACACTTTGGAGTACTCTGACAAATACGTCTTATCAAAAATGCTGATATAGTGGAGGAAGCATGGACTCACAGGAAGAATTGAAAAGCAGAGTGAAGTAATTGCTGATGTAATCTTAACAGTACTAGGAAAGACTAACTTGGAAAAGATGTTTGGTTGTGTTAGAGATTAGCTGTCCCAGGAGTCATAGACAGAAGGAATTTCAGGCTAAAGGAATGCCATGAGCAACCCATTGTGTTAGAAAAGTCTCAGATATATTTCAAAATTCATATAAATTTCAATTGCTTGTGTTAAAAGTATTTGATATATGGCCCTTTAGTGTATATAATGTTACTGCATGTTATGTCAGTTCATACCAAGAATAGCTTTACATACATACAAATATATAAAACCTTTAGTTTTACAAATAGTTTTTCCTATAGAGAATATACTTGGAAAATTTTATTATAACATGTAGCCTTTAGAAAATAAGTAAGTTTGGCTTCAAGTGTCAACTGGGGCAGAAATCCATCTAGTGGTAATGCCTACAAATTTCATAATAGGCAATTATTTTATTAAAGTGAGTTTCTGAAAAAAAGATGTGATTAATTTACATGATACTTCATAATAAATCAATGTATATTAGGAGTAAATAAACATTTATCTTTAAGAGAAGAATGCAGTGGAAAACTAAGATTAAAATATGCCTAATTGAATCATGGCAATATCTTTCTACATGACTCCTGTCTCCGCAAGAAAAATAGCTCAAACTGTCTTCTTGGAGCTCTCAGAACTTGTGAGTGTTATAATCACAGGCTATTAAATTCAAGGTGCTTTATAACACTCAGTTAAAATTAGTCTTGCTAGCCTAGGCATTACTTCTCTAAACCAAACAGAACTTATTTTATCTTGTTGACACACACGTCTACACCAAATGCAGACTGCTAAGAAAAGGTTGACAGTGCTTTGCTGACATTTCAAGACTACAAATGCCTCTAGGAACATTCAAAAGTATTAGATATAACTCATTTTCCTTGGTTTGCTTTCAATATCTTTCTGCTAAATATTCTTGCCTTGCTGAGATATTCTTTCATTCTCAGATAATTAGAAGTTGATTAGTAAAATTTATAGACTTAATTTTGTTGATTTTTTCCCACTGATAACACAAATGTTGTCCTTAACTAATGGGTGAGAGTGTTCATAACAAAGGACATTTTAATCATCATGCTTTAATGGTAAACCATCCCACTAAATCAAATATTGCTTAAACTGATATTGTATTTGGGGTCTGATCAGAGTAATATGGGAGTAGGACACAAATACTGAGCTAGAGGAAAGGTGGCAAAAATCTTAAAATTAAAAATAGTGAAATAAAGTGAAAACAAAAAGAACTGTATTTAGGATATGATGTGAAACTTGAGAGACTGAATGTTTTGTTTTTAAAAAGATCTGACTCTGTAGACATGATTCCTTGAAACTTAAGATCTAGACCAGGCTCACCTTGAACTCAGAGAGTTCCACTTGCGTCTGCCTCTTAAGTACTGGGATTTAAAGCTTGCATCACCATATCCAGTGGAAGACTGAATTGCATATAAAAGAAATAAAGAGCCTCAAAACAGCATTTATCATAGGTATTATGGTAGTCAGCCTTCTTGAAAGGAACAGAACTAATAGAATTATATATTAATATAAAATTTATTAGATTGTGTTACACAATGTAGTACAGGATGTTTCACACTGGAGAAGCTGAGATCCTGTAATTTGTCTAGTTCATGAGAGTAGATGTTTAGCACTCTCAATCTGGCACTGAAGTCCTGATGGATTCCTGAAGATCTGGATTTAATTTAATCCATTCTGGAAAACAGAAGCTGGGTCCTATTGTCTGTAAACATACATAGAAGTAGCAAAAATAAAAACAACAAAAACAAAATAATAGTAATCATGAAAACAAATTTGCCAGCAAAGGTGAAGGCAGGAAGACAAGAAAGGGCTTTCATCTTCTATATCCTGTATCTGAACTGCATCTAGAAAGATGTTCCCTAAATTTAGGATAGGTCTTTTCAAGTTAGACAATATGATAAAAAAAAATTCCTCACAGGATTTCCAAGTGTATTATCATTTAATTGGTTCCAGATCCAGTCAAATTGACAACCAAGAAATGTCATTACAAGAACTAAAGTGAAATAAATTTAAAATTCTTAGAAGTATTTTTTAAAGAAATCAGTATAAAAACACAGCCCTCACTTTAATGAAATATTGGATATTTTAATTTGGAAACAAATATAAATGGTGTTCTCTTATAACACATATTTAGGCAATTCAAAACTACATGTTTCACCATGATAAAAGATATACCAATGTTCTTTGCAACACTGATTTTATATTTTTCAAACAACATTTGCATTATTTTTTTCAGAATCCCATACAATTTATTTGGAACATTTCACCACTTTGTCTCAGTCCTCTCATGTCTGTACCCTCCACCCTCCATCCCTTCCCATGTAACACTGAGCTCTCCTTTACTTTTACATCTCATTAAATCCAGTTTGTTTTGCCTAAGTAGTATTGGGATTGGAGCCTGCCCTGGTATGTAGTTGTCCTGCCAGGGATCCCTCCATTAAAGAAAACTAATTGACCCTCTCTGAGAAGAAATGGTTTTCCAGGAAATGGTGGGATTGTGCGTCTATCTCCCATATCTATGCTGGCATTTTCTCTGGCTTGGGCCTATTGCAAATTAAGGCATGTTGTGAGAATAGCCGTGAGTTTGAATGTACAACTACATTGTTGTTTCTAGAAATCATTATTTTATTGATGTTATTATTCACTACCAATGGTTCTTATAACATTTTTACCCCTCTTCTGAGCATTGAGAAAATGATGATATGTATGTGTCATTGAGTGCTGAAAACTCCAGAGTCAATTATTTTCTGCACATTGACTATTTGGATGTTTCTATGTTAATTGCTATCTACTACAAAGAGAAACTTCTCTGATGAGTGTTGAAAGATGTTCTAATCTAAGGAAACAGCAATGAGTCATTAGGAGATATTGTAATATATATATCTGATCAATAGTATTCTACCCTAAGGCCTTTGACCTATTTAGCCACAGGTTCTTGCCCCATTATCAATGTCATGTATGGGTTCTGTCTCATAGAATGGAACTTAGATCCAATCACATATTATTCTCTTCAAACACATTTTGGGACATATTGTAAGTTTTATATTTCCCCATATACTTATCTAAATACACAGGATCAAGTTTTTAAAACAACAAAAGTAAAAACAAAAATTAAATATTTCTCCCACTCTACAGCCTAACATTCTTTTCAAAATCACTTTGCACTATAGATAATCACAGATATTGTCAATAAATTTGTATTTTTTTCGGGAAGTAGATTATGAATTTTGAAATTACTTACCATATATACAAGGATTAGATAAATAAATGAATAGCTTTTTTAAAATAAAGATTGTGTTTATCATTGTATGAGGACAAAGTCACAAACAAACAAACAAGCATAGGTGGTCGAATGAACACTGTAGTATGTGGTATATCTGGAATATGTGCTTATTTGAATTAATGTGCTACTTATATAGGTACAAAAATTTATGTATACATAAATATATTTTCTAAATTATTGCACTGATTCTAGGTTAATAGATATCTTTGGAGCAGATAAACATGGTTTTATAAAGACTACTTAATATGAGTCAGCAGATATTACTTGGAGTATTGACTAATTCTAGAGGTATATTTGAGTACTTATAAAGTGGCTATAAAATCTTCCAGTGACCTATTTTTTTTTGAAGCAACAAACTGGAAAAGAATAATGATACTGGTTACAACCAAATAAAACATAAGATTCTCTAGTCTGTAATGACAATGAACACAGTTTCTTAAATTATGGTGAACTGTGAGTCTTGTGTATTTTGTACTGCACATGCCATCACATAGTACAATTCTGATAACAGCTTCACTGACCCTTAACCCAGATTCAAAATGGTTTTGTAACATGAGCTGTTGTGTTTGTTCTGCACATACAAGGTTGTCTGTTCTTTTATGAACAGTTTTTATTACGTAAAACAAAGACATTTAATGTTACCTACCATGATGCTTCAATGGGTAAATTTCAAATAATTTTAACTCAATATTGTATTGTGTTAGAATATTTGACATTCAAACCATTAGTTGATTTTATAGTAACTGTCCTAAAACGTTGTTCAGTGAATTTTGATTTGGAATTAGGTCAGAATTTTCAACAATTTCTGGAAGGATACCAAACATCCTTCTGCTATCTTGTACTTATGTGATGAGGCACTGTCAGCACTAATAATTATAAAATCAGAATATTGATCAACACTCAAAAACATTCTCCATGGTCTAGATCTTAAAGTTTCAAATGTATAGCCAAGAGTTTAATTCTTTACCTAAAAATGAACATTTACACCCATCTCATTATAATGGAAAATTTCTTTTGCATTTAATAAATGCTTAAGTAATGTGTATAACAAATGGCTATTTTAATATAAGTTTATTATTGTCCATAAATGTTTGATTTATATGCCATTTTTAACATATATAATAGGTCATATAAAAATTTAGGCTATGGAAAGGGATCATGGCTGTAAAATTTAATCAACTTTGATAAAGATAATTTATAATTATTTCTGATATGCATTTCTGGTAATCTCTGATATGGATAATTCTTAACAGATAATTCCAATAGTTACAAAACTATAATTTTCCAAATAATGGAAAAATATATTAAAGTTTACTATAATACTTTCACAGATAAATTTTAAACTCAGTAGTCAAGATGTCAAAGGAAAACATTTTGTGCTGTCTCTTTCCAAATTCAACATGGTATTTTAACATTTGGCTCTCAGATCTGATATTTCTTGGTATCCATTTTCCAATGACATAATCTGGAATTACTATTGCACTATATATAAATAATACAAATGGGAAAGAGACAAAGAACCTTCTTTCTGGGGAATCTTTTCAGGCATGTTTTAAATATCTGATCTTGTTGAACTGTGATACTACAGATATCTATGGTATGTTCTCTAACCCAAATGATGCTATGGGAACTTTCCTGTCTTTGCTCCATTTTTCCTAAATTTGTCAAATCATGAGGAAAATATCTGATAGATAAGAATTCAGGGATATTATGCAATACAAGTGACCAAGATACTCCAAGATTCTGTTAGCCACAGAAAAGAAGGAATAATGTGGTACTCTACACAGTAAAGAAGATGAGATCAAGACCCATAATGACAATGTAAGTTTTTATCAAGAATGAGAAAGAACACATTATGAAAAACTTAAGTTACTGGAATAATTATGCAACAAATTTATTTTAATATCTTGATAATCTATGATTATTTAAGTAGAAAACCTCACAAAATGAACAGAAAATTCTTAAGCGAGAAAGTGATTTAATGCATTGAACATATTACAGAATATTGCTTAGCTTATGTATCCAAAATAAAGTTAAAAACACAAAAAACATATTTAAAAATTATGTAATTGATACTTGAAATAAAAACTTCTAAAGTCACTAAAATTAGAATTATAGAGTAGAAAAAGATTGGTTTGTTATAATAGTTGAAGCGATACTTTTATTAATATTAGTACTATTAATATCATTGAAGTGTGTGTGTATGTGACTGATACTGTGCCATATC
This sequence comes from Cricetomys ansorgei, assembly GCA_026225945.1. Classification (NCBI taxonomy): domain Eukaryota; kingdom Metazoa; phylum Chordata; class Mammalia; order Rodentia; family Nesomyidae; genus Cricetomys; species Cricetomys ansorgei. The sequence continues at coordinate 55,508 of JAMJFZ010003359.1, read as the reverse complement.
ACATGTGTGAATCAGAGGACATTTTTGAGAGTGAGACCTCTCCTGCCACAGTAGGGCTCAGAGATGAAATTCAGATGGTCAGGCTAGTATGGTAAGTGCCTTTATCTATTGACATCTTTTTATAGTTCATCCAAAACTAAGAAAAATATATATCATACTATTGATTAAAGACACATTACAAACTAAAATCAGAACCAATATATAAGGCACCCCAATTGCATTAAAAGTAGGAAGACTGTCAAGTTTGAGGCTAACTAGGACTAAACAGCAAAACTCTAAGTTACAAAAATCCAAACAAGAAGCACATTCATAAACAATCAAAGCAAATCCAGACTATAAATGACTTATAAAACATAGGAACATAGAATGATAAAGAACAAACAAAACTCTTAGCAACATTAGAAATTAAAAATTAATAGAAACTCCTGAAAGGCAATATAGAAAACAGAAATCAAAGAAAGCTAAAATATGGTTCTGCATAATGTCCAATATGATAAAACTGAACAAAAAGAACTAGAAAGGATGGACGAAAGGCTAAATCACCAAATGATGTCATAAAGAAGGAATTGCACTATTGATGGAATAGAATATTAAAATTAAAGAAGACTTAGAATATACATTTGACAACTATTTTAGAGACCCAAGACATCTAAGTTAATGAATGACAAATGGGAAAATCTGAACTTTAAAAAAACTTTTAATTTATTTTTTCTTCTCTCATAAAATACATCCCAAACCCAGTCTTTCCTTCCTGCCCTCTCACATCTAATCCTCTCCTCCTTATCCCCTATCCCCAGTTTCCCCTCAGAAAGGAGCAGAATTCCAAGGTTACCAATTGAACAGGGCATAAAAAGATGGAACTAGGCCAGGCATGAGCCCCTACATCATCTTGCAGCCCAGCAGGATGAAAAGGGTCCAAAGGACAGGTAAAAGGGTTAGACTCCCCAAACACACACACATACACACACTCCAACTTTTAAGAGTTATACAAGAAAACCAAGCCAGACAACCACAAGATATGTGTAAGAGACCTAGCATAGACCCATGCAGGCTCTGTGTTTACAGCTTCAGTCTTGTGAGCCCCTAATAGTCCTGGTCATTTGATTCCATGGAGCATGTCCTCAATCTGTCCAATTCCTGCAATCCCTTCTTCCCATCTTCCTCAGAGTTCCCCAAGCTCTGCCTGAAGTTTGGCCATGGGCATCTGTCTCTACTCCCAGTAGCTGCTGGAGGAAGCCTCTTTGATGACAATTAGGTTATGCACCAATCTATGAGCATGGCAGAATATCATTAGGAATCATCTCTGGTCTATCCAGTCACAGTTTCTCACCAACCCTGAAGTGTCAGGCATGGGTTCTGTCCCTTGCGGTGGTGTTTTGTCCTAACATTGCCTCAGCAGGTCCTACAGACAGGATAATTATAGGTATTAAGTTTTGTGGCTGGGTTGGTTTCCCAGTCCCACCATAAGAAGCTTTGCCTGGTTACAGTAGATGGCCTGTTCAGGATCCCAATCCCTCAATACTAGGAGTCCTTGCTAGGGTCACCCTTGTAGATTCCATGGAGTTAGCACTGCACTAAGTCTCCATGTCACCCCTTAAATGTCCCCCAATTTTGGTCATCTCTCCCTATTCTCTCCATCATTCCTCTCTCCCCAAATGATCCCTCCTGTTCCCATTCCCATCTCCCCTAAACCCACCTGAAATGTTTGTGTGTTTGAGGTAGACTGTACTATATTTATCTATACATATATTAATATGTATATATTTATATACATATATTAATATGTGCTAACATAATTAATAATGCAATATATTTACATATAATTACTATGACATAAAAAATTCTTTTAGTTTGTGAAACTTTTCCTAAATCATTTTTACTCCAACTGAATCTAGTAAGTCATATAAAATCAGTGTCAGATTTCATATTTAATACCAACAAACTTTTCAAATTTCCAAATCTAATTGATAAAAATATTTAGTCATTTCTAATAAGACAATAGAAAGAAAATGATTACGACAAAAGCATCCCCACAGAAAGTTTTAGAAAAAAGAATTTCCAAGGTCCACTCAGTATTGAAAATCTTGATTAGATTTATTTCCTCATAAAGAAATGAGCTAAACTTGAGACATAGATTCTACTTAGATGTGTAATTATTTTCTAACTAGTTAAGTTGATATCAAGGAAGCACTGCACAAGAATATAAAGAAAGCACAAATGGTTTAATTACCCCCAAAGTCAAGTCAAATCTCTTTGGAAATACTGAGCGAAGATAATTCAGGTCAATTCTTATAACTGAAAATGAAATGGCTCTAACCTGTGTGAAGACTCCTTTGACTCACTGTAATAGTAATTTTCCCCAGTGATTTAAATGGAAGGTATAATTTCAGTGCTGGTTAATATAATTCAATACAATTCAATCTAAAATTTCTATCACAATTGCCATTTCTTAAGCAATCTGGAATATATTTATATATATATATATATATATATATATATATATATATATATATATATATATATCATAACTCTCTCATATCATAGGACACTGTCTCCTGGGTAAATACATCTAGGAAAAGAACAGGAACCTGGGTCACTCTCTCATCTTCTTCCTGCTGAGCCAATCTGAGCACAAAGCTTCCTTTTGAAGACAGAGTGAGCTTTGTGCTTGAGTCTGCTCTGCAGGAAAAAGAGCCAGAAAACAGAATTCAATAGATGCTGTGTGTAGTTGTCATTGTAGGGTGTCCTTCCTAACTGCTGTCATATTTGAATGAAATCTGCAAGCCTCTTGTTTTTATAGGTGAGGCTCAAATGTGTCCTTGCTCATTTTCTGAAGCTTTACCGATTTTTTTTTTTTTAGAATATGAAACATCTCCAGCCCATAAGTAAAATGTAAATAAATAAATAACTTCAAAGTTTCTATCAGCTGTCTTAAAGCCCCAATTAATATACGGACCTTACCTTGAATTTAGCAAAATTTGAATTTCTTATGAAGTACAGAAAATAATCAATAACAACAATGACAAGAACAACACATTAAGATAAATAGCACCTAAGAAGTCAAAAATCCCAAGTTACTCCACACCTGAAATATTGCTTTAGCTGCAGTCAGATCTTTCCATTGTTTAACATGTCAAGTCAAATTTTATGGTGACCATATAGGAAAAAAATCATACCCACATATCTTCTCTGATATTATTTGCTAGAAGGTATGTGAAAGGTACTTTTCTCAAACTTCACACATCTTATGCTAATGTACAATTTCACTAGGCTAAAATCAAGCTACCTGTCATAGTTCCATCATTTATAAACATTGAATTTAAATCTTCTTCTTACTGGTTCATTCTTATACATATGTTGCAATGTTATCATGGCAAAAACATGAGGCTAGAGAGGTCATAGGCCATATGGAAGAACATACTATGTATTCTGGCTGAATTAACATAGGATTCAATCTCTTTTCAATGATTTCTTGTTATACACATAGCTTTGCATATCTCACAACACTCATGAGAACAGCTTCTTTTTGGAGTAAATGTTAAATTAACAAAGAGACCTATAACTGGTCATGACACAGAAAACCAGAGACTGTGGAATGTTCAGCCATTAATAGAAATTGCTCACAGAGAATTTCAGAAAAGAGATCACTATGCAGAGTATAAGTGTCAGAGTCAAACTGGGGGTGGTGTAGCACACCTTTAATCCCAGCACTCAAAAGGCAGAGATAGGTAGATCTCTGTGAATTTGGGGCCAGCCTAGTCTCCATAGTAGGACAGCCAGAGAGTTACAGCAGAGAAACCCTGCCTTGAAACAACAACAACAACAAAGTCAGAGGTAGTAGGTGATGAAAAATAATAGGATTTTCTAGATACAATAGGTATGTTGACCATATTAACTCAGAGCAGCTGTGACAGTATGCACATGACCTTCACAAGCTCAAGTCAGAAAAGTTTTCAGCATATTGAATGGATGGGAACACAAAGTCCCAATGTGAGCTGAATAAGTATTGGAAATTGGAGGTTGCTAGAAGAAAGAGTAAATTTTTTAAGGGTGTGGTTTTTAGTAGATTGTCTATGTGATAATAGAGGCTGACACATCCAAGGTTAGTGGTTGTCACAGATTGGACTCAATTTGTTAAAGAAAAAGAAGGAAAGAAAGAAAGAAAGAAAGAAAGAAAGAAAGAAAGAAAGAAAGAAAGAAAGAAAGAAAGAAAGAAAGAAAGAAAGAAAGAAAGAAAGAAAGAAAGAAAGAAAGAAAGAAAAAGAAAGAAAGAAAGAGGGAGGGAAGGAAGGAAGGAAGGAAGGAAGGAAGAAGAAAGAAGAGAGGGAAGAGAGAAAGAAAGAAAGAAAGAAAGGAAGGAAGGAAGGAAGGAAGGAAGGAAGGAAGGAAGGAAGGAAGGAAAGAAGAAAGAAAAGAAAGAAAAGAAAGAAAGAAAGAAAGAAAGAAAGAAAGAAAGAAAGAAAGAAAGAAAGAAAGGAAGAAAGAAAGGAAGAAAGAAAGAAAGAAAAAGATGGGTAAGGAAGAATAGGAATCAGGGAAGGGTTGAGAGAGAAGTATGAATATGATTACAATGCATTGTATGAAATACTCAAGAGAATAAAAAAGTAATTTAATGAACAAGATAAGTTTTTAATTTCGATGAATATTTCTAGTATTTTTTTTCCAGTAAAAAAACCGTTATCACTGGCAACACAGCAGCTGAGGAACTCATGGAAACAGCCTCCAACATCAGCAGACATTGACTGGAAACACATTTGCATAGAAGGCCAGTGAATCAGTTAAGCTGCCTGAAGAATTTCACAATCTCCTCCTTCCTTCCAAATCCAATTCCCCAGTTTCATCCCTAGCTCTGGAAAGGAACACTGCAGCCTTCCTTCTCATTTACTCATATTTCCTCTGGATCCCACAGATAATTGTCTTCTAATCCCCACCCTCCAATTTGTGGCTTTATCCCAGCCCATAACTCCAGGAAAAATTCCTTGCTAACCTATAGGCCATATCTGCTGGAAAACCAGGTAGGTTGCCTCAAGTTCTTCTCTTCTTTCCCTCTTCCCCCAAATTCAATTCCCCACAGCTCTTCAGCAGAACACATGTGACAGCCTTCTCTGTTCCCCATTTCCTATTGACTTGAGAGATTTTCCTCCTTCTAACCACCCTCTGCCCACTCTTTGCTTCTTCCCTGACCAACTCCAATAGGGACACTATACTAAACCAAGAGGCCCTCCTTCCAGGGCAACAAGTAGGCTCTTAACAGATCCATGCCTCTTCGGCTCCTCTAGATCCAATCCTCCCAGTCTATTCCCGAACTCTGTAGAAGAAAATCTGCTGCAGTGTCCATTTCTTCTCTGATCCCACACCGGTGAATCATAAGGATCTTCTCCTCCAACCTTCCTTTTCCCAATTCATCCCTTTATCCCTGCCTCTAACACCTGCTGGCATACTCTGGTAAAACACCAGCTGAGTAGGCTGGGAAACAGGTCTACAAAAAATTTGCTAGCAGCCGACACACATTCTGCTAAAGTCTAGGGAGGAAGAGGAAACCAAGGGACACAACATTAATACGACAGAGACAAAACCAGTTTCCTTCATGAACATAGATGCAAACAAACTCAATAAAGTACTTGCAAACTGAATAAAAAAGATCATTTACCATAATTAAGTAGTTTTCCTTCAAAAAATGTAGGGATGGTTCAATATATGAAAATTAATAAATGTAATCCAATACATAAAAATCTAAAATAAATGAAAACATTTGATCACCTCATTAGATGCTGAAAAGACCTTGACAAAATTTATTACCTTTACATGATAAAAGTTTAGGAGAGAATTGGGATACAAATGACATACATAAAAATAATAAAAGCAGTTTACACCAAGCCCATTGCCAACATCAGCTTATATGGAAAGAAATTAAAAGTGGGTTCATGCTAATACCACAGGCTTTAAGAGCCACAATCAATAAGTAGTACTTCATGAAACTGAAAAGCTTCTGTGAGGCAAAAGACACTGTAATTTGGACAAAGCAATAACATACAGAATGGTAAAGATTCTTACCAACTCCACATCTGATACAGGGCTAATATCTGAAATGTATAAATAATTCAAGAAACTTGCCTTGAAAAAAAATAATTCAATTTAAAAATGGGGTATAGATCTAAACAGAGAATTCTCAAAAACAAAAACTCAAATGGCTGAGAAACACTTAAAAATTTAACATCCTTAGCAATCAAGGAAATGCAAATCAAAACTACTCTCAGATTTCCTCTTAACACCTGTCATAATGGCTAAGCTCAACTGGGTAATTGAAACCTCATGATGGCAATGGTGAAAGACGGAACATTCCTCCATTGCTGGTGGGAGAGTAATCTCATATAGCCCCTATGGAATCAATATGGCTGTTCCTCAGAAACATGGGAAACAATATATCTCAAGATATAAAAAAAAAACAAAACCCAAGAACAAGAGAAGGATATATACTCTCTCCACACCTATTTAATATACTACTTGAAGTATTAGATGGAGCAATAATAACTGAAATAGATCATGAGGAAAGAAATCAGAAAGGATGAAGTCAAAGAATCTTTATATGCAGATGATATGATAGTATATTTAAGTGAGCCTAAAATTCCCAACAGAAAACTGCTATACTTGATATAATATCTACACATTCATCAAAGTAGCTGGTTACAGAATTAACTTAAAATGTTGATGTCCTATATACAAATGGCAAACAGACTGAGCAAGAAATCAGAGAAACAATGTCTTTCACCATAGCCTAAAATAATATAAAAAAATCTTGTGGTAATCCTAACCAAGTTAGTGAGAGACTTGTACGATAAAAACTTCAAGTCTTTGAATAAAGTCATTGAGACAGAAAGATTTTCCAAGCTCATGAATCTATAGGATTAACATAGTAAATATGGTCATCCTACCAAAAGATAGCTACAGATTCAATGCAATCCCATCAAAATTCCAACATAATTCTTCACAGATCTTGAAAGGACAATTCTAAACTTCATATGGAAATGCAATAAAACCCAGGATAGCTAAAACAATCTTGAACATAAAAGAAATCCAGAAATAGGAAACAACTTACATGTACTTCAATAGAAAACTAGATAAACAAAATGTAGTATATTTATGCATTGGAGTAATACTCAGCTGTTGAAAAAAAAGACATCATGAAAATTGCAGGCAAATGGATGGAACTAGAGAAAATCATCCTGAATGAGGTAACCCAGACCCAGAGAGATAAATATGGTATATGTTCACTTATATCAGGATATTAGCAATTTAATAAATTATAACAATCTTTAATCAATCAACTGCCTAGAAAGGTTAGACAAAGAGGGAGGGACTAGGGGAAGACACATGGATCTCCCTGGGAGGGGGAAGTAGAATAGATTTTATGGGTGGGCTGGAGCCAGGAACAAGGATAGGACAAGAATGGATCAGCTGGGAAGGGGGAGGTGAGATGGAATTGAGGGCAGGGATGTGGGAGAGACTGCTAGTATTGATTGGTATTTGAGGGGCAGTATGGAAACCTAGTGAAGAGGAAATTTTCTATAATATGTGAAGGCTATCCTAATGCAGTCTGAGACTGAGTTTCACTTATTTGTAAATCCATAAACAAGTCATGATTTTTTTCCAGACGATAGGCTGCTCTCCATTGAGGGAGTAACCAACCACTATCTGATTTGTCTTAAGGCCCCCTCCATGAGATGGAACCTATAACTCTCACTATTTGGATGATTAAGTAGCAGATTCTAGAAAACCCAGAAACTTAGGGTAAAACTAGACACTATTGGTCTAAAAAAAAAGTAATAACTAAATTATTTCTAATGATATTCTTTTATACTCAATATATCTGTCACATATTTATCTATCATGAGACAGGCTTCCTCTTGCAGCATATGGGAACAAATACAGAGACATCCCCTGGCCAGATAGATATGGTGATAGAGAAATAGGGAGATATATAGAGAGACATAGATAGAGAAAGTCCTTGGAACACACAGCTCTAAATTAAGTCTCCACCAAATTTCTCCCCTAGAGTTCAGAGACCCCTGCAGCAGTGGAGGCAGAAGACAAGGTAGAGACAGAGGAACAGAGGACAGCAGGAAAACAAGGCCCTCTAAAAAAACTGAGCAGAGCTTGTATTAACCCACAGAGACTGAGGCAACAATCAGAGGACCTTCACCAAGGTCATCTGTCCAATCCTCTGCATAATTATAAAAGCTTTAGCTCAGAATTTTTATGAGACTCCTGCATATGTAAGTGGTTCTCTCATTTTTATGCTTTTTCTTGGGTTTCTATTTTCTGTTGGCCTATCTTCCCCAACTATAATATGATGGTTTCTTTTTTATCTTACTGTATTTTTATTTTGCTAAAAAATAAATTGAAAATAAAATTATCATCACTTATAAGTCAGTCTAGGACTTCCAAAATAATTATAATCTAATTTAAAATTACATAAAAATATTTAACTAAATCTCTACTATATATTCATTTTGTTTGTCCTTGAAATCTTTGTTTTACTGTCTCTTAATTTCATGAGCTTGTTCCAAATTTAACTGGATGATTAGAAAAATGACAAACTGAAATTTTTGTTTATACATGGAAATTTTAAAAGGAATTTTTGTTTGCAGAGGGTCCAGATAATATTAGCATACCCTGTATTATTCTTCAAATTCTGCTGTTATAATTAATAAAGTTTTAATAATAAGTAAGCTGGAATTATACTGTATTTAAAAACATTCAGATTATAATATTTCCTCCAATATATTGTCCCACATATTATAGTATTGACATTAACAATTTCAAAGTGCACTCAACTACTATGAATGCTGAACTTGTCAGGAATAGTCCATAAATATATCAGTATCTTTATATCTTGTGATATATTTGACAGAAATCTGTCATTTGGCCCATTATTTGGTCCATTTATTTTAATCCAAATGAAAATTTTGTTAAATTGATGCCAAGCTCAAACACTGAACAATTTTACTTTAAAAGTAATTCCTTTGTATAAACACCATGCTGTCATATAAATGAGCTAAAGTTTAATCCTGATTGTATCAGTAAAGACAACAATTACATAAGATATTTCAGTGTTCTGGAAACTCTTTTTTATCCTAATTATTGGGACTTTGTTCATCTCCAAGAATATTCTAAGATTTTATATAATGATGTTTTTTTAATAACTCAATAAACTCTTCAAAAGAGTCACATATAACCCTGTAAGTCAATACAAAGGTATTGGAACAATTTAGAATTTTTAAATAAAAATTACTATAGTAATTAAAACTAAATAAATATAAAAGTAAATTGTTGCATAGACTTTTCAATCCATTACAAAAGTTCTATTGCCTTTTCCATTTAGAAGTGCATCAATTAAGAAAGTTGTTTAATATTTAGTTGATATATAAAAAATAAGGATATTAATGATAATGTAAAATTGCTATAAGTACAAATGAGTGCCAGTGAAATTAGCATTCAATATGCAATGTACTCATCAGTGCTGTCTCTAGGTATACAGACATTTATGATTGTAGAAATAAGGTTTAGTCTTTTTCCTCTACTACAATCACTCATCAGAATTTGATCAAAATCTGTGATGGAATCCTGGACAATTCTATCCATCAACAAAGCAGGCCATTCCTCATTTACAGACTGAAGTTTCAATCTAAAAAGGAAAAACATAAGCCCATCTCTAACCTGGAAAAGCACTGGATTCTATCAACACAGAAATTTTTGTGTAATTAATCCTGAAGAGCAAAGTTTTAAAGATCAACTTTGGCCAAGTGAGCTTGAAATTTTCACTAATGGCAAAAAAGGTAATTTCAACAGCTTTCATGTTAGAGTGTGAATCCAGCAGTAGCGAAGTTTGTTCCAAACTTTCTTATTCAAAACAGCAGGGGATTATGGTCATTTAGTGATTTGAAGCATTGGCAAGGTTTGTAAAGAAATTTTCACTTGAATTAAAGTGTATTGTTGAGATATAATGAGATATAGAGTTTTTCTCCCTATTCCATGAAAATTTGAAATTATACAATAGTATAGAAGAGAATTATGAGTGATCAGATCTTCAGTAAGTCTCCTATTAGTAAAAGGAAACCCAAATTGTCAGTGGAATTCAAATCCATTTTTAATTTTTTTTATTAAGGCTTTACTTTAAGGTTAAATGTCCCATGTTCAAAAGTATTTAGGATCGAACATTTTTTTCCTGAAATGGTACTAAATGATCAATGTTGATCTTTGTTTAATTTGTTAAAATGTGCTTAAGACTCATCTTGGAGATTTCCCATTTTTTCCTCTTACTTATTGCCAAATAATTCTAAATTAATCTTCCTACAATTTTAGATATATGCCCTATACTCTGCTGCTATTGCCCATCAACCAACAAAACCAGTTAGCTATTGTGTAACTCAGTAAATTTTATGAAGTGAACACTGTTTTCTTTACTTGTTAAATTTTTCTCATATTCTCATATATCTAATATAACAATCTTTTAGAGAAAGTGAATTTTCTTCTACTTTTAAATATTAATTGAAATTTAGTGAGACTATGAATAGTATTGAATAATTGAACCCTAAAAGCAATCTTAAATTATATCCTGAACTTTTTTGCCTGTCTCATTTCAAATATTTGGTTGTGAAATCTTAGGAAATATTCATGGGGCTTTTAACATCACCATAATTATGAGCTCACTGAAAATGAAGAAAAGAGAAATAAAAATATTTATTGTCCTATGTTCCCTGATTGCACAGTGTCTTTTAGTGTACATACGTATTCATGTGTTCCTGAAGGTGTGCTTGCCTGTTTGCATGTGTGTGTGTACACAAGACATTGATATCAGAATGGCTCATTGTTATTCATACATCGTCTCACACAGAATCTAGACTTTGCTGTTTCAAGCAGACTGAATAAAAAACTCCAGTTATTCAGAGAGCCAACTACCACAATCAAGGGAATAACAAGATTTTGTCACCATTCTTGGCATTTTATGTTGGTGCAGGAGACTCAAACTCTGCCCCTCATGATGGTGTAGCCAACACTTTATTCATCCCCTCAGTTTGGCTTTTATATTTAACATTATTGTCTATATATTGTGTGCCATACTAATCTATGAATCAAGACTAAATGGCTCTGGCTGCTTTTATCTCAGTGTTTGAAATAAAATAAAAATTGCTTTTACATTTATATGAAAAAACAAGAAAAGAATTGCAATCAACATGCTTCTTGCCTCAAACCAGACAGATTAAGCTGTCAGCAGTTATTACTCTCACTTATGCTTCAGTTTAACTATGAACAACATTGTTGACATCTATGGAAATGTCCGCATTTAGCATCTTACTAGTTTTTGAAACAGTCCACATAAATTTCTATGTTATATCAACTGTTTTTATAAATATTTTTCATTTCATTATCTAAGATACAATTATTAAATGAATTGTCTCCATGACCCACAACTTTAAAACTATAGATGTTAGATTTTCCAGATGAAGGAATTTGTGCATCTATAGAGCTTGCCTGGTTGTCTTGGGAGACTTCCACTGCCCAAAGATAGTTGCAAGACACAGCTCTGAATTCATGCAGCTTTTCATTTAAGCATGTGTTTCTTTAATCAGGGCACTCCACTGCAATAACTGGGGAAGCATTCTTCCTCGAAATGCATGCAGTATGAACATGCAGAGCAAATGTATTAAAATGTGCTTAAAAGAGCCCTTATTAACAGGAGTGAACAAAGTATGTTTTCTTGACTAAGTCAGCAGACAGTGCATTTTAGCTCTAGCCAGTGGTGCTGATGCTGTCTATTAGATGATAAGCCTCCACATTCTGAAGGACATATCTGTCTATCAGAGGATAAGGCTACACTAATCCTCCCTGTAGGATTGGAAACGGAATTGAAACGGTTCTCTGGGAGAATGTGCCCTATTGGTTCAAAGCACAGATCTCACAAAATCCTTTTACTGCCAAGTAGGACTGATTATTTTCAAACGTGGAAGATAGGATACACATAAGCTATCCTTCTCTGTCCTTTACTACAATAATATATACTTTTCACAAGATTTTTTTCAATGTCTAAAAATATTCAGTTATCATGTAGGTTGTTATATTTTTGTGGTGGTTGTTTCGTTATTTTTTTGCTTAAAAAGAGCTTAAAAAACCTTAAAACACGTTTCTCATCAGCATTAGAGAATTCTATAAAGTTATCAAGGGATAATCATTTAACAACAATAAGCATTTTAGCATGTTTAATCCTCTCAGCGATCAAAGTTATTTAAAAGTTTTAAGCTCATATTATGAAGGACTTAAAGAATTATGATGTCTTATTACAGGCAATCTATTTGTTGTATTAGTAATAATGCATTTGTTTCTTAGTTTTACACATTGATTTGTTAAAGCCAAACTAAAATATTTTTAATTAAAATATAATTACATAAATCCCCCATCTCTTTCCTCCCTCCAAACCCTCCAATTTACCTTTCCACTCTCTATCCCAAATTATTTTACTTTGCTTATTATTGGTGCATGCACCATATATTATTAATATATAATTATTAATATATAATTATATATAATATATGTTATAATATATAATTAATGTATATGATATATGATTATAGACATAATTAATATAGTTAATATATAATTATATATATATATACACATACATACACAGCAATAGATAAGTGCAACCTGTTGAGTTCATTTATATTTATGTTGCATGTATGCATATGACTTTAGGTCTGATAAGCATGTAGTAGATTGCAAATTAGAGAGTTCACTTCTGGGAAAGACTAATTATTCCTCTCTCGACAATCATTAGTTGTCTATAGTTCTTTGTGGATAGGGCCCAGTGAGAATTTCCTCCTTCCATGTATGTCTGTAGTTGTCATTGTTTGTTAATTATTTAGGCATCCATATTGTTGAGGGATAATATTTTTATCCTACTCATCATTTCTAGGAGACACAATCTCCCAGAAGAATTCCTGGTTTTCTAGCTCTTATAATCTTCCCACATTTTCATTCAGAATGTTCTCTAGACTTTAGGTACAGGAGTTATGCTTTAGATATACTATTTGGGGCAAGACACCCTACAATCACTTTATCGCTGCATTATTTTTTTGTTTTTTTACAGTGATCTCTATCTGCTCAAAAGAGAAGATCCTTTGATGGTTGGTGAAATGTTTATTTACTGTGGATATAAAAATGAATTTTAGAATATGCTAAGGCATTGTGCTGATCTACTAAAGTCATAGTAGTAGGTTCTCCAATAAGATCCATGACCTCACTTTTTCTGGGTAGTTGGCTAGGTTTCCAGTACCAGGCACAATTTTCTTAATGATGAACAGGCTTCAAGTTTAATTAGATTGACATTAGTTTTGTGGAAGATTTGAGTGCCATTATAAAACATTTAAGGACATCTTGCCATGGTGTTTATTGTTGTGGTTCAAGTAATTACAGCTGAATAGGACTACTGATTCCTTCCCTCCCTTTGTACATGGTTGATCACCTTCTTATACTATAAAAGCTGGACTTCAGGGTGAAAGTTTTCATGTAGGTAACAGCTCAAATCTTGTAAATCTTGTGTCTGAAGCATGTGGTGTCTTCAGCAGTAGAAACTCACCTTCAACCTCTGGAAGGGAAGGTAATCAGGAAAAACAACAATAGTTATATATTTTGGAGAGGTCACTTGGACTCTTCTTACCAACTACTCAAAAAAAAGTATCTAAGCTTGAAACTGGATTTTCTTGTTAGATAGTCTATGACTTTTATGGGGAGCATTGACAGTCCAAATAGCATAACTTCATTTAATCTATGTATATATGAATACACATACAATTGCATGTTATATGTAAATTCTAGATAAATATGAAATGATCTGAATCCTTAAACTTTTTTGAACATCCTTATTGAGATTTATTCTTCATCCTCCCTCCTCTTTTATCTTGCAGTCCCTCCTACATTCCCATTTTTTAATTATGTTAATGTGTGTAGATGTGTGGGCCTATGCGTATATATGCAATGTATATGAGGGTGGGTGCATGTGTGTGCATGATGTGTATGGTACATGCATTTATGTGTACATATACCTGGAGGCCAGAAATTATGTGTTATCAACATTGTTCTCCATTGTAGTTTCTGAAACAAGTTCTCTTTCTGAAACTAGAACTCACCACTTAGCTAAACTGGCTGGGCATCAAGAACCAGGAATTTATATTTCTCCATACTGTAGGTTCAAATGTAACACATGTGCCTGACTTTCCTGTGGGTGCTCGTGATTTGAACTCATTTCTTTCTTTCTAAACATTGATTTTTTTCTCTATTCTATTTTACTTTTCAAAAAATAATTTATTTAACTTTATCTTATGTTCATTGGTGTGAGGATGTCAGATCTCTTCATACTGGAGTTACAGACAGTTGTGAGCTGCCATGTGGGTACTGGGAATTGAACCTGGGTCCTCTGGAGGAGTAGCCAGTGCTCTTAACCACTGAGTCAACTCTCTAGTCCATGAACTACCTCTTGAATATCCCATAGCAGACACTTTGCTAACTGTGACATCTCAACCTGATGAAGTTTTTAAAATAAATTTATTCTGTAGACCTGGATGTATGCCTTGATTTATTAATTATTCTCATGGGTTCATGGCAAAGGAGAGTTTACTCTTTGCTAATTCAATATCCAGTTTTGGAGGGTGTCAACCTCCATACAAACTACCCTGCTAATCTAAATCTAGAAGGTTTCAGTCACCAGGACTTACTGCTGACTAAGCTCACTGTGAGTAGCTGTTTCTGAACTCTGAACTATAAATCATAAGCTATCTGCTTCTGACTCCCTGCTATCTCTTAGTTTATTTTGGATTGGCTCTGGCATTGCTTTTCTCTGTTTCTCTTTCTGAACTGAACTGTCTGTGAGTTGACTGCACTCAAACTGCATGACTGAACTAACTCACTGGTCTGCTTTTTTGTCTGCTTCCATCTCATACACTCTCTGAGTTCTACTTCTACTCTTTGAATTCTGTTTCTACTCTCTGAGCTCTATCTTCTTGTATCTCTGAACTCTCCTTCTCTCTGAATTCACTATTATTAATTGAGAGTCATTTATGCCTGATAATTGATATTAAAGGCAGGCACAATCATTTCCTTCTGAGCTTGGATTGAAGGTGTGTGCCATATTGGGATTAAAATTGTGTAATAATATTCTTTCTATCCTACAGCAGCTATGCTGCTGGATTACAATATTAAATGTTTCTCTATATTATTCATTTCTTCCATTTCTGTCTACTGTGATGCTATGCTGTCAATATTGAGCATGACTTTAGCTACTCTACCTGAGATTTCATTAGACCTACGAGAAATAATTGTAGATTATTTTTCATACCTTCTAAAATTGTTATTTATATTTTATACTCTCTAATCAAAATTTATATTTACTCTCTCTATACCTGAGAGAGAGACTGTCAAATGTGTTATGAATGTCATTTGAAAATAGTTTAACTAGTTCATTATAAGTAAGTTTATGGCATGACAGACTTTTTTCAATCAGCTTAAGAATAATTACACTTTAAAAACAGCTAAAATGTAGACCATAGAAGTCATTTTTTAAACATTTATATTGGAAGATGTCCTGTTGGTCTTGATATTAGCAAACTGACATAAAATCATAGAAAATTACTGTTGGAAATTTTTTAGACTCTGTTAAAATTATATATATTCTTATATACAGAAACTCTTAACAGAAACATTTTCTGTTGTAAAATATTTAAAATATTTTAAATAAATTCAGGCTAGATAGACTTTCATGGATAGATATACTTAAAATTATTAAATTAGAATAATTTAGTGGAATTAGAATAATAAAAAAACTAAAAGAAAAAATTTAAGATGTGAAACAAAGGCATAAAAGAAAAACATAGAAACTGACACCTGATATCCATCAAAGTCTCTTTACTGCAACAAAATTAGCTAATGTGCACCACTCAGAACCAGTTATTGTAGCTTCTATCATTAATTTCCATATTTATAATTTCTTCAATAAATGAAAATTGCATACACATATAACACAGACAAGCATGTGAGGTGAAGAAATGGGATAGCAAATAAAAAATAGGAGTTAATTTAAATATTTTTTATTATTTCCTAGGCAACTGAAACTGGATGATCATAAGCACATATCCTCTATGTCAATAGAAGATTTACTTTTAGCAATATAGATTTTTTCCATATATTTCTACCACACAGTGGTTTCTGTATCAATGATACAGTGATACAAATGTCAATGGAATTCAACTTTAAACATAAGATTCTATAAAGTTAGAAAATAAAAACAATTATTTATGGCAGTTTCAATTGAATATCCTTCCAACTAAATATAAAATTCCTATAACATTTGATTATTTGAAATACTCTTCCTCTCCTAAACAAGAATTTGCATTAGTTTGGCTTTTGTAATATCTAACTTACATGTTTGATTTAAAAAGTGGAGCATATTAATTTGTTTCTCCATATTTGTAAGACATTCAGCGAGATTTAAAAGGTGGAAAATTCACAGGTGCTATTGCAAAAGGAGCAATAATGAAAATAAAAATAATGATAATGTATAATTTAGAGTACAGCTTCAAAACTGACAGTGAAGTTAATTTAAAATGAAAGTGCCAATGAGAGTAAAGAACAAAGTAACTAAAGATGCCAGGAGTATCTAAAGAATGAAGAAAATGTTGATAGAGACGCAGTTAGGTTCTATCAAGTGATCTCTTTTGATTTATGCCTACCTTAGGAAACATTTTACATAGAAAGTGTCATTATCAAACCTCTCAGGATCAAACTAATAGTACACTATCTTCCCATTATACCTGTCACCCCTCCTTTTCTCTGTTAACTCTCCATTGTCTATTCACATACTTTCACTTTGCTATTTGTTTTCTGCAATCTTTCTTCAATTATTTTGATAGTTTAGTTACTGATGTGAATACCATTCATTTATCTGAACATATCTAATAGTACTAGTAGCTCATTTATCTTATAATATCATGCATTCAAAATTATCTTATAATATTCTACTTCAATTTATCTAATTTCTTATACAAAGAACATATCCTGAAATAAAAATAGCAACCTATAAATAATGCATGGGAATTTTTGTGATCAGAAAACCCTTGTTTTTAAAATTTCTACCACAACAAAACCACAAAAATCCTAAATTTCTTTTGTTAGCAAATTTATTGTTTCAATTTAGGTCATAAGTGGAGTTCAAAATTTTATTATTTAGGACAGTTTTAATTTCCAAATACCTGCAACAAATGATTTTTCTGAATACTGTTTGTGTTCTTTAGTACTTTCTTTATTAAAATTTAGACACGGTATCTGTTTTAATGATTTGCTGTGTACTCACTTGTTATTGAATGAATCATGGGAAAATCTAAATACACATCTGTATGGGGCCAAGGCATGAGCATCAGGCAAGCAAACACTTGCCAAAGTAATACATTATTATTTAACAAAAAGTAATTCACTATCAGTATATATAGATTATATATATATATAATCTAGTGTTACCCTTGACAACAAGCATTTGTCTTTAAGAAACACAAATTGGTTGTAGTGGCAAAAACCTGTAATCTCTGTGTTCTTGAGGTCAAAGCAGTAGGAAGGAAAGTGATAATCTGGTCTATGCTCCATAGCCAGATCCTATCTTCAAAGTGGAATGTAGGGTGGGGTAGAGAGGACTGTCCAAAATTATAAGCGGTTTTAAGGTGACTTAACGCAGGCTAAAGATGATCTAAGAAGATGGATATTTAATATTTAATTTAATTTATTTAACTATATTTAATCATTTATATTTAATCAGTTTTTATGATTATTTAATCATTTATTTAGTCATTTAACCAGGGAACATGACTGCTCTGGGAAAGGGTCACATTGAAAGGCCTGTGTGATAACTAGGAATGGAACAAATCCAAGGGCCTGTATGAAGAGATCACATTCAGAGGCTTGTGTGGTTTGAATAGAATGCAGAAAGTATATTAGTCAAGCTAATCCTATTCTCTTTTATGCTAATGCTATGTGAAAGGGATTTCTGTGGTTAAGGCAGTATAGCACACACTTTAATCCCAACACTAGGGTTCTAAAAGGAAAAGGTCAGTTCAGAAGTTGGTCATGGCTCAGTTCATTTTATAGAATGAGCACGTCTTTAATCACAATGCTGAGATAGAATTAGAGGAAAGAGCATGAAAAGTAAAGTCTGAGACTGAATCACAGTGAGGACATGACAGACTCTCAGGATATAAAAGGAGGCTCCCAGGTCACAGTCATGGAGTTCAGAGAGCATAGAATCAGTCTGAAGCAGGCAGTCTGAGGCAGTCAGAGAGTCACCCAGAATCAGTAGTGTTCAATCAGAAACAGTCAGCCAGCTCAGGTCAGTTTATACCAACAGCTTAGCGAAGAATTTGAACCAAAACAGCAAGTGAGTTGAATCAACTAGTCAGATGAGTCAGTCGAGTTCAGTATAGTGCTAGCCAGAGAAAGTCAGTCAATAGTAATTCTGGGAGGCTGAAACTTTATTGTATGAAGACTGAAGCTTTCTAGGTCCAAGATAGCATCTTGAAGATTAAGTAGTATGAAGGCTAAAACCTTCTAAGTACCAGGGAGAGAATTTGTCAAAGAATAACCTGTCAGTTGAACCTGAATCAATGACTACAGAAGACATAACAATTAAATTTTGCTTTCTTTGCATTTGCTTACATAGAAACTTGGAATAGTTCCCTGGCTAAAGTAAATGCTTTAGTTGTTTCTTTGCATCTGTGAATTGGTAAAAAAAATCCATAAAAATTTTATTGAACATATATAAAACTATGTTCAACTTGGAATACTTTCTGAATAGAATTAAAGTTAAATTGTGGAAACAACATGGAACAGAAAATAATTGGAAAAGAAATAATTTCATGATATGTGATAGCCTTTTATGACTAGTGTGGAGAAATCCTTCAAGCATGTCACAAATGCTGGACAGCTTTAAAGATGCCTGCAATTTGTAGAACAGACATTGTCAGCTGTTAATAACCTCAAGAGACTTGATATAATCATAGACTCTGAGTTCATATACCATTGTATTGTGAGCAGTGGATTAGTTGGATGCCTGAAGATATGTGTTGTTATAACATCAAAATTATATGTTATGGAGAAAGAAATTAAAAACACTCCTTGCCTCAACTTCACTATCTTGAAAGTGAGAAAATGAGATTTTGAATGTCTCAATTTTTAAGTAATTTATTTTAAATACAAATTCAATATTTCTTTGAGAATTTCATACAATACATTTTGATCATATTAACTATATTTCTCTCAGATTCAACTCTATTTTTCCATGTCTACTCAAATTATGTTCTCTTTTAATTTTTAAAATAACTTCCCAGTCCAGCTTGTACATCTTCGATATTTATGGTTTTGGAACCATGTACAGGGGCTTGGTCAATCAGCCATAGGCCTCACTATTTAAGAGAAAATGACTCCATCTTCCTCAGAAACAGTTGACTGTCTGGAAAACCTTAGTTAGGAGCAGAAAAGGAAATCATAACAATGAGGTTTACTGGGTTTTTTTTTTTTAAGCAAACTGTATTTAATATAATTCCTTGACAATCAATAATCCTATAAATATCTTCTTTTATTTTTAAAGATAAATAATACCATGAAGATTACTTATTACTTCATCTGTTTCCTGAGTTAGCAGGATTGTAATCTTCTGCCATCATACCTGTTTTAGAGAAATATGGTGAATTGATCATAATTTGCAATGAACAACAAATCTGTTGTATTTATCCACATGATAATCCTTTTTAGTCCATTTAGGAAAATTTTATGTCTCATAGAATGTAAGAAGATTCATTCATTATTTGAATCTCACAAGAAATTCACAAGTTAGGTATGATCCTTGCAGCTTCAACTCATTAACCTTTAAAGACCACAGTGTGAAAAGCAAATGTCACTGGACCAGAAAAATATTATCCCAAATATTATATCTTTTGATTTGTCAATGCAATGACAATTACACATTAACAAAATTACCTAATTCAATATTTCTTGTGAGAAGAGAAAAATATACATTGTTTCAAAGATAACACTAGAGTTGACAAACTATGATAGAATTTTAATTACCTGTGACATGTATGTTATTCATGCAACCTTTTCTACGTTATAGGATCAATACCACCTCCCAAAAGAGTAATTAAAGGAAGAAGTAGAGGGAGTCAAATAAATTTAAATTTAAGAAAACCCTATACAATATGCCAGAGATGCCAGAATATTAAAATTAATGTAGGACTACAGTCATCAAGTTACTCTTACAGGTTATAGTTGTTTAAAAGTAACATTGTAATTACCCAAAAAGTAGCCCATTTGTAGTCTTCCTGTGTGTCTCATCCTACAATTTTAATTTTAGACACTCACACTATTAACAGTAAGATAAATTTATCAAAGTTCACTTCCTAATGCAGTTAAGAAGTGATATTCTGCAATTTGAAGATCCTCTGTGTTGTGATAGAGAAATTAGTGACAATTCAGGTATAATTGAAAGTCTCCATTTTAGGATATTTGTCAAGTTTCCTATTTGTTACCGACAAATCTCTTACCAGCACCATTATTTCATTGCCCAATAAAGAGCAGCTACCGATCCTGTAACTTCCAGTTTGTTCTTAGCTGCCTCACATGCATGGGCTAAGTGAATACAAATAAAACATGGTTATCAAGTCTGAAGATATGTAGCTGATTGCAAGAAAATTGTCATAGTTCTACATGTCTCAATTCAAACTTTGTCCCAGCTCCAATTTCACATAGCATCCTGCACAGTTAGCAACTTAATTCAGCTGCTATTTATTGATTTATTGAAGAGCAAATCTCTGCGTCTGAATAAAAACAATATGTCACAGGATTTTCAACTCACAAGGGCATCTTATTATAGAAATATGGTGAATAATTTAATCATCTGTTTCCTGTCTAGGTAATTGTTCACATATCAGTAAGTCATCAAATTCTGAGTCACCCGACTAACATCTGAGTTTAGACGAAATATAATTTTTATGATAAAAAAGAATTCCTAATGTAAAGTGGAAGGAATAAAAAATAAATGATGATACAAATTGCCACCATGGCCAATTGGCATCTTCCTGACATCTATGAATACTCCAATTTGAAGATATACATCTGTATACAAAGTCAGAATTCATAGGTAAGAGAAGCATGTGGAATTTTTCTTTCTCTGTCTGACTTATTTCACTCATAATGATTGTGTCTATATCCATAAACTTACCTAAATGTCATAATTTCATTTATTTCACAGCTGAATAGTATTCCATTGTGCATATGTGCCACATTTTCTTTCATCACTTGATGCATATAGAAATGATGTATATTTCATAGCTGTTGCAATTAGAATAGCAATAAATATGGATTAGAAATTTCCAGTGTAGTAGGTAGGACACAGATTATTTTGGGAGTGTGCTCAGAAATAATATATCTGGTTAATATGGTTGATCTATTTATACCTTCTGAAGGAACCTCCAAACTGATTTTACTTAGTGGTTACTCAATTTTTATGCAGTGCTGGCAATTAAACTCTGGATTTCATGAATGCTAGGCAAGGACTCCCCACAACTGAGTTACATCTGCAGTCCCAAAACAGTTCATTTGAAAATAATAATATCATGTATTGTTTACTCATGTTTATAATATGATATTCAAAATTTTCATAGCTTACAATGATAAATATAAACTAATTTTATGGAATAACATGTAAACTAAGTAAGTAGAATCGCTCTTAATCTGTGAGAACATGAAAATAAATTGTACCTTATATTACAAATAATATATACAATGTCTTCATCTTTTAAGTTGTATGGTTTAATAATAAAAATGCATGTATCTTATTTAATAGAAGGGCATAATTACAGCAAATCACATCCTTAGACTCTGGCCTTATGTTATGCCCTATAAATTTCTTATTAATGCATTATTTATTTCTCCTTCCTTATCACATTAAACAAACCTGTTTGATTGCTATATATTCAATTTTTTTCATATAATTTATGACTAAAATCATTTGAGATTCAAATTTTCTTTGTATGTTTTAGGAAAATATTTCATTGTCTTTAAGAGGCAATGGGCCACCTTGAGTTTTCATGGGATGTTTTTGAAATTTCTGTGTTTTTAAAAGAATTTGTCTGTGTCTATTGCTAATTTAAAAAGCAATTTTTCAAATAATCCTCCCATTTTTTCTCTAGGTTCTATAGTTTTTCTGGTTCTAGTAGTTTTCCGTTCATTAGTTCTCTATAATATTGGAATTTGCTTTATTGATTTCTTTTTAATATTTGAAATCTCAGAGAACTTTCCTTGATTAAATAATACATTTAAATGCAATAAGATTGTGTATGAGTCCATTTCTTCTGTGGGATGTACTTTCCTAGTGTCTTCACAATTTCTCCTTGTCCTCTTGCCTGGGGTTCCCTTAGGGTTCACAGGGACTGAAACTGCAGACATAGAGCCTTCATGGATCTGGCATAGGTCCCCTACATATATTTTATTGTTGTCTGACTTGGTGTTCTTAGATAAGCAGGAAAATGAAGTGTGTACTGTAAGGGGGTTGTCTCTGAACCTTGACTTGCCCATGAGACCCTGTTCCCCCTACCTAGGGCCCTAATTAAGCCTTCATACAGGGTTCTGTGCTTGGCTTTGTTCCACTTTGTTGTACTTACAATGGTCTGCTTTTTGTTTCTAAGGAGAAGTATGGTGGAGATGTGGGGAGAGGGAAGATGGAGGTACTAGGAGGAGTGAAGGGAGATGATGATAGGGAAGGCAAGGGTGTAGTTGATGTACAAGAGAAGAAAAATAAAATAAAATAGAATTAGTTATCCCTCACCATCATCCCCCCCAAAAAAGATTTTGTATGCATATCTAAATCTAATTAAATAGCAATGATTGCACTATGTTTCTATAGTTCCTATACAGATGTCTCAGTTTTTACTGCTTCTAGAAATAACAATTCAAACTAAGCTTATCAACATACATCAAAAATTAATTTTCATCATTCTGGAAGATGAAATTGGGAATTAAGAGAATGGCATATTTGGTGTGTGGTTTAAAGCTTATTTCTCATACCAGATACATTGTTGATTCTTTCAGAATAGAAAGACTTAGTAGAGATGAAAGCAGTGCCTTTTAATAGTGAGAAGTTTTACTGACAGTTATTTTATAAAGGTATTAATCACATCATGCCAGTGAAATCCTTTACACCCAGTCATCTCCCAGTGATGGTACTAGTTAACACCATATAATATTAATGCCTTAGGGTAAGACCCAGTATGTGAATGCTCTAATGACAGGCAGGTACATTCAGACCATTGCAGATGTTCACTGGAAGAAAAAATTGTCTACATTTCCTTGTTGTATCAGCTATTCTTTTTTGAGCTATGATGAATTTATAGAATATTTTCACTCAGAGCAGTAAAAGCATTGAATCACAAAGCACAACTCATTTCTCTGCTTTGTTTGATTGGCTGGGTTGCTGTGGTCTGTAAAAAAAATTGAAAACACAAGAATGTACATAAATATAAAGTAAATTTTTCAAAATGATTACATTATTTATTCCTGAGTTGTTTTAAAAAGGAAGTTGTGTTTCTGAGATTGGATTGTACTGATTTGTCAAACTGAATAGGAAATCTTTAAAGTTACTTTTAAGGCAAGAGATTCTAAGAGATTAAATAAGAAAAACAAAGCATTAATTCCACCTCATTTTTAGGGGCTCTGTGTTTTACTTGTTAAAACTCAAATAGTACCAATCCATTTGATAAATGTCTGAAAGGAAGATGTCTTGCTTTAACCAGACTTGCTTAGAATGTTTGTTCTGTGAGGACTCCTATTATCTCCCAGGCAGTTAATTAGTCCCCATATGAAAATCTCAGTACTTTTATTAAAATTTATCACAGTAGCTAATATGTGGTATTATGAGTGTTTTGAGAGTCTTCCAAATTGTTTTAATGCTAAGGGAGCTCTACTGATTGAGTTGAAATGTTACTTCCTTCTGATTGGTTCCATTTATTAAAATGTCTATAAAATAAATATTCTTCTGAGAAGCTCATAAGATCTAACTTTAAATAAATTGATTGTGCATACCTAATTATTTAGTTCCCTTAGGCATTGTATCTGCAGTAGCAAACCAAAATCATATTGACAACATACACAAATTTTAACATTCAGTCAGAAGTAAAATTGGCTGTTGAACTAACAGTAATATTGAAAAATAATCTGTAAGATAAGAACAAGTGACTGTTGAGTTCATAGTCCTAAATGAGACATCTTTTTGCCCTCTCTATGAATTAGAGACCATTATAGGAAAGGGTGTGAAAATAATACAAGAGGAGTAGGGTGGAAAGGAGTGCTATGAAATGCTGTCTTCTATACCAGACAAATCATTAGAACTATGAACACACATCCACTCAGTTGAAAGACACAAGAATGAGTCTGTCAACATTTCAGCATAGCTGGGAGAGGGGAGACCTCATGAGACCTAACCCTTAACTACTGTGGTTTCTGGAAGAAGGAAGGGCTAATATTTTTTTTGTAGTGCAATCACTGATACATTGTTCATGCTCATAAATGCCACCTTCCATACAATCATTTCACATAAGCAAACTTCTTTTAATTCATTAGATGGATCACACACACATGACACATACCTGATAGCAGGAGAGAGCTTGTTGAGAAGGAGTGTTTCTGTTGTAGTGGGAGAGACAAGAGAGTGGATAATGGAGAAGAGAAAATGACCAACTACTGCATATATGAAAAATTTAAAAACCCACTATATACACAAGCAGAAACACAAGCAGAAATCATCTGTTAATGTGTGACTCACACATATGTGCACAAAGGATCAAGACTGGTAAAGACACTGAGTAACTTTACCTCACTTGATTCTTCATCTTGCTTATGTTTCTATATGTTTATTTTCAGGGGTTTCCTCTTTTTTCCTTTCTTAATAAAATCAAGATCAAACGCACAAAGTTTGTTTGGAGTTGAAGTCTCAAATCCATATTATATTTTTTTAATAGGGAATGTTTCTGTTAGGAAGAATAACATATTTCTACCAAATGTGTCTAAGTAGTATCTTATAAAACCCAAGAAGTCCTTTTAGTTGGGTGACAATTTACATCTGTATTTCACACCAATACTTGTGTATTAAGCTATTGGTGAATCTGCTATGTTCTTTCTTAATCTGTCTTTCTCCCCTTTCTTAAAACAAGAAACATTATGTGGACTGAACAGCATATATATAATAACAATTAGTCCAAAAAAAAAAGGTCATGAATTTCAAAGAGAACAGGCAGAGGTATATGGGAGGGTTTGGATGAAGAAAAGAGAAGGGAGACATATTGCAATTATATTATAATCTCAAAAATAAGGAAAACATAAATAATTTCAATTCACTTATCTGTCTTTGCTTTTTATCATATGTTGTCAGAAGGAACCAAGCCACTTCTTTACCATTATGCTCACAAACCTCTATAGTTAGATCTCCTCTAACTGCAAACTACAGTACTTGTGAGTGCTAACTTCTTCAGTCATTAGAACAATAATGCGTATCAATGTTGCTTAATAAGATATAACTATTATATTCTTTCAGTATACAAAAATATTTATTCATTTCCCTATGGGAGAAAAATCCATCATAGCCTTCTTACTCCACATGTCTATCCACACTGGCTCACAATTGTTCATGGGGTCTGTACAGGGGGCTTCCTGGTGCTCCTCTTTGCTTTCTGTGCATCACTAGAATTTTACTTTGCAATGTAAGCAATCTCTCATTCCTAGTTACAAAGAGGATTCCATATGTTTATGTGTCTGTCAGCAGTGCTTTTCCTCTTCATGCTAACTGCTTCCTTGGATATTTTGTCAGCTATGACCACATTCCCAGGAGTGGATGGATAAAACAACAAATGACTTCTCAAATTCCTGAAGCTTGGGACGTACAATTTTTATATACCAGAAGTCAACGTCTTGTGATTTCTGATTTACAGAGGTGAGGGTGGTGGAGAGATGGCTAAGGTGGTATATTCATTTCTTCTTGAAGCAATAATTACACTGTGACTACACACTCACTTGCAGATATTACCACATTGGAGATTGAAAAAATAAATTCTGATGGTGAGAAAAAAAATTCCCTCTGCAACATGGATTACATTGACGCTTCATTTGTTCCACAAAATCTGATAGTATAACCAAAGACGCTTATCAAAAGTGTCACGATGCTTGAGCTCAACAGAGAACATAGGAAAAAAACCAAAACCACACAACACTGAGATTTCAGAGCCCTGAGAAGTATTTACAGGAAGATTCTTCTTTATCCACTCATTCCCTCTCACTTCCTCACTCTTCTATTCTCCATAAATATAAGGAACTCATAATTCTACTTAAGAGTGCCATGTACTCTATTCTTAAAATCTTAGACTTCATTTTAAGGCTTTATCTGGGCTTATATGATTAATATTTTGTTTTTGTTTCCAAATATCACTTTTTACTTCTCCAGCATTCTCTTTTCTCTATGAGGATATGGCAGATGGCTCAGTGTCTTAGAGCACTTGCTTTTCTTGCAGTGTACCAAAGTTCAAATCCCAGAAAACACATGCAGTTTGCAACTGTCTGTAGCTCAAGTGGAGTGTATCTAATACCTTCTTCTTGCTTCCATGAGCACTGAACACTCAATAAGGCACATGAATATATATCTATATCTATATCTAATCTATATCTATATCTATCTATAGATATATTTATGATATTAAGGATAGGATTATACATTAAAAATCAAACTAAAGATGGTTCTGATTATCATTATTTCCCCCTTCCTCTGCACCTTTACCCTGTATCTATACAGGAAGATCTATTCTTAGATTATCTACATCATTTTCTACCAGTAAAGTTTTCTGTAACACAGAATCCTCTGTCATCGAGGAAAACTCATACATCTTCAGCAAATGATATGATCCTGCTATTCTTGTACTCACACTGATAGTGCAGAGAGCATGTGATCCATCTCATCTTCAAACTGGAATCTTTTAATTTCTATTTTATGTCAAGAACACTTTATGAAAAACACATTGTAAGATCTACCTGAAACTACAGAAACATTTGATATTATTTAAATCAAATTCTTTCCCTATTTTGTAATTCTTTTACAACAATTTAATAAAATATTTGTCACATGCTTCCTAATCTCTGAACTGCGGGTGTGAACACATTTTCTAAATTGTAACTTCACTGTAAGTTAATCAAAAGAATTGATACTAAACATTTTTATTTCTCTACATTGACTTTTATATAGAAATCATTTAAAATACTTGAGAATGAAAACTATGTACTTAATCATATTATACAAGTGCAGTGGTATGTGTATTGATAAAATAATGTAACTTTTATTTGTTTGGGATTCTCAGCAAGATTTTTTAAATATGGAAAAATATAAGCGTTAGTATGCATAATTTATTTCTGGGTTTAATATAAAAAGCATGATTTATTCAAATTTTAATTTAGTGGTTAATATTACCCCAAGAGTTAGAAATAATTTTTTTAACATTATTAGGTATCATGCTTTCTCCAAAGCTTAGTCTCTCAAAAAAGATTTTCTCTCTGAAAATAGAAATCTTCTGTTTAATTCAGCTACCAATGAAAGCAAGTAAGCATTTAACAAACACAGAAGTCAATCTAGCATCAGGAATGAACTGCAAGCATAGAGTATAAACATACATGTGTTTGGTAGCTCCTGTGTGATTTTTGTCTTTTTTCTTTAGTGGCTCACTGATCATGTTTCTAAACTACAGCATTGTGTGACACATCTTTCCTACTGCAGTGTTTGTTCTCTCTTGTTTTCCTTTATAAAAAAATAAAAACATTTATCTATCACATTAATCAGTGAGCACAAATGATACCCACTGGCAATGAGAAAATATTTGTGGTCATATAAGATGTGCCTATTATTAATGGTGTTTTGCTGGTTATTGTAATTAGGCATGTAAGAAATTTTCAAGTGACTTATGATGATTAATTTCTTAGATGGCAAACACTCCTGTCTTCTTTATAAATGAGGAAAGTCTAAGATTTATAGATGCTGAATAACTTCTCTAAATTCACAAACAAAAGATGGTAACAATGGAAATGGGTATCATTGGCAATGACCTTGGCATCAGATTTCCTATAATAGGTCTCACGGTGTCAAACCAAGCAATATGAAAGCCAGCTTCAGTGAAAACTTTCTAACATACAATAGAGCCCAATCAATAATTCTAAAACTTTTCCACTAGGTAATTAAAGAAATGAGTGAGATTTTGTTAAAGTACTACTATCAGACTTGTGAAGTTCTGTTAAAGATTCAGAGTTTATCTTTTAAGTTGATACACATGTCACATAATATCCTAAAGCTATCTTTTATTTCTTTTAATGTAAGTATAATGTACAAAATTACTCACTACAGAGGACATCTGTTCTTTGTGCAAAAGCTCTGTGTCCTCTAACTGTCGCTTTCAGAGAGTGAGGAATGTAAGTCCTTGAAAACAAAGCTTATCTGTTAAAGACACTTTCTATTTTCTTTTCCATCTAGAACAAATTATGACCATTTCCTAAGGTCAGAATTTAATTCCAACAAAAGTATAGTTTCAGGGAAAGTAAGAATATAAGAGTTTAAAAGACTGAAGAGTTTTTCTATTTGTGTTTAGCCCCAGTTTCTTCATACTTAATATGATAATGACAAAGTTATATGTAGTATTATCACAATGGTTAGAAAGTAATAATATGTGTGTATTTGAATGAATTGGTTAATTATTTATTTTCCTGGCATTGGGTTAGGTGCTGAGATATAATGAAGGATATACCAAGTAATGCACTCAGAGTACTCATATTCTAGTGATAAGATATATAACAGCTAATCATGTTTATTATATGTTAGTTATCTCTCTAGATATTTAGATATTAGATATTAGATATTAAGTTAATCTAGCAGATTCCCAGAAGAAAATAGTGGAAAAAAATGAACTTCTCCTTTAAGAACCAAGGATTTTAATGAAATAAACTACTTCAGACATGAAATTAAATATTTCATGTGACCATGGAATTTTTAATTAAGCTTGCATTATCACACTCTCGGGTAGCAAAAATTGTTACTTTGTACCTGAATGGCAGAAGTTAATGTACCCAAGCAACTAAGAGTCAAATATTCCTCTTCTGTTATTTCTTTTTTTAAGTATGTTTTGAAACAAGGGATTTAAATGGCTCCAAATAAGTCATATACAGTGACAAAATTCTATTCAATGATATTAAAACATGTGAACAATCCTACACACAGCTACCTAGTCTCATAGTACATGAGTAACTCACTCTAATTTTGCAGCTGTAAACTATTGTAAATGGGAATCCTGGCTCATCTACCCACTGATTACATGATTTTAGAAAATCCACTCAAGCCTTCAATCTTGGATCTAACAGAGGAATTTAGATAACTGCTAAAAAGCAATAGAAAGTTTATGAATGAAATATATAAGAAAGCTTATAAATTAGAAAAATACAAACAAATCAGTAGAGAAAATAATTGAGTAGAAAATTCTTCAAGGAACATTCATACATTATGTACAAATTGTTTAAGTAATTTAAATGTAAGAAAATTGATTAAGGATGACAAAGTTGACATTTCCATTAATAAAAATATTATACAGCCATAAAACAATCAAGTATCCATACATTCTCCAAATGTAGACAAACTATGAAACATTTACTCAAAACAAGAGATATAGCAAGTGGCTGTTTTATTTTGCATATATAAAATATTTAGAAAGTGAAAACTCATAGAGATAAAAAAGCAAATTTTTGTCTTATACAGAGTAAATAAATTACTAGTGAAGGAGAAATGAATGTCTTTTTTGGTGGTAATAGTGTTCTAGCCTAGACAGTGGTAATTTTCACTCAACATACTAAGTGCACCAAGTGCCACACAATACAGCCTTAAAGGAATAAAAATTTCATACTTGTTGCATAATATATACTTTTAGAGTCATAAAATAATCTGCAAGGAAAATACATTATGTAGTAATTTTCAAGTGTTACCTCTATTGTACTAGTATAATTATTATCACATATAAATTTTTAGACAGTTATCTGTCTAATAACCTGAGTAATTATTTTGAATAGTTCTTGACAGAAAGTTTACAAATATAATGTATGCATATAATATACATATGAATTATTCATAATACAACAAATAACATGTACTATCTATATATAAATTATACACATAAATTATACCATGGTATTGAATCAAAAATAAACTAGAAAACAAATCACCTGATTGATATTCATTATGAAATTAGTAAGAAACAGACATTGAGAGTTATCAGTAGTTTTAAGGTGTCATGGTGAAGAATGAGATATTTTAGAAAGCACAAGTATTAAAGTACAAGTTGAAATAATATTAAAGACAATGCCATCTTGAATACATTCAACAAACCTGGTTCTAAAAGACAGAGGGAAGGAGGGAGGTAGGGGAAGAGGGAAAAAGGGAGGGAGGCAGTGAAGAAAGAAGGGAAGGAGGGAGGAAGAGGGTAGGAGAGAGATGCTTGCATTTAGATTTCAAACAACACAGTCGTTCAAAACAAATAAAGTTTCTATTTCCAAGCCACAGGCACACTTATTACACTTTTAGCACTTTCATATTGAAAACATTTGTAAACCAAGGAGGCCCCAGAACTCTACTTCAGTGGGGCTTTCATTTAGAACTGAAATTTTGTATCTATATAAAAGTTTCTGGATTTGGGTAAGGCTGCTAGACAACCAGATCCAGATAATCAGTGATATAATAAAACATCTCAGCTTTATATTTGGCTCCAAAATTTACTGCTTAATGATGTTGACAAATA
Organism: Cricetomys ansorgei; assembly: GCA_026225945.1. Lineage (NCBI taxonomy): Eukaryota > Metazoa > Chordata > Mammalia > Rodentia > Nesomyidae > Cricetomys > Cricetomys ansorgei. The sequence continues at coordinate 24,564 of JAMJFZ010003359.1, read as the reverse complement.
ACTGCTCCCCATGAATATCAGTACGATGAAGGCTAAAATTGTTATAACAATAATTCTACTATTTATTAAACAATATTTACTTAGGTAAGAATAGGTTTCAAATTACTTTCTCTAATCAAGTCACCTAATATTCACTGAGTTCACATTTAAGTCAATCAATTTCTAAGTCCTTTTATATATTGTTTTCTTTGTCCAACATAATGAAATCACATTGTTTAATATCAAGGTTCAAATTTTGATACATAAGCTGAGATCCAAAACACTGTATATCTGAAATGCAATTTTTGCTTTGATTATATCAATTCATCAAAAAGAGTGAGTCAGAGCACACAAAAATCACCTCGCTTTAAATGAGCTGAGAAGATCATTTGTGAAAACAGACTTTTAATAATTTTGCACCTATTTAAACTATGGGTAGTATTTCTGGATTTTTCTGCAGCATGCTTTTTTATGTTTAATATTCTTCCAGGTCATTGTCTCAGACAAATATAATTCTGTTAAAATTTTTGCTTAATGTTCTGAGATATGGGTTTCAACATGCCTGAAAACAAGAATCTTCTTGGAGGTTGTCCAAAATATCTAGCTATCTTGACTCAGATCCAGAAGGACTATGATTTTAATGTGAATTCCGTTTTGAGGATCACTGATCTGAGAACTACTCCCACTGCCAAATCTCTCCTATCATCACTACTTGCAAAATTGCTTATAAGCCTGTTTCATGGCAATTCCCTTGGGCTAGGGCACATTTAGTGTGTTATGAGGCAAAATGTAGCCTATTGCAGTAACAGAAATGCTATGGAGATCAAGAACTTGAAGGAGCCTGAGTTTTGTAGTAATTTTTTGAGGTTATTGTACAGAGTGAAACCCATCAGATGATCTTGATCAAACATGCTGTTTCCATACATTTAACAAGCATTTATGAGATGTTAATTCTGATCTTGCCTAACTCTACAGATCACATTTTACTAGAGAGAGTCATTTTCACTTGAGCTAAAGAGATACAAGCAGTTATTGCAACATCCCATAGAGAAATGTAGTGTGCTAGATTTACAGTGCCTTTATCATTCTCAAAACAAATGAAATGCAGATAGTCTACCCATTGTGTGACAATAGATTATGATATCACTATCTTTACCACCAATTTCTTGCCTTTAAAGAAAACATAGTCATATAAGTAGCAAATGCTCTATTGAGGTAACTCTAATTTGATTATTAAAATTAAAGGCTCGTAAAATTACCCACTTGATCAATATCAATAAGCACTTTAAATAATGATAACTTTGTTTTTTTTACTGTAAGCCACCACCTAAGATCATCCTACTCCAATGGGAACTTTGGCCAAGAACCAGGCATGTTGCTGAAACACTGTGCTTGGGAAGTTTGAAAATACAGACTTGACAAAGGCCCAGATTACTATATCAAGACATACAGCAATGCAGTTAAGGCTAGTATTAATGGAAACTTAATTCTGAAATAAATAATAAATTTTAAGACTCAAATGGATGCTAAAGACATAACAAGATCAGCTGAGAATGTGATGTGAGATTTATTACATATTAAGAATTCTGTTTCTCTGTATTTTGCTTTGGTATATATATGTATTTAAGTGGATATGTGCCTATGTGTATGCAGTGTTCATATGTGTGTGTGTGTGTGTGTGTGTGTGTGTGTTTGTGGAACTCAGAGGTAAACATCAAGGTCATTCTTAATCATATTCTACCTTATATTTGCGGCAGAGTATCTTATTGAATTTAAAGCTTATTCATTTAGACAAAAGCAAGCTGTCAACAAAACTCCAGAGTTCCACTGAATTCTGTCTCCCCTCCTTCTATTCTGATTACAGTAGGACACAATATCCTGCCTTTTACATAGATCCTGAAAGTCCAAACTCAGGTTCTCGTGTTTGAGCAGCAAGCATTTTACTAACCAAGACATCCACACAGTTAATTTTTTTAAACTATTTCTTCAGAATTTATTTTTCTTTAATTCCATTGTTTTGATACATTTAACTTACAAACATACATTGAGGGAATATAGCTATGACATATGGATTATCTTGGGCAAGGAACCCAACTTATTCAATCCTCTAGACTTTAATGTATATCAAATGAAAAACCTGGTCATAAAAATCTACTTTTCAAGGACACTTGCCCATGAACTTCATCTTGAAGTGATAGTGCTTTTCCTTTCTAATTTCAGGAAGCTCTTAATATTCTGAAGCTGTTCGTTGAATTTGTATAAACATATTAATAAATTAAATGGTGAAACAAACACAGTGATTTCAATGCACTGTTGTGATTCATTTAGCCCAATGAAGAGGCAAATATACTCCGTGGCCAAGCTGCACTTAATTATGTGTATTGCATTTCCATATACATAGTTGTTAAAGTCAAATTCAGATACTTTTCTCTTATCCAACTAAACATTTCAAAGCTCATTAACACATCAGTGTCTACATAATTACAATTTCAGTTGGCACAGCATTTTCCTGTTGATTGCAGGGTGGAGAATAGTTCCCTTTGGTGCCTTTCTCTCTCATCTGGAGCGAAGAACCTAACTGCTGTGACCACTTATGAGACACACTTGGCACACAGAGGGCCCAGATGGAGATGGCTCCAGTGTGCTTGCAAAGATGGCATATGGGGCTTTGACTGGCTTCTGAGTTGGCTCTTAACACACCTCTTGAACTTCGCTGGTATTAATACATTAAACAGCTGTGGATTTCTTTGTTGGATTAATTTCAACTAATGCATATTCATACCTAGCTTACCTTACTGTGATTATTGATGAAAATCATAAACTCTCCGGAAAATTTGAGATATACTGGAATATTAATATGACAGTGTATGATATCATCAGGTCATAGCCACATATTAAATTGATTTCCTGCCACCCTATGAAAGTACACTATCAAATGACATTTTTACTTGAGCTTTGCACTTCTAGTGACTTTTTTTCCATTGATATAAGTTAGATACTTCAATATTAACATTGGAACATATTTTTAGTTTGTAAACAGAAACTTTGTAAGAATTCTATAGTTATACTTACTGAATATAAATTTTGCAGAACAACGCCTAAATAGTTCTTAGTAATACAGATACCCAAATTAAAATTCTTGTTTCAATACAATGGGTTCACGCTATTTTTATTGACTTATTTTGCCTGTGGCCATTATATCATTATGTGAGGCAAAAGTTATGGCAAAACATTAATAGCAATAATTGTGCTATGGAATTGCCTTAGTGCAATATCACATCTCTTATTAGCCCGTGATCTTAAGGAATTCATAAGTTCTACTGCACTCATGAAATTTTGTTCTTATTTTAGATATTCTAATTTTATTTCAAAGATAATAACACATGTATATCCTCAAACAAACCAAGCTACTTTCTTACAAAGTAGTTTGTTATGACTCTTTTCTTCATATCCATTCTCCAATGTTTGTAGTATCTTCAGAATAGGATGTTCCCATCAAGTTCTGGGGAACTGAGATTGTGATATGGCAATTGCCCGTATTGTTTGGGAAGTATCTAAGAGTCTCATGAACAACAGCTTGAGTGGAGGCATTTCATACCTGTTACTGTGGTTTTTATTTGGGAAACATTGTGTAGGATAACTCCAATTAAATTTTAATATGAAGTACATCATACAGAGAAGGGGACAACATATAAAATATTAGGTATCCACATAGCTTCTTCAAAGATCCTTAGAGCTAGTTTTTCTTCTCCCTACCCAGTATTCTATTCAGTCCTTCTATAACTTTTCCCAAATTAAATTTCTCCCCTTTATTCCCCCTTTATTCTTTGCATCACCTGTTTTCTATTAAACTCCTTCCTTAAAATATGTCTTTCCCCTTCCCACCAGAAACCCTTCTCTAGTTTCCTGATAGCAGGAGGACTCCCAATTAAACTCAAGAATTTAAGGAATTTATGAGAGGTTCTATAGCAACTGATGTCAGATGTAGGCTTCAATTCAGGTTCAAGGGTTGTTGTTCTTTTACTAATTCAATCACATACTAGTTCTGGAGCCCTAAAGAGTTTCTGCCTCTATACAGTTTAATCTTAATCCTAGAACTGAAAAGCATCAGCACAAGCCTCCATACAACCTTGTAAACCTCTGAGACTTACTGCTAACGAGCCACTTTGACTAACTCAAAGCTATATTGAATTCAAATTCTTCTCCAAGCTGCTGGTTCACTTTGTGGTTCAGCACAAAGTGGACCTTCTGTGCTGGCTGAGTACTTCTGTATGAATTCTTCTGACTCCAGCAGTCACTGTCTCAGACTGAACTGCTTTGCTCAGGTTCAAACTGACTCACTTTTCCCAAAAGTATCACTTTTGATACTGACTTCTGCTGAGCTGCCTCTATGTCTCTGTGTCTCTCTCTAAGCTCTCATTGCTCCATAATTCCTTTGTCAGCCTCTCTGCTCCTCAGTTAAACAACTTCATTATCTCTGCATCTTGTCCCCCATCTCTGTGCTTCAGAGTTCTCACTTCATGCTGCCTACTTTACTGACTGTTGTAACTGACTTTGCTCTGAGCTAAGAGCCTACTTCTATATCATGAGATTGGTTGTGTCAACACTCTTGACTCATTCTGCTAGCTATTTCTCTGATTTGGCCACTTTGTCTATCCTTCATGCTGACACATCTCAGATGCCACTTCCAATCTGACACTGACTCCTACTGAGCTTCAACTCCTGACTAAGTACTAGGATTAAAGTCATGGACCACCTCTGCCTTCTGAATACTGGGATTAAAAATGTGTGCTACCACTGTTTTCTGAATACTGGGATTAAATTTGTGTACCAACATTCTTAACATTCTTTCTACATTCTATTGGACAACACAGGCTTCTGAATGTGATTTCTTCTTATATACTCCTGGAATATAGACCTTTCCTAGCCTTCACACAGGCCTGTTCCTCTACAAGCTTCCACATAGGAGTGGCAAAATTTAACACTGAGTCATTGCTTCTGTGGCACTTTCTCACCCACTTAGCACATCCCTTTCTTTACCAGTTCTGCCAGAGCAACCTGGCTCTCTGACTACCTAGGACTGATTATGTGGATGAAGTATTCCATGGAAATGAGTATCAGCTGTTTGTGCTTGTGAACCAGAACACAGACAGCCAAATCCTTTAAAATATCATTGGTCTCAAGATTCCCCATCATTCATCTTCTCAAAAAGAATTGTTTCTATGTATATTTGTTTCATTCATTTTCTTCTTTATTATTTAATGCAGTTTTTACATAGTGTTTAAATTAATTTAGTGAAGGCATAAACTACATATCAGCAAATAAGCCCCCATAGTTTCCTTGGAAAACAACTGTTTGAGGCAGGACATTTGTGATATGGGAGATTACTGGAAGGTCAGCAGAATCATGTTCACAAATTTAATTGCATTATATTGACATCATCCTTGAATCTCAGTACAGAAAACAGAGCAGACACATGAATTGGGATGTTGGGGGTTAGGATAGCAGATAAGAAACTCAAAACTGTCTCAAGTATAAAGTGTAAGTGTCTGGGGAGTACTCAACCACAAATTGGACGTCTATGTCACATCCTTTCCTCAGAGGATCAAATGACCACGAACAATGAAGGGAATGAAATACTGTAAGAGTTAGAGAATGATGAGTACTGACTCAAAATAAAATCTTCTGGGCAATGAAGGATAATTGCACTAATGAACTCACAGTAACTGTACAAGACCTTCATAAACATGAAGAGTGTTGGATAAATACCCAAGGATTTTATTACTTTATATTTACCTAAAATCACACAAAATTCACATAAGTCTTTGCATACGTATATTATGTATACATGTACATATATACATCTATATGCACACATACTGTATTTATATATATAATATATACACACATACACATGTATCTATCTCTCTTTCCATATATATATTTATATACTTGAACATACATTGTTTGTAGGATGTTATACAACTGAGTTTGACAATGCTTCTCATGAAAACTTTAGAATAACAATAAAGTTCAGTACTAATCATGAGAAATCCCTATTTAAATGGTTGGCCAGTATTTTCCAAGTTATTCCCAAAACACTGAAAACTATTATTCTTTGATTATTTCCCAGAGGCTGAAGTAAGTTCCTATTGATGGAGACACTGTACACTTAAAATGCAGGACTAAGAGTATTCTAGCTAAACCTAATCTGAAAGCCTCCTTTCTACAGTGTAGCTTCCATGGCACCAGAAAATACTTTGCAAGATTCCAAGTGACAGAAGCAATTAGTAGTCATATTCATCAGCAACACATGTGAATCACAAAACTGACCATCATTGCAAAATATCTGTAAAAGTGCAAAATGTGGCACTCACATGTGAGGGTAACCAACAGCTGTTTAATAGAATAAAGCACAGAAAGCAGGAGTGAAATCATACCTGGTACTACAAAGCTAGACAATTTCCCAGGGCTAGTATGGTCCTGGATCTCAAAAGAGAATCAACTACTGCTACTTCAATAGATCAATATAATTCCTAACTATAATCTAAGTTTTATCCTTATATGAACAGAAAACTTTAACTACCTCCCCTTGTCAAAGAAACTTCTCATTAAAGTAAAAGGAGACCATCAAGTAAAACTAAACTTGGACATAATACAAAGATCAAGGAATCATGAGGAGCCCATTCCCAGTAACATATTTACATTATAGTTCTTGTGTTTATGGCTCAATGAACATCCTGGAAGAAGGGTGAAAGCACTGTAAGAGTGAGAATTCCAGGAAGTCTGCAATGAAACTGTCCTTTATAGAAATGGCTGCATAAACCTGAATGATAGCAATATCAATAGGCAAACTACAAAAACAGACTTAGAAAGTGGTATTTATACATTTATGCGTGCATATATATATATATGCAATAATAATAATCAAATAATGAAAGGCTATAAATTTGAGAGTGGGGGTCACAGAAGGAGTTAGTAGGAAGAGATTTTGGAGGTTCTAGAGGGAAAAATAGGAAGGTGGAAAATGCAGTAACTATATTTTTACTAAAATATTTATAAATTTTAATACATAAGTTATATACTATAATTTATATCATATATATTATATATATATATATGTATATATATCCTGAATTCACAAGTTTAAGCCAATCAACATTCTAGCATGTGGCAAGGGGTAGGGTTGGGCTATTTAGTCTTTAGTTTAAGCTAAACTGAGGGTAAGGTTTTCTAATAATTTCTTATTGTTTGAAATTATAATATAATTTCATCATTTCCTCCTTTTATCTCCTCCATCTTCCCTCTCCTCTGCATGCCCTCTCAATTTTTTATTGTTTTTTTGAGACATGGTTTCTCTGTTGTAACTCTGGATGTCCTGAAAGTCACTTTGTAAATCAGGCTGGCCTCAGACTCAGGGAAATCCACTAGGCTCAATTCCTCTTTTTATTTGCTGCATATATTTATACATATGCAAATATATTCCTAAATAGAGAAATACAACCTGCTCAGTCCTTATGATGTTACCTGTATGTTCAAAGTCTGAAAAGAGAGTCAACTATTTAAGGGTGTATTGTACTATGCTCCAATGAATGGCCTCACAGCTATTAGAAGTATTAAAAAATAAAAATGAAAATAAAGGTGTGGAGTGTGAGGCCTTGGAGATGTACCTTAGATCTAGATTGAGAGTGGAGGGTGGTGAATATGGGCAATATATTATATGTATAAATGTAATTGTTAAAATATTAATAGATTAATAAAAGTTACATCACTAAATATAAATAATCAATATTATCTATTAAAATATTATTTTAAAAGTTCTTCCTTAGGAAAAAAGAAAGTAAAATAAAAATAAATATAAATGATAACTAAACAACTAAGAAAGTTTAGGGTAAGGAATGGTTACTATAATGTCACAAAACTTACTGCCAGACATAGCATGTTCTATGGAGAGAGTATGGTATTTAAATTCTGCCTCAGGAAGGCAGAAGAAAGAGTCTTCATACACAGGCTCTCATAGTGAATTCTATAGATTTGTATAATTATTCTTTTAGTAATTTTTCTCAAGAAGACTTTAAAATGTAGAGATATTTAATTTGCCTAACAAACAACAGGTAATTAACAAAATACAATCAAACAAAACAAAACAAACAGAAATACTAAACATGGAATAAAAGAAGAATGAAATTAATATTAATGAAACTATTGATTATCACTCAAAATATTCAACAGTACTTAAGATGTTATAATTGTTTTCCTTTTCCAAGTGAGTGCCAAGACTCAGAAATTTCTTAATGCACTGAGAAAATTTTTTCTGGTAAGTGATGAAGTTACATGTTGATGAACTGGGTTTAATCCTTTTTCCCTTTGCCAGACTACAGGATAGGTTTGATACTGCCCTGTACACAGAGCATATTCCAAAATACAAAGAATTGGACTTTATTTTTACTGGCTTTAGTTTATTTACACTTGATTTTTCACATTAATAGGAACAAACTGTAATTCAGATATATGAGAAACTTTCCCTGAAATAAATTCAAGTAATTCTGGGATTACAAAGAAGCTCAATAATCAGTCAAAAGAAGATATATTCCAATAACATTCACAAGTCTCTTTTAGGTGCTGAATATTAAAAGTTAATGAATTGGGCTTTAAAATTAAAGGGCATATATTAGCAATGTGAGGTAATAAAAAGCAGTGACACAGGGAGTGTACTATCTTGAAAGAAAATTGGACCTGAGGAAGGTTTCTATTTTAATATGAGCTTCAGTCAAAGTAGTAGAAAAGTCAGTGAGGGCATAAAATCATGTAATACAGCATGACACCATGTAGATTTCCTTGAATAAAGACTTTTAGAAGAGTTTCCAATTGATGATAATTCACTCAGGATTCTCAATACTACTTTTAAAGTAGTCACTATTTTACATTATTATGTCATGGGAAATGCAACTAGTTAAATTTAGTTTTCTTCTTTTGGGGAGGATTCTGAGATAGAAAATTTTAACAAAACACCAGACCCTAGTAGGCCCTAAGATTGCCAGAGACCAGTTCCAGCAATGGCTAGGGGATGTAAGGGGGTGAGAAGTCAGCAGGCAAAAACATTATCAGGCACCAGTCTTCCTGTCAAGTCAAAGCAAGTTCTCTATTTTGTCTGTTTTTTTTTGCTTCTGTCCATATATTCAAGCTTTTTCCACTCTATACAATTCAAGTTTTTCCTCTCTGTACAATTTTTCTCTTATTTGAATTTATGTCCTACTATATTTTCCCCACAAAATCACATACCCACACATACTCATTAACACATTCATACATCTTGTAGAAGAAGAAAAACTACAATGCAACTCACTTCAGGCACATGTGCATCATGTAAGCTTCAACATACAGACATCTTACCAATACATCTTCTGAGCTTACATTTTTTTCTTGTAGAAGAAGCAAAGCTTCAACACACATACATCTTACCCATACATTTTGCAAGCTTCTGTTTTCCTTATTATATCCTGTTTACCTCCACACCTTTTAAACAATAAACTCTATGAAAGAAGAAATCAGATCCTATTTTTCCCAGTGAATGATTACAAGTTACATATTTAAAAAACAGGTTGTTTTCAAATAACCACACCTGATTACACATGAACACTCAATTTTCTATGTACAACTATGCCGCAAAACAATAATTTTGTTATTATAGAGTAACAGAGTTTACAGAAGCCAAATAATCTCACAGCAAGCTTCTCTTGTAACTGGCAGGTAGCAGTCTTGCAGTTACTAAGAAACAAGTACACATCGTAGTACCCTAACTTAATACAATTCTTAGTTAACATAGTGAAATAAGTTTGTTATTACTTGGAAAACTAACTTAGGGCTCTTTTTGCTTTTCTTGGGTAAAGGTGATCTGTTCAGTCTATATGCCATATAGCCTTATATCCTCAATGTACATATAAAAAACTTATCAATAATTTTTTAATATAATAACTAGGCAAAAATCAAAATTATAGTTAAGGAATTTCAAACCTAGCAGTGGGCACTGAAACTCATTTGCTATATTTAATCATAGGCCTTCTCTCATAGACTAGATGTGGGACCTAGAAACTGGGGTTTCTTTGTTCTTGTTCTCTAACCCTGACCAAAACAAGACTTCAGCTATTAAAAATTTGTTTCTTATATAGTTCCCTAGGTTACTTGTCCCAAAGCAGCTTGGTGAAACACCTCAATCTGATATTATTGATTAGTTTTTCTTTCTGGAGTTTCAATAAGTTACCAATTCAACTTAGTGGCAGTGTTTAAAACTGTCTTTTTAAAAAGTCACCACTGTATGTACAAGTAACACTGCCCAGGGAAGGGCTAGAGACTCCTTTTGATATTTCACATCACTCATACAAGGAAAGGGAAGTATGAGGATGTCAACCTGCAGCAGGAGACATTTGTAAGATGTAGTTCTCAGTGCCTTGCCCTTGAGAGACAATCTAATTAGGATTTTGCTAACCAATGGACAATACTACTCAGACTCCAATGGTGAGTGCAATTCTTGCATGCTATTGGCATGAGACCTTAGCAGAGGTAACCCCATGAGAGACGTGACATTCATTCCGTAAGACTCAACACATAGACAGTATCACCTGCCAAAACTAAAACAAAGGCTTACTCCATCAAAGTCCATTCAATTCTGGGAAAGTCACAGAATGTACTAACCATGCATTTTAGCTTCTGTAGTTCTGCTTCTGGCTAACTGTTCTTGTTAACTGAAGGATGTCAACCCATAATATGCTTTTTTGTGTATAAAAGCTCACTCCGAAAAAGGTACAGGCTACACTGGGATCCTGAACACCCACTGTAGTCTCCAGCTAGCTAACAAAGACTTTGCATTGGCTTAAACCATGTCTGAGGAGTCTTCTCAGATAAATACTCCACAAAAAAATAAATAAATAAAACCTGTTTTAGAAAGAAATGTTTTAATAATTTAGAGCTAAATTTATGACTTATGATTTATTCTATTTTTAATTATGTATATGGGGATTATCTGGGTACATTTATGGATAAATGTATGAAAGTGTAAGCACTTACAGAAAACAGATCCCCTTGGAACTGTAAATACAGGAGTTTGTGAGTTACTGTGTTGTTACTGAGAACTTGACCCACGTCTACTGAAAGAGTAGTATGCACAAAGCTAAACATAAAACTAAAATATTTCTAGTGAAGTCAATATAAACGTTTAAATTGAATAATTTAAGTGAGTAATATATTTTGCATCTTTTTTCTGAAGTGTGCTAACTTTCCTGTCAAATCTTATGTTCAAGTCTAGAAATAATATTTTCTTCAAATGAACATTTTTTGTTCTGTTTGATTGAATCTTAGAATCAGCAGCAATTCTGAAGTGATGATGAGGTTTGGAGTACAGATTTTCTTTCCTTCTGTCACTTGTTCACATGCTAGGAACTTCACATATCTGTATGCAACTGTGATAGCTATATATGGTTATTAACTTAACTGCATCTGGAATTAAATAAAACCCAAATGGCTGGATGCACCTGTGAGGAGTTTTTTCTTAATTAAGTCATTTAAAGTAACCTACTTATAATCTGGAATTTTTTTAAAATTTAATCTTGGGCACATCCTCTGTTCTACTGGCAGCCTATACAAACTATATAGAAGAAGCTCTGACTCTTCCTGTTTGCTATCTCTCTGGTAAGTCCATTCTTTTGCTGGGATTAGAACCTACTTCTTTGGAATTCTGGCTCATACTGAAGACCTGCTGAGATGGCCAGCCTTGTTGAGAGAACAGCTATTGAATTATTGGCCTTCCATTGGTAGACAGCAATTGATGGCTTAGCTGAACCACAACCTATAAGACATTCTAATAAATCTCCAGTTTATCTATCTATCTATCTATCTATCTATCTATCTATCTATCTATCTATCTCTCTATCATCTATCTACAATCTATCATCTACCCTGATCTCTCTTTCTCCACCCCTCTCCCCCCTCTCTCTATATATAGATATAGATATAGATATTGATATAGATATAGATAGATAGATATAGATATATATTCTATAATTTCTGTTTCTCTAGTGACTAATACAATGATCCAAGATTTTACAATACTTTTGCTTGTTTAATGAAAAATTTTCTTGATACTTTAAAAAAATAATTCCATAGCAGATAGGTATTGGTCAGGTATACGGCAATTAATGAGTGTTACCTTCCTACTAACTCTTACATTATCCTTCTGCTTTCTTTTTTATGAAGATAATATGTTTAGAACATGAGACAAAAATGTGTATCCCTCCCTGACTTTCTTCTGAACTTACAATTACCTCCCAAAATTAATGAAAATGACCAAGTTAGAAAACTTTCATATTATATGATCAAGTATATAAGTAGACAGATTTGTGTGTTTATTAAGAAAATATTGTGATTTAAGAATAAAGGTATGCGGGTGTGTAAGTTTTTTGAAAAATTATTATATATTTTTTGAAATTTCTTAAGATATGTTCTTATTTGCTTCAAGGAAAATGCACACACACATAATATACATTATAATATTTGTAATATATACAATATATAATGTACACACTATATTTTATATTATACATGTTATGTATATATGTTATATATAATTAATGTTGAACTCAGCATTGTTCAGTCCTGACTTGTGAAATTTTTAGCTGCATATGCAATAAAGTATTACTTATTTTTACCATGTAGTTAGCTACAAAGTTTAATTTTTATTTCAGTTAAATAAAATGTAAAGGAGGAAAACATATGAATGTGTGCATGTATTCATATATGTGCAAGTTCATGTGTATATGTGAATATATACATATATATATATATATAATTCCCATGTATGTGTTAGTGAATCTTTATATCTGAATGTACATGTGTACATACAAAGGTAGACATCAGAGGACAGGCTTAGACATTCATCTTCATGTGCTTTCCACCTTGCTTTTTATTTTATTGAAACAAGCTGTGGAACTGGCCATGTAGGCTAATCTTAATAACCAGCAATGTGCAAGGATAATCCTGTCTCTGCCTCCCCAGAGATAGAATACTCCAGGATGCCTTTTTAACATGAGTGCTGGAGAACTAGCCCAGGTGCTTGTGCTTGCTAAGTAAACATCTTTGTGACTAAATTATCTCTCTAGCCCTATATCAAAGAAGTTTAAATCAAGTTTCTTTAAAATCAGTTTTTCTTAATTCTGAATGGAATGTAGCATATTTAAATACATACCTTCCAGAGTTTCATGTAGACCTTTAGACAATGACCTGTCATGTTGAGTGACTGCTTGTACTTGAAAATTAATTTTCATTTATACTAGAAGAAAGAAAGGATGAGAAAATTCAAATTAATGTAAATTTCAAGCTTCTTAAAAATATATACTTTTGGGGGAAGTAAAGCTTCACCTGTGACTAATAATTTCAAAACATTTTTTCTTTGAAAATGATATTGACTGCTTACTACTGTTTAATGATCTTGTGACATTCAGATTCACAATCAGAACTACCCACTAACATGAAAAGTTCAGCTTTTGAAAAAGTTTATAGGTGAGGAAAGTTATTTGAAATATTAATAGGTTTCTGGCAGCCTTCCCTTTTCTAAGTCATAAAATTAGGACATTATAGGCAGCTGATATGAGTCCATTGCTGTTCTGGAAACATAAAAACCATAAAAGTATCAGTGTTCGATGTCCTCAAGGTAAGGACACCTATTGTTTTTGAATTTTAGGTTTATGGAATTTTTAACATTTCAATATGAATAAAACAGACTTGATTAGTTTTTATAATGTTGACATTTACTTTCACTCAATGGAAAAACGTAGGGCTGTCATCCAGTTTAGGATTAATTGATTCATTTAAATCATACTTTAGTTTATATCTTAGAAGTGTTATACTGTGCCACCAACAGGGTAAATTTCTAGGGTAAGGGTATCTTATGCTTCCCTAACTATATACAAATTTACACACAAACACACACACACACACACACACACACACACACACACACACACATTTCTAATTCCACTCTTGTATTTCACCAAGATGAAATTAAGTAGATGGAATATCACAATCTTATCTTCCAATAAGATTGTGTCATGGACGTTTACAGTTCTTAGAAACACACAGATTTTATTTGTTTCACCATAATTTCTTAGTGTTTTTGTCCTTATTTGAATTCCTTTACAGTGTTTTGGTAGTATAAATTTCATTCAAGGACCAATCCTGAACTTGGGCATTATGATGTGTGCCTGCAATCTCATCAATTGGGAACGAAAAGCAGGAGGATCAGGAGATAAAGACCAACTTCCATAACATAGTAAGCTTGAGGCCAGCCTGGACTACAAGAAACTTTTAATTTTTTTTAAATGTGTGAGACAGGTTGGGTCTCAGATTCTTAAATACTATCTTTATCTAAGGGAGAAATTTCATTGAGTTTAAATAATAATCAGTGGAATTTTGTTGAGCAGTCAGGGCTAGAATGAAAATTTGGAGACTCAGAGACTATATTGACCAGATAGGTGACCCAAAGTGTTTTTTGTTCTGGGAAGTCTGGGCCTAAGCTCATAGCTTCTTTAAGGCATAAAGGTATATTCTTCAGTTTCCCAATCCTCAAATCAGGAACAATGTTGAGAAAGAGGGTAGAGATATGATCAAGTATACAAAGATGGATTTTCTGTGGAGTTTTATGACAATGAAAATGAGAATAAATCAGATTCTTATTAGAACCAGAGTCCTGGTAAATGGTACAGGTTGAAACAGAAGAAAATTGAGCCTTATGGCACATGTCACTCAACCTCAACTATGGCCAATCCATTTGTGCACTGAGATGAAAAGTATTTTGAAAATCTCTGAAGAAATAGAGCATCCTCAGGAATTTATTTTCTCCTTTCCTTCTGGATAAGGTAAGCAGCAGGAAAATTAACCAACAATCATATCACTCAAGCTCCTATAGTAAATGGTAGTTCCACTTTGTCAAATTTTATAAGAATTTGTTTTTAAATTTTATCACCAAGTTTTCAAGGACTTTCTAATAATTTAAATGTATTGTTTGTTTTCCAAATACTTCCTATATTTTATTCCTTATTATTAATTTGAAATGTTATTTCATTATTATCAGATAAGATGCACAGCTGTTAGAGATATTTGTACATGTGAAGAAAGGGCAATACTTATTCACTGTTGGTGATCATCACTAAGGGAGATGTTATGGAAATCAGTGTGACATTCCTCTAAAATCTAGAAATAGAACTCCTGTATCACTCAGCTGAACCACTCCTAGGTATATACCCAAAATCCTAGATAGTCTAATACAGATTAATATGTTCATCCATGTTTACTGTTGCTCTACTCACAAAAGCTTGGAAATACAAACAACCTAGTTGTCTATCAACTGATAAGTGGATAGTGAAATGTGATAGATACTCAGAATGGAATATTATTTAGTTGCAAGATACATGAAATTGTTGAATTTTCATAGAAATGAATAAAGTTTGAAGCAATCATTCCAAGGAAGAAGTTCATGAAGTCTTACCTCTAGCTGCTGAATTACTGGTAATTGATGTCTGCCTAGGAAAGAAAGATCAGTTTTGTCAGATCTGTGGACCCTGAGCGGCTACCCATGTTCCAATAGATAGTGCAACAACCATGCACAAACATGCAGCACAAAGTGGAACTCCCTGAGTTTTAAACAAAAAGGGCACAGGAAGTTGGGAAGGAAGAGTAATGAAGAGGATAGGATACAAATTGAAGGGGGAAACCCATGTGAGATTATATTAAAATGCATTTTATGTATTTATGACGTTATATACACATATTAAATTCTCTAACAATTACAAAGGAAAATTAATATTTTCATTCTTTGAAATTTTCATATATACTTACTACATATGTTGATATCCTTCCACCACTACGTGTCTCCAACTTTCCTTAGTTTCTCCACCCCATCTGGCAATCCCCTCTATTTTATTATTATTAATCACCCTGAGTCCAATTACCACTGTTCATAGGAACTTGTGTATGTAGAGGTCCCTGGGAAGAGGAGTAACCTACTAGCAGACATTTATCCAAAGAAAAGTGTCCATGCCTCCTTCAGCAACCATCAGCTAGCTGCCCCAATTTCCTTAAATATTGTTTGTCATTTATTCTGTTGACAATGTTAATTTGCAGATTTATTTTCTTTCTTGCTCTAAGTAACCATTACCCACAAACTTATTCTTTTAATTGATATTTTAATGTAATAAAATGATATCATCACCAGAATATTTTAAGTAACATTAACATGTTAAAACAGAAAAGACTAAAACTATATGCAAAAAAAAAGATAGTATCAACAAGCAGTCAGGACTCTCCATGAAAGCATAACTTGGCATTCCACCTGTAGTAATGCAATACATAGGGTTATGTAGCAATGCCCCCAGTTAAAAGTATTTAATGTCCTTGAAAAGTACTCTGTTTCAGTTCCTATAACCAATACCGTTCCTCACAATTGCCTATAAACTCCAGTTCCTGAGGACCTGGTAGCCCTTTATGGCTTCCATGGGCTCCTGTACTTACAACGTGAACGCATCCTCACAAAGGGTCATACATATGCACATACATTTAAAAATAACTCTAAAATTCAATACAATAAATATTGGATTTTATATTGGTCTTGTCCGAAAATCAATTAGTTGCTTTGGAACCATCTGAATAGAAAACAACTCACTTAAGAATCATGGAATGATCTATTTCACTTTCAAAACAGGTTTGGAGCTTCAGATATTAATTTAGGTTAAGAGCAGACATTGCTCTTGAAGAGTTCCTTGGCTTAGTTCCAAACATCCTCGTGGTGGCTTACAACATTCCATAGCTCCATTCTAGTGGATGTGATTCCCTCTTATGATATCTTTCAGCACCAGAAATGCACATGGTGAACATATATACATGCAGCCAAAATACTAATTGTCATAAAATAAAATAACTTAATTGAAAAAATAAAAAGAAATATGGAACAGGAAAAGAAAAATAAACAAAATAAAAATAGAAGCTGAAAAGACAAGACAACTCTGGGACATGAAAAGCAATTCTAAGAAACAGCTGTCCAAGAGGCCCGGGTGGAATTGAATAATTTGATTATATTCCTGTGAATCTTTAATATGTTTTAGGATCAATGTTCATTCATAGCCTTTACAGACATTCTACCAGTATATGTGAATAAGTGGGTTTATGCCGATATTGACGAAAGATCTGAGTGGAAGAAACTAAAAGTGTTTTCCTATTAGAGAGCAACAATAACTCTGCAGGGTAAAGGTCTACTTGTCAGTTACACGAGTCATCTTTAGACTATCACTGCCTCTAAATCTACTTGGACTGCTTTCCTTGACAGTGGTCAGAATTGAAAAATAATGAGAAAATAAAGGTCACTTTTTTTTCTTCTGATTCTTCAAGAAATTGCCTCGAAAAGGTGAAGGCCATATTTTAGGATAACTAATGAGGTCTCTTTGAAGTGATAAAAAGTGTTAAATGATCTAGATTTACAGAAACAGTAAATCTAAGAAAAGACAATATTGTCACTATATGGAGCTACTATTATATAAATCAGAACATAATGGAATCAGAAACTTTGGAGAGAGAAACTAAAATTTTGCCTTTTCAAGGTTTGCATGGTATTTGTAGATATATGTCATAAAATTCTATTACTGTTCCCTCAAATTTCAGTCTCGGTGATAATAAATGAAAAATTTAGCCAAACCCACTTCAGTATATAGGGAATCTTTCTCAAGTCAAATTATAAATTAATGTCTCCCTGCTTAGGTCCTCTGCCCTGCTCAGAAAGAAACACCAATTCCACCCATATGTGCATGAATATAGAAACAATGGGAGATAAAATAATAACCACAGACTTAAAACAGGTACTAGAATGCTTTGCAAAGTCTTGGGCTTTTCTTATTACTGTTAGCATCTGAAGAGGAAATAATCACAATTCCAAGAGACTAAGAATTAACATCTAAATTGGTGACTGCTGTAGGTAAACTATGGAAATGAACATAGTTTATGATATAAAAAAATTTGGTTTGACCTACAGAATGGTGCTGGAAGCACAGAGAGTTCATTTAAATGTTGTTTGAGGATGTTATAAATAAGAGTCACATGTCTTTGCTATGAGTACATTTGTATATTTGGAACATTTTACAGTGTTGGGACACTTAGTATGAACCTCTTAGCAATACAAATATTGTATTTGTATTGTAGATTTAATGACTGGTTTCTCTGCCGTACTCAGAAGTAACTAAAAGGAATGTTGTATAAAATGGATAAGTGAATGCTCATAATAACAAAAGGAAGGCTGCTGTAGTGTCAATAACTTGAGGTTTATAAAAATGGAAAATCACAATGTTCATCTTCAGTAACTAGAAACAAAATGAGGGGGCATGAAAACAGATCCCAAACAATTTTGTAGAAAATGTTTCTTAAGGCTTATGATACATGAATCATTTGCATTTTTGTCATTTAAGTTTTATTCTAAAGATTAAGCAGTTTATTTAAAATTCTAAAAGGAAGATATATCCAAAGTAGTACTCATATATTTGGGACTTTGCATATTTATTTATTTATTAAAAATTTTCTTCAATGACAAAACAGAGAAACTAATCTGTAAATTATTGAAAGTCATATAATGATTGCAAGCAAGCATGGCTCTTGTCTAGGAGAGAAGATATAAAATAGTTCTGTTACCTTTCAGATGACTGGAATATTAAATTATTGGTAGGTCAGTTAAATAATTCTTTATTACATAGTTTTAGTATCTAGGGTAGTGTGGTAATATTTATGAACAAATATTTATATTCTATATTTGTTTATTTGAAATGTTTCAACAACTCCTTTTCTGTGGATCAAAGTGTTTGTACTACAGCCTGATGTCCTCAAACTCTCTATTCTTAGTTTGAGTTTCAAAAGTTTAAGAACATCAATGGTACAATTTTTCTATGTACCTTGTACCTGGAAACAGTATTTTCTGTGCTTAGCAGGGACAAATTTTTCTAAATCTATTATGTGTTTGTTGCAGAGGCTTCTTCTACATTTGAGTTTATAATTTCACTAGATCTCCAAAACTGCAGAGACTGTACATTTCAGAATGTGTTCAATGAGAGTATTAGTATTAGTCTACTTGTTACAATAACCATTAAGTAAAAGACTGGACATATTTATTAGTTTTTATTCCTCATAGACAACATCTTGTACTTGAGATTTTGCATATCAAGTATTGACTGAACTAATTTTGAATTATATAATTCAATGAAAGATTCACTCAAGATTTCATTTAGTACTTGAAGTGGTGATGGATTGTACCAGAATTGTACTTCTGTTGACTAAAATAACTGTGCTATTATTTATATAGTCTCACATCTACAGCTCTGTGAAAGATGTAGAAAATTATAAGAGTGTGTGTGTGTGTGGTGTGTGTGTGTGTGTGTGGTGTGTGCATGTGTGTCTAGTGTATTGTAGAAGAGGAAGCAAGAGAGAAAGAGACTAAACTATTTCTATTTATGTATTATTGTTTCAAATTTCTTTTGTAGTAGCATACAAATTACCTGTTACTGCTATTTCTCTTCTTCTCAGTTACATTTTATCATATTTTCTCTTTCTTATATTAAAAAAATTACACCTAAGAATTTTCAATAAATAATATTTTTGACAACTAGGTAGCAAACTGCTGTGAATCTCAGTGCAAGAACCATTTGGCTACTTTAATAATTTTTGGAAATTTATAATCTTCCTTTGACATCTAAAGTATACATTACCTGTGATTTTTAGAAGTTATGACTTTGGTTGGACCAGAAGAATGGTGATTGATGCTTCTTAATTGTTCCTTCATGCTGGAGATGTTACAAGGAGTGCAAACTATATATCATAAGCAAAGCTGGCATGGAAAGATACCCAAAGCAATTTTCTGGTCTTAAGAGGGGCAGATAAGCTGGATAAGCCTTAGCAGCACTTATCTAAACCAACCAGAAAAACAAATTTTAGACACAAAGCTCAACCTATTACTTTAGTGTGTACTGGGAATGGAATCTTAGATGTTAGAGGACTTAGGAAAAGGAAGACCAAACATGTGATCAAGGTCATTTTACTGAAATGTCACTGTCAATTATAATGTATTTTAAGTTGTTAGTGAGGCAAACATAAATATCATACCAGCATTTTTGATGAACATTTTTGATAATATTTTCTTAATAACTGTTTGAATATTTCACAAATAGGATTAGTTTTGAAAATTTTGAAATTTGCTCTAAGGATACTAATAGTGTAAATTTTAGAGCAACATGACAAAACTTTGCAATATGAGTATCATCACACTAGAGGAATAATGGAAACAAGCTATTGAATAAAGTTATACATTTTATATACAGTTATATAACATACATTTTCATTTCACATATTTTATTTTATGATGAAATTATACAGTTAATACTATTTAATGGATGTCATTTTACATATTAAATAAATAAATAAATATGTCTAAAAAGTGAGATATTTTTAAAAGACTCAGTTTCACAATGATGAATGGCTTTAAATATTAAAATAATTGTAAATATTCTTCTACATTAAATTTACTTTTAATGTCTCAAGATTGTCAGGATGTTATCAAGTATCCTAAAGTAAACTTTCAAGGATTCATGATTATAGATACTGCATGTTCAGTTGAATAAGATATGATAGATACCTGGAAGATCCAAGACTTGCTTTCATCAAATATATTTTATTACTTTTTTATCTATTATACAGTGAGACATTTTTGTCTGTACCGGTTTTTTAAGATTTTTAGTTTTAATTAAAGTGTATGTGTATGTGTCTTTTGGTCAGCATGTGCCTGTAAGTATATGTGCCTGGGGAAGTCAGAGTAAGACTTCCATGGTGATAGAATTACAGATTGTGAGCCACTTGATGTGTTCCCTAGAGGTTGAATTGTGATCCTCTGGGAAAAAAAAAAACAAAAAAAAACAAGTAATCCTCTTAACTGTTCAGCCATCTATCCCACACCTCCAATAATTTATTACTTTTAATTTTTGATTTTTTATTTGTTGTGTTCATTTAAATCACTGCTCCACATTTTGGAAGACTTTTCCTATAATCATATATTAATATTCCTTGTACCTCCAAAGCTGTCCTTTGTTTTAAAATACATATGTATACTCCACCCATCCAATGATCACTATGTGTATGGTACATATAGATATATTCATATATAGTTTTCCCTTCATTTCTTCAATTTATTAAATTCCTACTTCTAAATTCTAACTTAGTGAACAATGTCATATTTCTACTCAGCATCTTGATCTCGGTATTTTTACTGGATTATTTAATCTCTCTAAATGTTATTTTTAATGTTTCTATTTATATCTACTCATTTATTTTTCTCAAACCTCTTATGTTTTTATGATGCTAAGTTTGCTGCTACATTCTTGGCATTTAGTTGACATTCTTTAATGCAGTATTTAGATTTATTTGATGTTCTTATTATTTACATAGTATTTGTTTTAGTGTTAATAATATTCATCTTTGATATCATGTAAATCCACATAAAGTTAGGTCTTCTGAGATATAAAAAAAAGGTGACTCACAGAATCGGTACTTCTTATTGAGGTACTGTTATTCTTCATATCCCATAACAAGAGCGAAAACCAAACAAAAATAAAATATTGAATCTAACTGTGATAATATTAGAAGACACAGCACTTCCTTCATAATGTAGAAAATAATATGAGACTACTAAAGAGAGCTTTTGAAGACATTCAAAGGGCTCATTTTTTTTTTTTTTTTGTTCTAAGCATCCAAGCATAAACAGAAATTTAAAGAAACAAAACCCAAATACTTGCATCTTTCAAACAATGGCCAAAAAATAAAAAACCCTACATAGTGAACAGGCAGGAAAGAAAATAATGCAGAAGGCAGATGGATCACTTTTCCATTATTGTTAACAAATTACCACACATAAATGACAATCATTTTTTTTCACCATTGCTAAATGTGGCTGTGTTATTTGCTTAGGACATCACAAGATGGGATTGAAGATCCTGACCACACTGAAGACTCACTTTGATCTTTTGAGTGGATGTAGTGAGATTCGATTTCTGCCTCCAGAGGATTTTTATGGGTTGTTGAACAATTTAGTCTTGAGGTTAAATTCTTGTCTGCTGTTTCCTTGGTGACTGTCATTTGGGAAGCATTCACAGCTCTTCTGGGATCTAACATTGCTTATAATAGAGACCATTAGGTTCACCTCCAATCAAAAAGAAGCTTGTTACACTGATTGCCTCTCACTGACTGTGTTACTTCCCTGCCTTTGGATACTTGATGTAAGATTCAAAGTTTCAGAGGTGCTCAGAGATATCCACATAATTTCTCCTTCTCAAAGGTATTTTGCCATGGTACACAATTCTTTTTTGTTTTTTAGAATTTGCATGAATAATAGAAACAGGGATTTTTGAGGATCATTCTAGAATTATATCTATCACAACAGGATAGATAACTATCTGAGAATCTAAAAGGAGAGAAATGCATACCAGGAGACACTTGACTCAATTATACTTTAAATACAATGAAAACTTCACAACATATAATACAATCAGTAGAAATAATAATAATAATTAATAATAATAATAATAATAAACAAACAAAAATCTAAAAGATTAGAACCATTGCTATTTCTTAGCATATCTATATTTTAGCATGGAAAAGTGAATGTTCTTAGGTTGCTTTCTTTTGACTGTAGGTTTTTCTCAAGTAAGTTTAGCAATAGTATTTACAGAAAAGATGTTGAATAGGGCTTAGAAATCTCATCCCATGGTCCTAATGAAGAATAAGAATCATGGAATAGTCTTTAGGATATCTTGCCAAAGATGTCTTCCTTACAAAGTTCAAGACGTACTTTAGAGAAAAGATTATTATCTAAAGAAACACCATCAAAATTCAAAATACAATTAGCCTAGATTTAGTTAACCTGCCTCACCTCAACAGGGAGATGAAAAGGAAGAGATCTCTAAGTTTCAGGTTAGAAGATGTTAAAGAGAATTCCGTAACAGTGGCAAGGTTACAAGATAAGTGCATTATTTCTAGATTTAAAAAACAAATGATGAGTGTTGTTACTTTGCATGCTGATTTTAAAAGCCAACAGCAAATGGCTCAATAAATAAAGGTATTTACTACCAACCCTAGGAGCAGAGTTTGATGCTCTGGACATGCATGTCAGTAGCTGAGAAATGACTCCCACAAGTTGTCCTCTGACTTCCTCCACATGTGTATTATGATCTGCACACACTCACATAGATTCAACTAATCAGTCAGTGCAATAAAATAAAATCTAATATAATATTCATGATGATAATAATAGTAATAATAATAATAGTAATAAACAATGCTTTCTATGTCCAAATTGATGGTTATATTTTTTACCTACTCCAAATAAGCACGACAAATTAAGGCTTGTTTGCTTGTTCAGTGAAAAATATTTATAGAAAACTACTTGAATTCAATGTGTGCTCTAAATCCTTGGCATCTTTGGGGACAACCACGCAGGGAAAGCATGCCATGCTTGATTACCTAAGTGGCTGAATCCTTCCCTACATCAGCACCATACTACAGAGCTAGTACAATGACTTCCAGGTGATTTGGGAACAATTGTCATGTCCTATTAACAAACAAACAAAAAACAAAGCAACCCATGTTTTCTTCTATTATCCAATGCTGAACTTCTTATTGCTGCCTTTCCAGTCTTTCAGTGTGCTAAACAGCAAGCCAAAGGACAGATAAGCTGAAGAGCACTTCAAGCTTCCAACCATATGTTGGTGATAGCCTCCTGTTGCCCTGAGCTAAACGAACAATTCCCCTTGCTGTTTGTATTCACTGTAATTTACAGGGGACAGCCAGGAGGATGTTTTCAGAAGTTGTTTGATTTTGTTTCAAAGCCTAAGTGAAGAATCTAAAAGTATAACATTCAGGTTGATAATATGTTAGCCGAGGCATCTATTAAATCACATAATCATTGAACCAGGACTAAACATGTTTCCATATGCTTGATTAGTTATTTTTGTAAAATTATTATGGGGCTGGAGAGATGGCTCAGTGGTTAAGAGCACTGGCTATTCTTCTAGATGTCCTGAGTTCAATACCCAGCAACCACATTATGACTCACAACCATTAAAGAGTCTGATGCCCTCTTCTTGCATACAAGTGTACATGCAGATAAAGCACTTTTACATTAATATATCTTATGATTTATTATGAAAATAGAAGATGAGGAATAATTTCTGCATATGATGAATAATTTAAGCTCAGGGAAAATTGGAATTTCCATGGTTGCCCAAAAATATTTATAAGATAAATTAAGGTAATAGAATGCATATATCTTAATATGTAATATTACCATATTATGTTAATTCTAATGAGTAAATAAAAACAATAAGTTAGAAAAATTGTTAAAGTTATAATGCATTAAAATATACACTTGCATATTCATTCTAAATAAATCTTTTCCCATACTTAATTTTTTCCTATCATGTATTTACTGATATAAATTAATATCTTTTAATACAAGATTAGTAA
>JAMJFZ010003358.1:0-107528 GCA_026225945.1 Cricetomys ansorgei | reverse complement strand
GTGTAATCCAAACTGCTCCCTGTACTTTATGACTGACAGGTAAATGGCACTGATAGACCCTACCTTTAAAAATTAGAATTTGAGAGACTGTATTTATGATAGAATCCATGTTTCCTGCCAAATATAAACCTATGTTAGCCCTAAAGCTTAGAAAACTTAATTCATCTGTGTGTTCCTGAGTAATTTTCTTATGCGTCCCAACATTTTCCTTGAGCAACCTGAACTTTATTCTAGTTTCTTCATGGTACTGTGAAATAAGACAAGCACACTGATCCCCAAAATCATTTTAGTTCATTGCTAAATGTAGGACAAAACGGGAACTGTTTTAAAAATTTTGTCTAAAATGGGAGAGAGACGAGTCATCCCAGAGACCAGCATTGTTTATTTTATAGCTGTTGCCACCAGTTCTTGATAGTTTTGAGAACTATAGGAAGACAGAGAAATAAGTGATTATTTTTGTTCTGTTCAATATTTCTGGATTAAGATTTAAGAAATGCTTTAACAAACAAACAACAACAAAATCCCCAACATTTTTTTAAAAGTCTATAGATTTAATTCAGTCATTCTATCATGTCCTCGTTTCCTTGGCTAACTGAAAGGTTCGTAGCTCAGAGGCAAGGCCTACATATTGAGAAATGTAAGGACAGAACGTGCTCAGGTTTTTGCCCTATTTCACCTTAACAGTTCTGCCAACCTTTATTTTTGACTCTAGTGACTTACTTCTAATTCTGAGTTCCAATTATTTTTAGTAGCTAAAATTCACTAGAGAAAAGCATAACAGACTTACAAAGAAGACTCTTAATAGCAAAATCAGAAACAATTTTAGATTTGCTATGTCCCATTCCTATGAGAATACTGAGGACATTACACGCTGGCCTCATTACAAAAATTCAGTAATTTTAAACACATTAAAAAGAATCCAAAGTAAACTTCTACAGAAAAAAAAAAAAAACCTCAAGATTGGATATCACTTTTTTTTTTTTTTAATATCAAGAATCCTTGAGACTGAAAATCTACTGAGAACATATTTATATGGGTTATGTCATCATGTATTATACTAGAAATTAAAATTTACCACACACTGATATTAACATGGATTTTAATGAAATGTAACTATTTTTAATAAAGATGTAAAAGAATGGCACTGCATTTACGTTTTTCAAATGTTCTCAAAGGCTGGCTGAAGACAGTGCAGTTCTGTTATGTTTCTATACCCAATTGACTGCTTTAGTTATTTTGGTTGACATATAAGAAAAATAAGAACTAGACACAAAGGTTGAAGCAACAGTAGTATTTTAAGGGCATTGCTCTCCAACCTAGCACCAAAACCAGATAAGAATTTTCAGAAGAATAAGTGGCAAGAGTCAGTACAACTTGGAATCTGAAACCACAGCAATAAGCTTTTACAGATAGATACATTAAAAATCACTGGTCAGTATTGTCTTGTGAGTAGCTTTTTTTTTTTTTTACCACGAATACATGAGTTTATAAACATTATGTGCTAATCATTTAGAAGACACTGGTTAGCTGCAATTTCCAATCTTCGAAATGATGACATTTATAACCTATAACAATAACCAACATTCATCAATTTTCACAATTGTCTTGCTTTGGTCAGAAAAGGTTTTTGAATTCAGGGAAGTTGTCAAGCTCAAGGTGGAAGACAGAAATTATCCAGAACTGTAATTTTTGTTTCAGTCATAATTTTTTCTCTAGCAATAAATGCCATTGGTTGTTTCCCTGGAAATAACAAGATTGTGTGTTTCCTTTTCCAGAAAATGTCTGCATACAGCACACATGGAGTGACCACAATCTACTGTGGAATGCTACCCCTGGGCCTAACAGCCTCCTCTTAATCATAATAGTTGTGACCATTTCAAGAGATTCCTGCGATAGGGCTTGTTGACACTGAGGCTCCCTCACAGAATAGATCGGCAGCTCCCCAAGAGTCTCCTGACTATCTGTATGCAATTCTGTCCTAACTGAATGTAGCCTTCTGGTCTTGGGAAGAAGGGGAAACTCCATTTATGCAGCTTCAGAGAAGTCATGATCCATACTGGTTAAGATTTTCCAGTGCAACTGCTTTGGGGTCCTACATGCTTTGGCAAGTAGCTCTTTACCCAGGCTCTATTAGTAACCCCTAAAACTCACTGGTTCCCTAGGCACCCTGTAACCAGGACACCCAAATTTTGTTAGAATGATAACACGTGTTGCTGTGAACTTTGCTTTGCCCTGACAATGAAACTTTGGGATAGCATATTACATGATTCATATATATCAACTGGACTCATTGCATTTCAGTAAAGCTCCAAGCAACTTAAGGGATAACGGGGATGTTAATGATAAGCCAATATGCTTAAGATATAAATTCTCCAGGTCAAAAACACTTGTTTCTACATTACTGAAAACTTGCTAAGAGATCACACTGTTTGTTAAAAATAAATTATATTTCATCTTTGAACCTTACAAAACCATTATAATTTTCTTCCCAACCACACAGGCTTAATTTCCATACTACTTAAATACTGGTATCTAGTCAGTAAGTCCCTATACTCACCATTATTCTTCATAACAGAAGGAGAGGGTGGTGAAGGGAGAGGTGGGAGAGAGGGGAGACTTGGGAGAGAGATGGGAGAAGGGAGAGAAGGTATTATGTACTTTTTTCTGGTAATTTCCATTAGTCTAACAGCAGAGTCTTTGCAGCTTCACGCCAGCCTCAGCAGTGGTGTTCTCTACCACAAGGACAAATGAGTTCTCTAACAGGGAAAACGTATCTTGGTTGAAAACAAAATTCTCAAGTGTGATGAAGGAAACATTTCCCTAAACAGCAGAGCTCACTTGAATTCCCTATTATCTAAGCATTAGACAGCTGGGATTTGTAGCAGTTCCTGTGATCATCCTACCTTGCTTCTTCCACATCTCTGCTATACTTGTGCAATGCCCCGATCACACATGCTGTCAACAGCAGGCAGAGTCACACGCTTGTCTTTCACTTCTCAGACATGCATTAGCAAGATTAAGTCCCATAACTCCCACACTGGGTCAAGCACTGCTTAAGCAACTATATGACCTTCATAACTACATTGAATTTATGAATGATATCAATGTCAAGATGATAAATGGCAGTCCATCAAGTCTGTATTTCAGCTGCAGTAGACCAAATAGCTGTTGTTCATATTAAATCTCTTAAACATAAAAATACATGATGTACAAAACAATCCATTTATATTTTAACTCTATAAATGGGTGGAAAAACAGCCCGTATGCAAGTTTTTCTTAAAGTCTGATATCATGCTAACAGTTCTATTATTATTAAATGACCAAAATTCTAGGCCCTTTTTGAGCAACATATTTGTGACAGGTAGAAAAATGAACTACACTAAGAATCTCGAAAGCATGTCACCCACGTTCATTTTATTATATTTAGTGCTTCTTCCTATATTAGTATGTCCCCACTTGTCTATATTTGAGATCAAGCTCATCATTTTGCTATAGATGCAGATACTGTCAGGGAAGGCTAGAGCTTATAAAGGAATGTGATTCTTAGCGGGGAGGGGAAAAGAAAAAGTACTTTGTCACTACTGAGCTATCAGTGTCTGGGCTTTTAAATACTGGCTACACAGCCTGCACTGTGACATTATCTCTACCTGAGAAAGCAGACAGGCTGTTAAAGTCTGGCTACATTAAAAATCTTTTAATGGCCCTACCTCTCTCTAAAGCATGGTGCCAACTAGAACAGAATTTGCTATGCATCTTACCTGAATTGTAACCTGTTTGATCCACAAATCACTGCATACACAGTGAAAACAATAACAGTCTCCTTTAAAGAATCCAATCATTCTTTGTTAAAGGACCAATCCAATTCAATTGAGTTTTGCTCTGCAGCAATATGCTGATTTGAATCAGAAGTAAAAGAATCATTCTTTTTTTACAAAACAAAAACAAACAAAAAAAAAAACCTTTAAGTAAGAGAAAGAGAATAAACACAGTAGATAGCTGCAAAGCAGTAAAAAGCAGCATTCAGCATTTAATTTGTGATGATCAACATTAAGTATACAGGGCAGACTTTTTTTTAATCTTAAATACGTAATCCAATTCTGAAAATGTGCTAGATGGCAAGTCGTAATATAACAGGAAGAGGTAGTCTATGATTTCAAATGGGAAAACAAAATTTAACAAGTTCATATAAAACTCTTAATTTCCCCAAAACAGAGTATCACCATTGTTCTATATAGCTCCTAAAGTTTCATATTAAAATGCCAACATAAATTCTTTGATGTTTGATGAATGTACTGGTAGGTATAGTTACAGCACTAGATACACGTTCCCTTTCTATACTGCAAACAGACTATAAGATTAATAAAAAAATAACAATTTATTGAAGATGATGAATATTAACAAACATTAAAAATTAACTGAAGACTTTATAAAACTAACACCATGACTGGAGTTGTCTTTACTTTTTCTCACAAATAAAAAAATTGCATATACATAGCACATGAGGACACCTCCATGGCCAAGGTTATATCTTTTGTCTTTCTGTCTTTGGTACCTCATTAGCTTTTATCATTTCTTCTCAGGAGGAGCTTTTCCATTCCCCTGAGGCTTACATGCTTTTCCATTATTTCAGAAGATGGTAAGACTGTAGCCAGGTGTGGTGCCTCACACCTATAACCACAGTATTTAGGAGACTGAAGACAGCTTGCTCCACACAGTAAGTTCATGACCAACCTGAACTACAAAATGAAACCCTATCTTGGGATGGATGGACAGATGGGCAGATGGGTGGGTGGACGGACGGATGGACAGGCGGACAGGTAGTGTGCACAAATATTTTATACAACAAAATCATAAGAAAAAATCCTTTAGGGAAAAGAGCTGAGATAGAAAAGTGCATCTACTACATACAGCCTTACCCACATTCATGAACAATTAATTTGTGGTCTGGGGCTCAAATACATGTATAGATTTCTTTTAATATTACTTAATTTTTACTAGTTAATTTAAGCTAAAAAATTCCCAGTCAGTAGAGTGAGTATTTAGATAATGAAATTTCAGTATGAAGATACACATTCACACTACAGAAACTAGAAAACAGTGATTATAAAGAAGAAATGGTGTGTGAAGGTCACAAAAGAGAAAAGGTAAAATAAAGATGATGTTGTTTGAATGAGAACGGCCCCCATATATTTAAATACTTGGTATTCAGTTGGTGACCTTGCCTTACATACCTTCCATCTCTCTGTTTCTTTATCTTTTATAGTATCTCCTAGCACTGCTTCCTTGACTTCTGTGAACCATTATAACAAATTGGTAAATCTGAAAAGGGATACATTAGAGAGCCTCTGATTTCTGTAGTCAAATTGGCCCTAAGTACTAGAGACCCAGGAATTGCAAATAGCATAAATGAAGGCAGTATTATAGAACTGAGTTCTTCATCTGTAGAATCCCTGATAACAACAGATATGTGGTTATCAAAATCTAATGGAATGTCGTGTATCTAGTGGTGTCAGACTGGGAAAGCAGGCTGTTGGCTGACAGACAGACAGACAAACAGTCTCTCTCTCTCTCTCTCTCTCTATTAGAAGTGTGATAAACAGAAACTAGTCTTCCTTTAGCAAGTGATATAACCTTCCAGAGACTATTTACTCAATATCCTTCTTTTATAAGGGAATGGAATCATGGCTATATATCTAAATCTAGGATTTTAAAACCTGGTTCAAAGTAAAGGTATGTTTTACTAAAAGAGGTTTGAAAAATATGTAAAGACTGGACATGGTGGCACACATCTTTAATCCCAGCACTCAAAAGCAGAGGCAGAAAGATTACTCTAAGTTCAAGCTAACCTGGTCTACATAGGCAGTTCCAGGATAGCCAGGACTACACTAAGACCCTGTTTTAAAACAATTTAATTTAATTTAAAAAGATTTTAAACTATAAGCTTATGTACATGTGAGAACACATGAGTTACTTAAAATACAAAGGCAAATAGAAAATGAAACTTCTAAAAGAGTTGAAAGTCAAAGGCTTTATGAGCATCTGTTAGATGTGGGGGCATGTGAGCGACAGTAGGAAAGCTAAATTTTTTTTTATATATTTATTCATGTAGTCTGGACCAGCATATCAACTGATTATACTTAACATTAAATTTAAAAGTAATTTTACCTACCTTAATAGCTAGGTCCTGCCCAAATTACAAAATCGTTAAAGGAAATTCTAAATTATGGCATTTAACATCAATTTCAAGAAAAAAGAAAATATTAAAGTCCTTAATACCTCTATAATTTTATCTCTCTACCATGGTACAGATTAAAACGATATAGAAATGTTTGAGTCTTTAGAGATATAACCTCACCTACTATTATTTGTAACAATATAACTATAAATTGCTTATTTGGGGGCAGTGTAAGTCTATTAAAAGAACACAGAAATCAAAAGTGAAGGCAGATGGAATTACACTTAAAATTCAGGCACTTGACAGGCTGAGGCAGGATCATGACTGAGGCCTACCTTATATGCTATAAAATAAAACGTCTCGGAGGAGGGTAGCCTAGTCACTCTTCTACTACTGTGAGGAGACACTATGGCCAAGGCAAGTCTTTTTTTGTTTGTTTGTTTATTTCTAGACAGAGTTTCTCTGTTGTAACTCTGGCTGTTCTGGAACTCACTCTGTAGACCAGGCTGACCTCAAACTCGAGATTTGCCTGCCTCTGCCACCCTCCCAAGTGCTAGGATTAAAGGTGTGTGCCACTGCTGCCCAGCTATACCAAGGTAACTCTTAAAAAAGGAAGTATTTAATTGGGGGCTTGCTTATAGTTTGGGGGGTTTGGTCTATTATAATCATGGCAGGGAGCATCACAGCACACATGGCACTGGAGCAGTAGCTGAGAGCTAAATCCTGATTCACAGGCTGAGAACAGTGGCCTTGGCTTGAGCTTTTGAAACCTCAAAGCCCACCTCTAGTGACATATTTCCTCCTACAAGGCCACACCCCCTAATCCTTCTAATCCCTTCAAATAGGTCTACTCCCTGATGACTAAACATTTGAATGTATGATCCTATGGGGGCCATTCTTATTCAAAGAACCACAGAGGAAGAAGCTGATTGCAAGACCTTTAATTTTATTATAAATAGCTAAGCAGCATTTGAGACATCAGGTTGAATCTTAAATATCTCACGTAACTATGAGGTTTGTGTTTCTCCTGTAAGATAAATAATAGAATGTTTTAAAATACCAGAAGGTGATACTCCTGAAAGAGAAGTGGCATATCCTTGGATTCTTACAGACTTACAACTCAGTGCATCGCTGATTTTCAGCACACAGGAGAGCTCTGAAGAGATGTTAGAAAAGCTTACCAAGGCATGGAACTTTGGCAGAATAAAGCTCGAGGTTATATTAAAGCACTGGCAAAACCTATGTCACCATCTCAGATTATTTGGTGAAGGTGCTTCACGCATTAGAAAGAGGTGAAAGTAATTCTGGAACATAGAGGAGTGGTCAATATGTGCCATAAGGAATCATATCAAGAATCATGTGGAGGAATCAGGTCAAGGTCAAGAGCTTAAGAAAAGGTTTTGTAGGAAGTCCTCTACCTGAAAAGAAATCTCTGTTGTGTTACTTTTCAACTGTGACTCCTAGCAAAGACCTTCAGACTCTTAGCTTTCTCAACTTTAAAATAAGAACAATTTGGTTTCAACCTCTCAGGGATATAGTAAGAATTGATGACAAATAGCATTTAAAATATGCCTGTGTTTTATAAGAAAGAGTGAGCAGCTAGTCTTTTTACTTTATTCATCTAATACAATGAATTTGTTTGCTTTTGCTATTCAAAAATATTAATGTCAAAGCAGAGTAATATGTGTACTAAGAAGAACAGTTTTAAACTGAGAAATCCTCAGGATTTTATGATTAATATAAGCTCAACTGCTAGGTTTTTGTTTTTGTTTTGTTTTTAATACCATGGGGGAAAATACTGCACAGGTTTGCTTTACCAAAAGAAGACTCCTCTGATTCCATCACACAGATCATGGGACACTACCAAACCAGGAATCTGTGCATTGTTCTGGAGGCAATTTCACAAGGGAAGAAGGAGCAGCTTAACAACCTACCAACTCCTCTAGAGGAGTGGAAGAAGGGAGTGTGAGGAGAAAAGGAAATAGTCTGTTTAATGGTGCTGCTTTAATCTCACCAACGATGACAGACTAGGAAAGAGCAATTAATGCTAAACAAATTTCAGTTAGTACAAAAAAAAAAATCAATGTATGTTTCTCAAATGCAATCACAAGAACATAAAGCACTGAGTCATCCAGGGATAATCAACAATAAATTGAATCCAAACTCTAAAGATTTTCACTCCTTAAAATGAAAGCACAAAGACACAGACAAGTGAGCACATTTGTTTACATGCACATGCTTGAAATCCTAAAAACTATCTAAATTCCTCTATACACCCAAATAGGAGATATTCATTACGTGGATCTATAAATTGTACAAAAGCACTGAAACGAAGACATCATTGGCATCAAAAACAGTCTGTTTCTAAGGATACCAAGAGCATAAAATACCTTACAGTAATACAATGCCTAAGAACAGACCTTCCAACCAATACGAGAAGCCTGTCCACTTTGTCTCTTAGGCAATTTCTCTCAGAGAAAGAACAGGAATTTTGCAGTCAATAATTCATCCAAATAATATAATAATGTCCCTTGAGTATTCAGTTATTCACTTTTATAATTTCAACATGACAAGAAGAAAAGGATTAAGAACTGCATGAACTGTCACAGTATGTTTTAATGTAATGCATACAAACACTGCAAATTAATCCTTATGTTCCTCTGTGTTGTGCAGGAACATAAAGAATAAATTCCTACTTATGCACTATTCCTAGGAAAGTTTTTTTTTTCACTGCCTACTATTAGACTTGAACTCATATATGAACTTAATGTTTACTCTAGCTAGAGTACCTACTGCAACACAGAAATAAGCTGAGATGAGGTGATGAGTAACTACAGCATTGTGAAACGACAAACAGATCTACAAGTCCTTAAAAGTCTTTTTTTAAGAGGTATTCTGGAAGGGCTATAGAAATGGCTCAGTAGTCCTTCTGACAAGGACCTGGGTGTAGTTCCCAGCAACTCCAGATGGTGGATCACAGCTATCCCTAACTCTAGTTCCAGAGGATCCAAGGCCCTCCTCTGATACACACCCCACCCCACCCCACCCCGGCACCAGGCATGCTTGTGGAACATATACATACAAGCAGGCAAAACATTTATACACATGAAATAAGTATTTTAAAATGTTGACAGAAGAGAGAAAGAGAAAATACGCTGGAGCACACCTGTAATTCCAGCATTCAGGAAAGAGACTGTAAATTCACAGGCAGCCTAGGCTACACATCTGTTCCAAAAAGCTGAAACAAAAGAGAAAAAAAGGGGGAAGAGGAAAAAAAGGAGGGAGCGAGAGGAAGACGGAGGGGAAAGATGGCTATGTGTGCAACAATGTAGCATATGAGTCAAACTATTCTTAACTAAATATAGCTACCTCAAATCAGTTCTGGAATATGTTTTCCATTAATTCTGTGTCACTGAAATTCTGAACATCCTATTTTTGGTGGTAAATATTTTAAGTACATATTTCTCAAAAATGCAAATTGGAAAGTTAAAAGAAAATGAAGAGTTCACAGGTACTGAATTCAAAGAATCCATGAACACTTTAATAATTTCCAAAAGGCTGAAAGATGATGGCAAAGCACTGACCAGACCTATGTTAATGAATGCTTTATATCTCCGGCTTGTTTCCTTTAACACTTCAATTTCATGCTGTTATAATGCCAAGTTTTTACGATAATTAAAGGGAGGTGTCTAAACAGCAGCTTTAAACAAAAGATATTTAAATAAATATGAGAAGGATTGGTTTTATATACAAAAGACTGTAAGATCTTGAAAAGGTAAGAAAAAAAAAAGATGAAATTGCCCTTTTAATTTTGAGCTTTAGAAATCCAGGTGGCTTTGCATAAAAGTTCTTAGAGCCTCCGTAACTAACAAGTATATTCCCTCAGAGCCGACTCCCATGTACCAATTGAATTCAGTGATAGAAATAGCAGTAAAAATTTCAAGCCAAAGAAAGTTTAAAACTAAATTCTCAGCATAAGTCATTATTATCAGAACCAAATCATGGGTTCTGTGATATCTAACTCACTGTCAAGCTGAATTCTACGAGATATGTATGTACCTTTATATAGCCAACGTTTATTTGCAAATATATTTTCATATTTCACAGACCACAGTCTCCTAAACTGTCAGTTTAACAAGCTGCTCCACAGAGTGGACACACACACAAAAAGCTGGCAACAGTAAAAGGTTTCTCAATGTGCAAGGACCAAAAACTAATTCACAATCAAATATGTGATGAACACATTCTGGCACCATTCACAAGTGTTTCAACAGTGACCTCACCATGCCCTTGGTTCGGAATACACAGTATGCACACTTAAAGCTGAGCATGTAGAGCATGCCTTACAATGCCAGGGAACACTGCCTGAAATCACCTCATGTTATATATAAACAAACACATCTATCTTAGTACACAAATTTGCTTTCATCTTTAACAAATGGTAAAATTATACATATACCAAAGAATTGTTTTAAAATAAATTTATGATTCATTTTTAAATGTTCTATTAATATATCTACTTTTATAAGCCTATAGAGGAAAAGCCCTGTGTGAAAGCTAGGGTCTACATTCCAGGGGCTATATTCAGAGGCCTGTGTGGTCTGGATAGAATGTAGACACACCTTTAAATCCAGTATTCAGAAGGCAATAGTGGTCCATGTCTTTAATCCCCTAGGAAAAACAGGGGAAGCAGACACAGGAAGTAGAACTCAGAAGGAGTCAGTGTCACACAAGAAGTGACATCTGAGATGACTCAGAGTGAATGGCAGACAAAGTGACTAAGCAGAGTAAGGACATGCCCAACCCTTAGGACAAAAGGCAGGCTCTCAGCTCAGTTAAGAAGAGTTACATAGGAGTTAACAGAGTCAGTTAACAGGAGCTTAATAGGAGTTAATAGTCAGTTGAGAAGCAGGCTGAAGAGTCTACTGAGAAGCACTTACAGAGCAGTTGAAGCAGTCAGTTACAGAGGTAGGATGGAGCAATGAAGGCTCAGTGAGAGACACCGTGACACAGTAGAGCTTGGCCAAAGAAGCCCAGAACAGAGTGTGAGTTAAACCAGAAGAGTCAGAGTGCAGGAGGAGTTAGTCAGAGGGGCTCAGTCAGCAGTAGGTTTCAGAAGGCTAAGGCCTTCTAGGTCCAGGCTAGCAGGTTAAATGTTCTAGACTGTACAAACCATGAAGCCTTTGAGTTCAAGGATTAAGAGAGATTGTACTTAACACCAATGCACATAAATAAAATTAAATAATTTTTTTTGAAGAGTAGATTATAAAGAGGGCTCTGGGGCTCCGGACTAGGACCAGTGATTTAATTAGTAAAATAAACTGTGCTCTGTACTAAATACTGAACCAATGTCTACATCTGGTGAATCAACATCCTGATCCACATCCACATCAACGTAAGTCTATACTGAGAGCTGAATAACTTTTCTTGGGTAAATAAGGATTATGAGTAGAAAAGGTTTAAGAAGCCCTGCATGACCACAAGCAAGAGATATGCTTGGAGACACTGTATGATAACACGCACTTAATTTTATCCATGTCTACATTGGTTAAAAATAATTCAAGTATCTTAACTTTTTGAAAAGCATATCAAACTGGTTTCAGCATCATTACTAACAGTGCTCTCAAAAGCCAAGTTTGAAGCAGCAAGTAAGCTCCTCAACAGCTCCATGATTTCAGCCTCTACTCTACCTGAGGGAACAAAGCAAGACGGGTAAAAATACCTACGAGCTTGATCTAGGAGAAAAAACGACAAAAGCAATCTGTCATGGAGAGCAAGGTTAGAGAAAAGCAATTGGACACAGGGTCTAGAGCAGTGGTTCTCAACAGTGGGTTGGAACGCCTCTGGGGGGGTCAAATGACCCTTTCACAGGGGTTGCCTAAGACCATCTGCATATCAGATATTTACATTACTATTCATAACAGTAACAAAATTACAGTTATGAAGTAATAATGAAAACAATTTTATGGTGCGTGTGGGGGGGTACCACAACATAAGGAACTGTA
Organism: Cricetomys ansorgei; assembly: GCA_026225945.1. Lineage (NCBI taxonomy): Eukaryota > Metazoa > Chordata > Mammalia > Rodentia > Nesomyidae > Cricetomys > Cricetomys ansorgei. The sequence continues at coordinate 95,348 of JAMJFZ010003358.1, read as the reverse complement.
TTAAAGGGTCACAGGTTGAGAATCATTGGTCTAGAGGCTAAAAATATTCTTTAGTGCTGTCTATCTACAGGAGACGCTGGAGGGATGGCTCAGTGGCAGAAACTTGTCTAGTATGTGTGAAGCCTTGGGTTCAAGCTCTAGCACTACCTACACAACAGCAGTGCACATGCACATGCATCCGACATACAGAGAGAGAGAGAGACAGAGAAAGAGAGAGCATGCATGCTGGTTCTGATCTTTCAGTTTCATACGTAATCTTACAAATAAAATAACAGAAGCTGAAGAGGTGATTCAGAAGTTATGAGCACTGGTCACTCTTCCAAAGAACCCAGGCTCAATTCTTTCTCCCACACATACACTGGCTCACAACCATATGTAACCCCAGTTTTATTAGATTAGATATACTTCTGTGGCCTCTGTGGGTACCAGACACATATATAGTATGCAAACATATTCAGGCAAAACACCCATACACACTAATAGCAATTTAAAAAATAACACTAAAAGTAAGAATATTTGATTACTGCTTATATAAATTCCAAGACAACTAGCAGATTAAAGCTTTATGTATGTAGAGTCATATAATATATATTTGCCAAACATTCTCTCAGAAAAGTATATACTCAGGCTTAAATCCCCTAGTGTAAAGGATGAAGCTATCCATGGTTGGCAAACTGTAAGCAACAAAGAATTTTATTTAACTATGTAGATATGAGAGTATTTTTTAAATGTTCCACTCAAAATTTCCTGAGTGTTACTGTAAGTGTATTGTCCTTGTGCTAGAAATTACAAACACAAGAGTTTATTGTGCTACATATTGATATGTAATCAAGTAATAGGAATACAACATGATATGCATAGAAAGAACAAGAAAGGTAAAAGGTAAAGGTAAACAAGAGAGAATGGATCATCTTAACAGCTATAGGTGTTGAGAGCTGAGGAAAAGGTAGGGTACATTATTGGTGAAAAAGCACAAGAGAAACACCCGACTAGAAACTTCATGTTTCTAGTGATACCTTAGGAAATTAGATCCAAATTATAGTAGATGCCTTTTTATAAGGTGATTGGTTGAAGTACCGATACACCATGTACATGGTAAAGTTGCCAAAGAATAAAACATATTCTTTAAAAACGTATGATTATATGAATCTCTCATCTGATTTTAAATGCCTATAACAAAAGTCATACTGTTTTGCCTAACATGAACTCAAAATAAATATACTAAGATATTACTTAATCACAGGAAGTTGAGGGGGAAAGTCATAAAATTGTAAAAGCTAGCATTATGCTGTTTCTTCTTGAAATCTAAAAGGTAATTTCCCTAATTGGCCTATTTGGTAAAGAATATAAATCTTTGTCTATTATACTTTCATTTTTCACTATCATTATTAAATTTCTAATTGGTGAGCAGTGTTATTTTTGTTAGTTTGATGCAATTTCATTTATTCTGACCAAGACTCATAACTGGATCTCTTCAATTACAAACCCAAGTCAAGACTAAAGAGAAAAATGAACTAAAATCTACACACAAGATAAAATACGCTAGACATGCGTGGCTCTCCCAGGTTGCTAAAACTGTGTGCGTGTGTGTAGTGTGTGTGTATGTGCGTGTGTGTGTGTGTAGTGTGTGTGTGTGTGCGTAATGTGTGTGTGCGTGTAGAGTGTGTGTGCGCACTTGTGTCTCCCTCTACAGCTCACTGCTATGCTCAGCTCTCACACTGGAGCGAGGATCAAAACTTAGGTGGTCGTGCTTGCACATCAAACATTTTACCCACGAAGCCATCTTTCTAACCCCAGAGAAAACTATTTTCAAAAGAGTAAAATTTATCCTATTATGAAGGCAAAACAAATCTCACGTTTCAGGTAATTTTTAAGATTAAAGTCCAAAACAAAAAGCAGCGGTTCTAACTGCTAGGACTGTATTTGTATTCTAAGGCCTAACTAGAGTGCTAACTCAAGAAAACCTCATTCTTACATCAAAACATGAACAATTCTCTTAACCTTCATGCTTAAAGTTCATTGTAAAATATCTTTACTAAACTCTAATTTTTCTTGAAAACAAACAAAAGAGTCTACTTCTACCCCTCTGTCCATGTTTTTCCACTCTGTGCTTTTGGTTATTTACAGTCAACCATGATCCAAAAATATGAGGTAAAAAACTTAACTGCGCTTTGGTCTGAGTAGAATGATGACGTCTCAGTCTGGGTAGGGACGTGAGGGAATCTCCCTCTGTCCAGGAGATCCATGCAATGCTACCGTGCATTTTACTTAGTAGCCACAAGAGATGGCACATTATTACAGTATCACAGTGGTTGTTCAATTTTATTTTGCTTAATAATGGCTCTAAACTGTCATAGTAGTAATGTTGGCAGTTTAAACATGTCAAAGACAAATTAGTAACAAGGTAAAAGTTTTGACTCGATAATGAAAGAAAAAAAATCATATGCTGAGGTTGGTAAATCTTTTAATGAGAACAAATCTTGTATTCTTGCAGTGTAGGTAAGGTAAGCCACAGTACACAATAAGGGTTTTGATAAATTAGAAAATGCACTAATTTAATGTATGCATATTGGTTTTTTGTACAGTAAGGAAACAGTTAACTGGGTGAAGAAGCAGTTTTCAAAATGGGAGAAAATCTTTGCCAGGTATGCATCTGTTAGTTGCATTAATATCTGGAATATTTAACTTCAAAAAACTAAAGAAAATACAACAACTCAACCAAGAAATGGGCTGAGAAGAGGAAATACAAACGTCCAATAAACAGTTTGTAAAGTGGGAAATTAACACTACTCTGAGTTTCCATTTTACCCTTGTCAAAATGGCTACCATCAAGGGCAAAATGACAACAAATGCTGGAAAGGGGGCTCGAGAAAAGGAACACGTATTCACTCTTGGTGGACACATAAACTGCCGTGGCCATTGTGGATGTCCATGTGGAGGCCTCAGAAAGTAAGTATAGAACTTCCATATAACCAACCGAGACCACTGATGGGCATCTACCCAAAGGATGCTACATTCTGCTACAAAGACATATGCTCATTCATGTACTGTTGTTTTATTTACAATAGATCTCAAGGCATCTCCAAAATTTTCTTTACCATCTTTCATGAAGTAATCAGATGGCAAAATTCTCCTAGTATTAGATGGCAAGATTTAGAAACAAAAAGGAAAAGTAGCTTCCTGAATAACCCAAATGAGTCAGGAACAAAACACAAATAGACCTCCGGACTCCTGATTCTTAGTCTTATACAAAAGCTACCAGATCTCATTTAATCTTTGCCTTTCTGGCCTAGGATTTTATAAAATAACAGCAATAGCAGTAACAGCAGTAGTAAAAATGGTGCTTATTAATACTAGCTATAACAGCTTCACATACACCTCAGTGAAGTCTCACAGCATAGTACTCTTATCGCTCTCCTGTTACACAAAAGGAAATGGAGGCAAAGGGAATCTGGGTAACTAGTCACAGTCACATTGTGCAAAAGTAATAAAGGCACTGGAACCCAAGTAGTTACAATCCTAGCCACTATGGCTTCTGTATCCTGGCTGGCCACAAGACTTGGGAGATTTAAAACATTCTGTACTAGTTTGGTACTTACTAGCAATTAGGACCCTCTTATGTCAGTTGATACCAGTTGTTCTAAAGCATTATTTGTGGATATATATTGTAACCATGTGTGTGTTTAAGTGTGCACATGTGTGTGAGTGTGGGTGCATACTTGTGTAATTTTATGAGTACCATTTGTGTTCAGGAGCACTCAAAAGTCAAAAAGGGACATCAGATCTCATGTAACTAGAGTTAAAGGGGGCTATGAGCATCTATATGGGAGCTAGGAATCAAACCAAAGTCCTCTCTCTGTATGTGTAGTAAGTCATAACCACCTAACCATATTTCACAAGGTACTAGAGGAAATCATGAAGACAGTTCAGTAAAAAACAAGACTTTTCTCATCTAGAGGTGCAAAGGTCAACACTGCTCCAATTTGCACAAATAATAGTAAATGTGGTGCTCCATTCACCTGGGATTTGGGTGCATCAGGGTGATCTACAAGAATGCCGGCATATTGCAGTCTCCAATTTGTAGAGCAGCTGAGTGTCCAGCATTACACTAAAGTACTCCTTTTTATCCTTGCCACAAGCTCATTAACGGCATACTCTTATTAACTGTGTTCCCCTGAGATTTCTTACAGTTTGTATAATGCCCCCAAATGGAATCCACATTCTTGAAAGATAAAATGGTTGCCTTTTGTCTGGTGATCAAGACAGTCATCCACAAGCCACCAGGCTCCACAAGGCTCTTTAGAAATCTTACTTTAACTTCAACTCTGTTCATGAATGTTTCCTCATTCTCCACTGTGGGATGTACCCGGGCTCTTTTCTTCCGAGGAGGCTAAGGTGTCTCACTGGTGCTGGCGCCATCTCCATCCCAGGGTAGATGCTTACTCTTTCTTGTTTCACGTCAGCACTTGTCTGTTGCAGACCAGACGTCTTCTTTCCTGGAGCAGCCCCATCTCATCTTGCCTTCTGTATTGTTCTTGATTGGCCTTTTGAAGTTCTCACTGTTACTGCAAATTGGGTGTCCACGTATTCGAGTTCTCTGCTTTCCAAAACTCAGAATTTTTATTCCAACCACTGTAATGGATAAAGTATCTCACTTGTTTGTCCGTTGTGGCAATCTTTCCACACTCTGTTTCATATAGAAGAGGCCCATGAAAACACAGCACTCACTCACCCTTCTGGAATTTAGACTTTGGGATCTACTTGGGTGTCATTTATAATGCTGCTTCTTCCCTTTCCTACCACCCCTATTTTCTACCCCACTCCAGCAAGGAAAGCGTCTTTGTTAATAATATCTTTTCAAAAGACAACTTAGGAGGCTGGAATCATTACCACTGACAGCTATCATAATTTTATGTACTTTGAGTGATTTGTTGTGTATTATTCTGCAGTAGTATAAACTCTTCACTAACATTTGACATATCTGTAGCACTTAAAGCATTACACTAAACATGGAGAGGGCACAGGTCATGCCTTTCTTCTTAAAAAAGCCTGGATCTGGGAACAAAACCCACAAATGCTGACAGCAACTTCTATGTTCTAACCACCAGATACCACTTTTCTCCAGAACAAACCACATACATGGCATTCAAAAACATACTTTATTTTTACCAACATTATGATTATGCTTCATGCTAAGTTATAATTGAATTGGTGTCCTTTAAGTTTCAAATTATTTTGATACTCTGATGACAACATCTAAAACACAAATAGAACATGGGATTTCTACTTTGTAAAAACAGATTTTTAGGGTATCTCAATGTGAGTTTCACATGAGCATGACAGGAAAATGCTTGTGGTTCACTGACTAAAGCTCAGTGACTAAGAGCCTGTGTACTTGTATGGAGAAGGTTTCATAATCACACGTTCAGAACCATTACTCATTGTCTTTGCTTCTTCACAAAAACAAACTGGACTAAGCATGGGAAAATGACTAAAAATTGTCTCAGGCAAATAAAAATATGACTATCATCCTAGAAATGTAGACAGATCTCCTTATTCTTTGTAATCAAAAGATCAGAAGACCATGCTGAATAAACAAGATCTACATTTATATTTTCAGTACAGGTGTAGGAAATTGCTAATTATTAAAAGAATTTGATTAAGACTAAATGTGTTCTTTAAGAAGACGAATTCTGAGGCTAGAGAAATGGCTGTGGTAAGAACACTTGTCCTTCTCCCAAAGGACCCAGGTTTAACTCCCAACACCCACAACATGTTTTACAACCATCCATAACTTCAGCTTCAGGGGATCCAATGCTCTCTTCTGGCTTCCATAGGTACCAGGCATGCATGTGATGTGCAGACATACATGCAGGCAAAACACTCATCAAGCACAAAGAATTAAAAATCTTTAAAAAAAAAACTTTTAAAAAAGGTGAATTGTGTAGTATGTGAATATAACTCTATAAAGCTATTAGATAAATAAGATACATGAACGTACAAATACTTATTGAATGTGGGGACCTATGACAGGAAAAAAAAGATAAAATATCAACACTACTATACGCTTAGATAGTAACTAGAAAACCAAACTGGCTTAAGATCTCAAAACCCCAAATCATTACTTATGAAACAAATGTATTAGGTATAAAATAATAGTGTAACTCCTCTAGAGAAATGAAAATCTATGTTCAAAGAAAATTAGTTGTGAATGTCTGTAACAGCATAATTCCTAATAGTAACAAAGAAGAAACAAACCAAATACCTAATACCAAATGCTGAGTGTTAACCACAGAATAGAATATTATTTGATCATTAAAAAGAAGCGAAATGCTGGCAGATTCTACAACATAATTAACCATGAAAGCATTATGCTACATGACAGAGACAAAGTGTATTAACTCCATTTATATAAAATCTATTGCCAAATAATGGAGTCCACAGAGTTTATATAGAGAATACTGTCTACGATTATTGTCCACATCTGGCAAGTGGGAGCTTTATGAGATTAATGGGCAGTAACTGCTAACAAATACAGTTTTATTTTAGTGTAATGAAAATATTCTAAAATCCCTGGTGTAATTATACAAATCTGTGGACTAACATGTACAAAGTGACGAATATTACTATATACCACTCCACTTTTATGAAGTATGGACAGCTCAAATCCACGGGGACAGAAAGATGACAGTAGAGTCTAGGAGAGGGGAGAGAGGGGAAATAGTCTAATGAATACAGTTCAGCTTAGAAGATGATGATGGCTTGTTCAAAGTAAATGTCATTGAACTATATGCTTAAAATGGTTAAAATTACCCCGTTTTTATATGAAACATACTACTACAATTAAAAAAAAAAGAACTTTAGTCTTTAAGAAGGTGAATTATGCAATATGGGAGGGGGGCTTTTTTCTCACCTTAGGCCACTTTCTCTTCATCAGTTTGTGTGAACTGAGTGACAGGAAGCAGTCAGTACTAACAAAATTCAGCACTTCCACTGCTGCTTCTTAAGGTCTGAGTCTCAGTGGTAACCTATTATCTTGGTCCACCTCACATAACACTGACCTGATGTCTCAGAACAGCTCAGTACAACTGACCCGACATCACCATTCTAACCCTGCAGACAACATGGAAGTTTAGGAAGAGTAAGTGGCTGTCCCAGGACCCACAACCAGAAGGGCAGAGAGAGGGTTCCTGAACTTTACCAATTGTGCCATCTCCTCCACCCCAGCTAGAGACTATGCTTGTAGAACAGTTTTACAATCACAGAAAAACTGAGGAAGGCACAGAGATGTTCCATGTGCCCTTATATCAATAAGACTAATAAAAATAATAAGGTAAGTAGCCATGTTTATAAAAGTAAGACCAGTAAAGGTGTCAACTCAATGGGTAAATTCCAAGTCTATAATCACAAAGCTCAGTGGCTACTACAGACTCTGGTTAGCATTGAATGAGTCACCATCTGTGCCAGGCAGGGTACTAGCCTTGACATGCTCACTGTCCTTACACTACATCTTCCTGTGACTTTCATGACCATGAGCTGGTGACTCCAAATGTTTTTGTCTCACAGGAAAGCAACCCCTGCTCCTGAACTCTAGCCCCTTATTTATGAATACCCATTAGACACAGGCTCCAAGGTAAAGGTCTCAAACATGAACCGTACCTGGGAAATACCACTTGCTCACAGACAAGCCAGAGAATCAAGCCAGAGAATGAAACTTCGAGGTTCTACTTCCTTGTTTTAAAAATGAGAAGAGCACTAGTTACAACGCAGAAGTACTCGAAGGATTAAGCCAGAGAAGTGCCTACTGGGCACCCAGACAGGCATTTCTAAACTCAGGCTTACACCCTTCCACAATGAACTTCCTCTTCATGTTGATCTTAAAGGCACCCGTATTCCCTACTCGCTGTTTTCACTCTGCTACCTGCACTGCTCCTCACTCTGTCACTCCACCGCAGACACTCCTCACTTGTGTCTGCCTCGGTTATCACTGGCACTGCTTTACATTCAGGCTTTCATCAAGTCTTGCTTAAACCTCAGCACAGCTTAACTGTCTCTACTTAACATCAGTCCATCATTTATACCAACATAAAATTAAGTTCTAAAAAAGAAAAGATGCATCTTACCCTTTAAATCCTTATTATCACAGAATCCAGAAAGCTTTCGCTTGGTACTATCACCAACTTTCCGCTTCCTTTCCAGCTACATCTACCTGTGTCCACCAACCTTTTGCTTTTTACTTTATGAACTAACTTCTCCTAAACAGACTCCAATCTTTCACATTGTTCTCTCCACTAGAATATCTCTACTGCTTTTGTTAACCTGGAAGCCTCTTTCGATTCCAAATCTATTTAAAGAAAAATCTAAGTAGTTCTACTTCTTTACTATGATATAAACGCCTAGAATATATCTAATGGGTTATATTAATTTGTGTTATCCTCAGTGCTTAGTGAGAAAGGAAAAAAGGAGAGATCCAATAAGGATGAAGAAACCACTTACATCTAAAATTAGTGACCAGCCTAAAATTCTACTGGCTAAGGTTTAGTGTCATCTCGAATTTTAACCAGTAAAATTATACTACCAATCACAGCATTTAAAATAAAAGTATTTCTATTATTATTTTAATGTTTTTAATATCACTGAAGAGCCATAAATTATGAAAACCAAGAGATTATAATTACTCATCTTTATAGAGTTTCAAAGCAAAGAAATTATTTAAGTTCCAACTTCCACTGAACAAACTACTTCATAGCTGGAATATAGCTCAGTTAGGTATACTGCCTGCCAAGTATGTGTGAAAATAGAATTTAATACCTAAGGTCTCATAAAAAGAGAATTTGGGGGGTTTACAATTTTGTTGATGAGTAATTTTTTTTGGGGAGGGTTTGTTACTGGAAATCCCACAGGCTTTCCAGTGAACAGCCTAAAACTAAAAGTAAACAGAATCTCTGATTTCAGCAACTAAGTACAGGAAAATTCTATAAAGTTGAGAGGCAGGTATAAATCTGTGTTATTATATCCTGAACAACCACTAAGAGGAATTAATTCTCTCCAAAGCTAGAGGGTAAGAGTAACAGGAACATTTTACATGGTCTAGAAAAGTTACAGTGCACAGCCATAGGTTCTGGTTCAAAGACAGTTTATCCTTTGTCTAATTAAATCACTGGTCCTAGTCCTCAAGCCTAAGAACATTTTGGCCTCTTTATAATCTAGTCTTAAGTCTAGAACTAGAAGGCTTCAGTCTCAGACTCTGTACAATCTAAAATGCTTAAGCCTCTGTGACTTACTGGTGACTAAGCCATTCTAACTAGCTCCTTTTTAACTCAGGGCTGTACTGAACTGTACTGTCCAATCTGACCTTCTGGGCTGGCTTTTGGTGTCTGACCAAGCCCTTCTGACTCTGGCAGATACTGGCTGACTCTCTGCCTCAGACTGACTGCTCTGCCCAGCTTCAAACTGACTCACTCTTTCCGTCTGATACTGACTTCTTCTGCAAAGTTGCCTCTGTGTCTTTCTTCCAGCCTGCCTGCTTCTGTAATGCACTGCTCCATACTGCCTTAGTCAGCCTCTCTGCTTTTCTGCCTTATCCTCAGTCAGACTGCTTCATTGTCTCTTGTAGAAGAATAGCCCATGTAAAAGCTAGGGTTTACATTCCAGGGCTATATTCAGGGCCTGTGTGGAATGCAGACATACCTTTAATCTGAAATCATTTGTATAATTCTTTTCTTTCACACTGTGCTATGGGGGGAAAAAATTCAAAATAATGGTTAAGTGTGAATTAGGTAAAGTTATCGGGGACAGTTGGTAGCACAAATATATTCATTTCTTAAAGAAACAACTAACATCATGAGATAAAAGATTTATATCTCATAAAAATAATTTGTAATATATCTGAAGTAAGTAAAGAAACAATAAGAAAGATTTTCAATAGTGGAAATTCTAATGGAGAAAAAAATGTAAGAAACTTTAGTGTTTAATAGAGCATTTTAGCATTTTGACATAATTGAGTGCCAAAGCATCAAAAAGGCAGATAAAAATATATACTAAGCCATATAAAAAGTGTGCAGCACAAATTCTATGTTCGTTACAACTATAAATCTACATATCAGAAAAAATAAAGTAACAGTCTATTTTATCTCTAAGTTGCTTAACGTTTAACAATTGTTTTGAATATATGAGCAGTGGTGTGACTGTCACGTGACACTCGTAAACTAACCTTGAATTCCTGAAACTCTAGTTTCCCAGAAATATGCACTGACTTGTGCTCTCACATTAAAGTACTAGCATTCAATGTCACCAAATCAGAGACGAACACAAAGCATCTAAGAAAGTAATTGTGAGAGGGAAGAATATGTAAGAGGAGGGCTCTAATCTAACAGAGCCACTTCCTATAGGGGGACAAGGAGTCAAAGAGGTGCCCACACACAAAGAACAGGACAAAAAGCTAAAAGCTTCAAGAGAAAGCAATCTCACAACACCTGAATTTTGTACTTTCAATCTCCAGAACTGTAAAAAAAAAACAAAAACAAAAACAAAAACCAAATTCTAGTTTAGGCCGAGTGTCTTGGTATTTTGTTATAGCAGCCCTGTAGCAGCCTTGCTAGATTAATACACCCAGAATACTTTTACTTGAAATGCAATAAATAATTGAATATGCTGGATATCGCTAAAGAATTAGAAGAACTAACAAAGTATAAGTTCATTGCCTATATCACATTAAACATTCATTAACTTCAGTGTTAAACTGGTAACAAGTATTACAAGTCATAAAATACGGGATCAATTGTAAGACTGTTTAGATATTAAGTAGCCAATAAAGTGCTGGCAAAATAGATGTCAGACCTGAAGAAATGCAGCAATTTTAAAATAAATGACAATAAAAGAACATATTTCTTTGTATGTTTTAAAGGCTTCCCTTTAAAAATTATTAGGTAAAACAAAGAGAAGGTTCCACTACAGAGATCTGAGGTACTAGACTTTACTACTGTGTAATATCTATGTAGTGCCTTTTGAACTTACATTATTTCATTTATGTTCTTCTTGACTCAGTTATGGATTCCCTAGGATAACTGAAGATGCACTACTAACCAAATAAAAAAAACATGCTGTATTAGCAACCCCTAGCACAATGTCTTAGAAACGTGGTAAATTTCTTCATATTGGCAATATGAATCTACCTTCCGAGAAGATTTTTATTATGAAAAACTTGTTAAATTTTAACAATCTCTTCTTCAGAGATGGCTCAGTGGTTAAAAGCACTTGTTCTTGCAGAGGACCTGAGTTTGATTCCCAGCACCCACATAGCAGCTTAAAACCACCTATAATTTCAGTTCCAGAGGATTCATCACCCTCTTCTGGCCTCCATGGGCACAAACATACATGCAAGTAAGACACATGTACAAATAAATTAAATAAATAAATAAATAAATAAATAAATAAATAAATAATTTTACTTCTTTAAAAAATTAATACAATGCTGGGGAGTGGTGGCACATACCTCTAATCACAGCACTTGGAAGGCAAAAGCAGGCAGAGCTCTGTGAGTTCAAGGCCAGCCTCATCTACAGAGTGAGTTCAGGGCAGCTATAGTTACAACAGAGAAACCCTCTCTTTTTATAATATATATATGATTATTATAATTATATTATATATAATTATTATTTATCATCATCATCATCATTATTATCATAATACAATGATTAAAACTACCTAGAAAAAAAACTTTAAATCTTCTGAGATTAAATTTAGGGAGTCTTAAAAACAAAACCAGGGGCTACAGAAAATACGCAGTAGTTAAGGGCAGTGACTTCTCCTCCAGAGGACCCGTGTTCAATTCCCAGCTCCCACATGGCAGCTCATATCTTTCTGTAGCTCATGTTCCAGGGGATCTGACACCGTCACACAGACATACATGTAGGCAAAACACTAATGCACAAAAAACAAATAATTTACAAAATAAAAAAACAAAACCAGGAATAGAGGTCTTACTTACTATAATAACATTATAAAGAAAAAGTACAAGTCACACCATACTTCCTGATCCTTACCGAACAGTTCCACCAAACAGGGACCGATTTATCAAACATATGAGCCTATGGGGCCATTCTCAAACTACCACAATAGCCTTTTAAATAAAAATAATTTTAATATATACTGAATGACTACTATAAGCCAAACAGTATTTTTTAATTTATTTTATTTTTCTCTCATACAATACATCCTGACCACAGTTTCCCCTCTCTCCACTCCTCCCAGTTTCCCCCAACTGCCTTCTCTCCCTCCATTCCCTTCCAAAAATAGCAGGGCTCCCGGATATATCAACCAAACATAACGTAACAAGAGATAGTAAGACACAGCACAAACCTTCATGCCAAGGCTAGGCACCTGGTGGGAGGAAAAGGGTCCCAAGAGCAGGCAAACGATTCAGAGACACACCCACTCCCACTGTTAGGAATCCCACAAAACAGCAAGCTAACAGCCATAACATGTCCACAGAGGACCTAGCTCAGACCTGGCCAGCATTTTTAATGTTTTTTATGATGTATTATTTAATGCTGCTTACACCTAACAGTTCATATTAAAGAAGGAATGTTACAAACACTAGTGGGTTTTAAGTTCAGAAATAACTCTAAGTTTCTTAATGAATCCTTAAAGATATCTGTACTAATAATTCTACAAACTGACAAAATAATGCAACAGCAACTATTCTAGACTATACTTCTTTAATTATTGGAATTGAAACTGTTTTAAATAGCACCTTAAATTTGAACAATTTATGCTCCCACGTGCACTATTATTCAAGAATGGAAAAAAGAAGAAATTATTAAATTGGAATATTTTATGTTTCCATTAGATCACTAATGTATATAAAGTAGGGACATAATTTCACATCACTGAACACACTGTTAACAATCAAAAACAGCTTGGTACATTTGTTAAAAACTTAAACTGAAAAGGCCCCCAATATGATTGTATATGTGTTGTGTATGTGTGTGTGTATCTTTAATTATAGCTCTTTCATCAAATGTACACATTAACTGTTAAGAAGTACCAGTTCTTTGGATTTATTTTAAATTACCCTCCTTTAACATTCCAGTATTTAGGTCATCTGTAGTCACCTGGCAACTATACAGACATATTAGGTTCCAAAAGAATGAAAAACCTAGCCCTCCAAAATTATAATGTAATGTTTACAGAAGCATGAAGAAAGATTTCCCTCTTGGTAATTATCTATTTGACAAGAGAAAGAAGATATATATACTCGATACCTCATTAAAACTTGCTAAGCAAGAGACTATCTAAGGAAGACAAGATTTAGAATACTAAATTTTGAGTACTCAAATACTTTAGAAGATTATATTTTCACCATGTAACTTCTTTGTAGTTTTCAATTTTGTTTTAGAAAAATTAAATCAAGTTTGAATAACAAAATTCTTAAGCAATCCTCACAATTTTAAAACAAGTTTAAACCTCTGTTGAAATAGTTAATTTACTAATGAATAATTAGCTACAATTGTTTTAATGGTAAGAAAAGCTCTTCTCAGCTTTCAACTGAATAAAAATATAATCACGGTTCTAAGACTGAAGTTCTATAAAAGAAAAAAAAAGCTAAAAAACTATAACTTACTTATTAGCTCATATGATACAGTCCACTACAACCAAGGCAATAAGATGATAAAATTAAGAGCTGTGTTTTTTATGTTTAACAATACAATAACAATGTAAGATACAGTTTTTAATTTAGAAAATTCCTAAGTGAGATTTTTTTTTTAATCTTATGACCTGGTATCTGGAAAAAGATTACCAGATCCTGTGTAAATCAAGCACACATTTGTGTTTTGTCATCTGAACAAAAATATTGAAGATTTGCATCCCTGGCTTCCATATTCAAATTAGAATTGTATGACATAGGTAAATCAAAATTCCGATGGACTAAGAGCTATCAGGGTAAAACTCAATCCACATAGATCTCTTTAATAATATTTATTAATTGAAAAATAAATTTAGAAAAAGATAATAATAGGAATATGTTCTCTATTCTCAATTGCTCTAAGAAAATTATCTGATTCTAAACTGTATTTACCTGAAAAGTGGTCAGTGGAAATAACGGTTAGAATTTTTTCTTATATAGGTTCCAAAATAGAGTTCAAAAACTACATTACAAAAACTTTCCTAGCAAGACTCATTTGTGTCTACTCGATTTACTAAAATTCATTCAAAAGTGGTTCTGGAAGCTGCTGATCATCCCTTTTAAAATGTATTATTTAAATAAATTTCTCTTATAAAGAAATAAAACGGTTAAGCATCTTCTAAAAATCAAAATTTCAATAGTAATTAAATATGTGTCATCCTTCCCACAACCCTTATTCACAATGATATACCTTCTCCTACTGGCTCATTGGTTGATTCTCCTTTTGGACTCAGCATCCTGGAGAAGCTACTAGAAAGAGTAGAAAAAATGCCACGGATGAAATATCCCTGCTGTTGAGGCTCCATTGACCCCAGTGAATTCGGCCATGGTCTCATAAGCCTGATACGGCAGCGGGGCTCTGGCTCTGAAACAGACCTGGTGAACGGAGCCCCAAGTGACTGAGTGCTGAGCAGGTTCAGGTTCTCTGTTGCTGTCCCAAGGATCTCATCATCAACGGACGAGGCAATGCTATCAACCGTCTCTAGCAGGACCTTTTGCTGGGGTTCATCCAGGTCTCCATTATTATTTTGTAGCCTCTCTATTTTGCCTTTCTTCCTAAAGCCAGGTTGCTTCTGCCACCTATAAGCTTCCAGTGGCTTTTCCAGGTTGGAAACAGCATATTCATTTTTCTTCCTCTTGCTTTTGACCGGACCACACCATGGATAAATCTTTAAACTTGTTCCTATCTCTGAATTTGCACAAGCAGGTTCTGACAAAGATCTTCGATAGCTTGGAGGACACGGTGAGGCTTGTTTTTTAAAGATGTTTATCTTCCAGGACTCCATTTTTCAACCTCTCTAAACTAAGTTTTCTCTACACTGTAGCCTTTACCCTCGAACCACACTTGTCCGTGCAGTCCAAAACATTTGACTGTTTAAGCAGCTTTTTGTGTGGCTTTGAACCACAACAGATGTTGCTGCTTAAGAGCTGGTGTCATGTTATTACCCCATTTTCCCAGATCTCCAAAACTTGAGCAGCACCTAAAAACCTCTTGCCTGAAGCATATTTTCTTCAGAGTACAAAAATGTTTCCCAAAGAATCTTTGTTCTTCTTACAGAAGGTTAAATGTCTGTTCTGTTTCAGAAAATGATTTTTAAAAGTAAGAAGTGAAAAGAAGTGTGAAAAAAAAAACACCCACAAGTAACTGTATGGACCAATAGCAATCAGTTCACTATGCAAATGACAGCGAATTAAAAATAGACTGTGGAATGAGTGCTAAGTTGACATTCATGGGGTCGAAAAGAAGAAGAGAGGAAAAGAAACTTGCTGCAAGTCTGTGTTTGTAGTGGCTGTTTCTTAGAGGTTTAAAATCTGTATTTAGGAAATTTAATTTAAAACAAACGTTATTTATGCTACAATCTCTTGAAGGTTAATGCATACAATCTTCTTTCTACCTAGCAGGTCAAACCACAGATGATTTTCTTCAAGCTGGCACTGCAAAAGGGGGTGTGTGTGTATGTAAGAATTTCAGGCCATTTTAAATGTAAATATCTTACAGAGGATAAAAAGGCACAAATGAGAGGAAAAGAGCAGAAACAGAGAGCACTGCTATGAAGAAAAAAAAGAAAACTGAACCCAGTTGCCTGGTATATTCTAGGCCAATATCCTACCATTGATATAGCCCTAGTCCCGAAAAAAGAAACTCTTTAGGCAAGTTCTGTGGCAACTGGGAACATAGGAACAGACATACTTAAATAATTTGTAGAAGGGAAAAGTTTGCTATGCAAATCTAATTGGAATAAGTTAGCTGGAAAAACACTATCGTTTAACCAAAGTTGTTCCTTTATTCCTTTTTCTGCTTTTTACAGCTTTCTATAAAGAGTTGACTACTTAACATTTTGTTAAAGCAAAGTACCTTATATTGAACCAAGATCATGACTGCCAAAATTTTGGCGAGTTGTATTTTTTTCAACAGTCTGCCCAAAAACCCCTGAAAATAAGGGTTTCAGATGGAAAGCCTGACAGACTTCAGACCACCAATAAAAGAGATATAGCAGAGCAATCAAAGTCACTTTGTAAATTGCATGAAAAATGATTTCATCTGGCAAACTTTAAAACTACCCATTTATTTGTAAAATGTATACAATGAACCAACAGTTCTACTAAGTATTTCTCCTATTCTGGTGAGAACAGTAAAGAAATTTTTTTTTTCCTTTTCATTACTTCCATTATCACAGAGATAAAATCATTTTCCTTTGTTTACAAAGTTTTCAAATGTACTCATTTGTATAATAAAAAAAGTTGAAATACTTGGCTTCCTTAAATATACAATATACCAAATTAGAAGGTCTCTGAAACATATAAACTTACCTGTATTTAAAAATAAGAAATGTGGGAGCTGGAGTGATAGCTCAGTGGTTAAGAGTATTGGCCGCTCTTCTAGAGGACCCGGGTTCAAATCCCAGCACCCAAATTGCGGCTAACAACTATCTTTAACTCCAGTTCCAGGGGATGTGATACTCTCACACCAAGACACATAAAATTTTAAAAAAATTTTAAAAATTAAAAAAAAATATGAAATGTAAATTTATAGGAAAAAATAGATTGTACCCTAACCTCTCTTTATGTGGGAGCACGTGTCCACAACATTGATAATGTGATAGGCAGTATACCTAAATGTAAAACTCAGCATTGGACAGCTGTAAAAGTTAAAGAAGTTATTTTTATGACCTGTAGAAAGGAAGGCAAAGAGTTTTAAGACAAAGAAAGCAAGAGCAGGCACAGGAAATCTTTAATAATTATGAGTCATGTATTTTAAAACTTTTGTTCAATAGAAAGTCCCATTAATAAAACTAATAAGCAAGACCAAAATGGCAGAAAAGATTCACAATACAAACATCTTAAATCATTTTATTCTTCCACAAACTTAATAGAAAGAAAAACCAACTTCCTTTTTTAGGGGGTGGGGGGGTTGTGACAGGGTTTCTCTGTATAGCCCTGGCTGCCTCTACCTCCCAAGTACTGGGATTAAAGGCATGTATCATCATCACCAGGTCAAAAAAAAACCAAACAAACAAACAAACAACTTTTTAAGTAAATAAAAACCCTTCCCAAAGAAAACTTAACTAGGCAAGACAGCACATTTCTGAAATTCCAACACTTGGAAACCCAAATGAGAAAGATGTGAGTTCAAGAGTATCTTGAGCTAAACAGTAACTTACGTCTCAATTTTTAAAATATAGTAATGACCAAAAAGCATATGAAAAATTACTTAACCTCATTAGTAGAGAAATGCAAATCAAAGCCATAATAAGACATTGCCCGCTCTAGATGGCATAGATGAGGATCAGCAAGTAGAACTGTCAACATCGGTATCTGAAGGATAGGCGCTACAAGTACAGAAGAAGTCTTTCTAAGTTCAACATACACTTCAGTTCCAGGGGTCCAACTGGCCTCAAAGGACGCCAGTCATACACTTGGTACACAAATGTACATGTAGGAAAAACATCCATACACATGAAAAAAATTTAAGGAGACCATGGCCCACTTTTATTAAAAATGGTTAATAATATCCCAACATACGGGAATAATATTCATTGACAGAAAAATCTATGATTGATGGTAGAATTTCAATTTTAATTTAATAATTCTATATGAAATTTTATAATCATGTATATTTTATACATGTATTTTTTGTTAATTATTTGTTAATTAATCATGTATATTTTTGGTTTTTGAAAACATAAAACTTTGGTAAACACATACTTAAAATCTATTCACAGAAAAAGGAAAACCTTTAATGCTAACCTACAGAACCAGAACTAGAGGATGAAGGTGTGAACAGGTGATCGCAGGTAAACCTTAACCAAGGTTTTCAAAAGTCCAACAAGGCCACAAAGAAGGGAATGGCTGTCCATAGTTAATTAACAGCTGAAAGAAAACATGTCCTAACTTCCATTTCAGGGTTCTAGAACATGTGTAATTAGCTTTTTTTCCAACTGATCTATGGGTACAATTATGAAATTCTGCCTTAACAAAGCTATGAAGTTTAAATCTTAGTTATTCTGGCATTATTTAGTTTTAGGCTCTACAATTGTTTAATAGTTAAAAATAGAATATGAGCATCTCATGATTTCTTTACAGATTTATTTCAACTAAGGGAAGCAAATAGAAACGAATAAGCAAAATGTGAGCTGCTCTGTGTACAAATAGTCTGCCATTGTTTCCTAGCTGATAACATACGTTTGTGAGAGAGATTGTACTCTACTTAGTCCACAAGCTCTGCTTGTTAAAATACACAAGCTATGCTCAATTAAAAATACAATTCTGCTCCTAGAACTCAAGAATTATACTTCCTATGTAAGTTCACAAAAAACTTCAAAAATAAAATGTATTTTCTACTAACCTGAAGAAGACATCTTTCAAATACACAAATTCCTTGTTTATAGGAAGCGAAGGAATTAATATCAAAACATCCCTTTCCCATCTCCTATCACGGGGCACATCTGCTTCCCGAAGGAACACTTCCTGTGGCAAAAAACTACCTCCTTTCTAAGAATCAGAACTAAGAGACACACCTTACACGTACACATCTGACATTCCCTTAAGAGACAAAATTTTTTAAACAAACAAGAGTTAGAATCCATGACTTTGTAAAAATAAAAATAAAAATAAATTTAAATAAAAACAAACCCATATAACTCCAAATCTCCAAACTATCTTATTTCATTAAACACTCCCTCTCCCAAAGAGACTTGTACTGTCCTCACAGTCTCTAATCTTTCTTCCAGTTTCTAAATGTTTAGAGGTCCTTGGAACTATTTGTCTATATTCACATCTTGAACATTATCATTCACCATTACCACATCTATTTATCCTGCCAGTTTAAACCTTGTATGAAAATTCATTCTAATTACTATTTTCTGACATCTCTGATTAAAATGCATAAAATCTAACCTGTAATCTGTGTTTTAAAATCAAGTTTTGTTCTCATACTATATCCAGCCAGTTGTACACAACAACTACTGGAGACTCTTTCCTCTCGCACTGGGTATCTAATCCATGGTCATCCTGACTTCCCTTCCCAGGTTCTACTCAGTCTATTCCACCATTCTCACCTGGATTACAATAGATATCTAAATTAGGGCATGTGTACAACATTTTCCTTGTTTTAGTGAGAACATCTTCCAGTGATGTATTATATACATATACATATATACATGTATCCATGCATTATATACCTATAATCTCACCTACACAGAAAGCTGACATGGGAGAACTACTTGAGCTCAGGAGTTTGAGACCAACCTAGGCAACACAAAATATAACGTTATGTACAGATGGATAGACAGAAAATTATACTTTTAAAAATATTAAAAATTCAATTTCCCTTATTTAAACCTTTCAGCTGCCTCCCACTCTCCTCCTGATGAGACAACACTCTTTAATGTATAGCCTGATCCCTATTTATCCCAGAGCTTCAAGCTGCTGCTGCTTCTTTTGGTTTTTCAAGACAGGGTTTGTCTCTTGTAACTCTGGCTGTCCTGGAACTCACGCTATAGACCAGGCTGGCCTTGAACTCACAGAGATCCACCTGCCTCTGCTTCCTGGGATTAAGGTGCTGGGATCAAGGTGTGCACCACAGCCAGGCTCAAGCTCTTTCTTGACACAGGTCTATTGGTCCTTCCTACTTAGCACTCTCCTTTGGAGAACAGGGATCTTGTTCACACTGTACGCCCTGAACCTAGACAGCACAGGCTCCTCGGTTCCTTATGATCTTGCTTCTGATTACAGCTGAAGCATTACTTTCTGCAGCAGGTCTTTCCTAAGCAAGTCAGAATCAACCGTGATTGCTTTCTGCTGTAATCATTCCACACGCTGCTCACCAACTAGGGCCGAACAGGATTGCTACTGGCAGTGAGTCACTATGGTTTTATTTCTCTGCAGACTCCTATGACTCCTATGATACCAACTGCTCTGCCATAAATCCAGGTCTCTAGAACAGTCTAAAATGTCTGTTTGGGAATAGAAAATGTCCAAAGGGTTGTTTCTCTCCAGCTGTTCAGCATCTCTTCCCTAGAAAAGCCAGTGTTCACTGGTTTTCTCTAATTGCCAGTGAGGAATGTTCTGCCTAAACACAGTCTTAATGAACAAACTAGCAATTACCCATGCTGGTAATTATCCAAGCAAGCTAAAAATTTATGTCCACACAAAAATATCCACATCCATGTTTAAAACCTCTTCATTCATAATTGCTAAATCTTGGAAGTAACCACAATGCCCTTAATTAGCTGAATGCATATGTTAACTGGAATACATCTGTAAAATGGAGTATTATTCAGTTCTGGAAAGAAATGATCTACCCGTGGAAAAACTTAAAATGCATGTTGTTAAGCATTTAAAAGCTTCATGCTTTATGTCTTCAACAATATAACATTCTAGAAAAACCTCCAGAGACAGTAAAAAAATCAATTTGCCAGGATCATGAGTATGAGGGGTATCAAAATGAACGTGTTTGTAGCACAGGTGATTTTGGGGGTGTTGAAAATACTCTGCCTGGACATTGAGATACAATTCAATATACATTTGGTAAATCCATAGACTACATCATACCAAGAGTGTACCTTATGTTGACTATGGACTTTTGAGTAATATTGATGTATCAGTGCTGTTGGTTCATCCATTTTAAGGCATCTGTTGCATGACATGCTGGTGTTGAGGTCAACTGTGGTGAACAGAGATACATAAGAATCCCTTGTATTTTCTATTCAAGTTGTCTTTAATATATCAATGTTCTAAACACTAAAATATACTTTTTTAGAATACCACTAGGACTGAACCAGGACATCACACATGTAAGGCAAGCACTCTAAAACTGAGCTACAGCCCAGCCTCTAACATAGACTTTTTTAAAACTGAGGATAGCACTTCTTACTTGCTGCATTATGGTTTCCATGGAAAGCTCGATATTTGCTGCAACCTCGGTATTTGCTTCACTGTTTGAATAGTATCTCTCTTGAATTCTTATTTAAAAAAAAAAAAAGGTTCAAAACCAAACAACAAAATTATATCAGTTGTCTAGCAGATATTCTCAATTTGGCAACCAAGAAAACACTAGATATGAGTTACTGTAGGGCAGAGTAAATAAGCTACACTATTTTCACTGTAACTGTCTGGACTAAATAAAATATTCTTTTTAGATCAAAATCATAATCTTATTTTAAAAATATTACTTTTACAGTTATAGCAATCCATCTATTTATAAATTCCTTCCTCAATCTCTTCAATTTAGGGTTTAGAAAATGAACACAGGCCATCAGGAATAAAATATAAAACGCAAAATTTTCTTCTCTAGTCTATGATATTAGTATTATCATTAACATATTACAGATCAATGAGGATTTTTAGCCAGTCTTAAAGATAAAAACATAAACAGTAGATTTCCATACCTGATTTCTAACCTCTCATATAGAAGACAAAAATAGAAAACACAAAATAAGCTTGGTTAAGAGATCGTACTAAGAGTATAAAATTCATTAATTAAAATATAAGACCTTATCTTTCTTAAAAATTTCAAAATTAAGCCAACCTTCTCCTCTGTCAATTTCTTAAATGACTAAGGAAAAACATTTCAAAAGCACTTTAACTTTCTTCTAAGTAATTATTTATAATTCTATGCTAAAGGAAAGAAAAATATGTTTTAGTTGCTCTGAGCTACAGAGTGATTTCGGTAAAAATAAAATATTCTCTTGAATCTTTTTCTCATATAAATAATTTAAATTTTGAACTTCAGTTAAAGCTAGACGGATGTTGGAGAAGTCTTCTGGTCTAATCAATACTTACAGATTTAGTGGTAATTCCAAGTTGTGAGCTAGTTTAGGAGCTAGGTGAAATTACTCCTAATTTGTCAAACCTGGCAAATTAAAAATAAGTGCTCAGAGTGCCCCCCTCTTCTTCAGGAGAACAGCAGAGTTGGAGGAATGAAACTATTTTTACGACCTACTGAGACCTTTATTCTTCCTATATGGTAGAAAAAATCCCTTGTACAGGGACACTGGTGTAAGTTTCATAGTTAAACAGCAAAGTAAGTAATGTCACTGTTTGTTAGTACAGCCAAACAGTGACAGCAAAAAACAGAAGCTTGTTTACACTACAATCCCACAATGCAGTGTCTGATGGAATATTCAGACTCCTGCTTCTTCCACTCTCTAGGACTCCTCCTCCCCCACTGCATCTTCACCATCAAACACAGGGGAAAAAGAAATGAGAGAATCGCATAGAGAATCTTTGTATCGGCAGGTTAGAGGTGGCATGCCTCAGTTGCAACTATGCTCTCTTGATTAGAAATCAAGATGTACAGCTTTTAGCCAAAGAGGCTGAGTCATACAGCACAGCCACACACTAGAGTGAACAGGAAAACCCACTTGATGTGTGGCAGGTTTGACAATGTTTAAATACAACAGCAGCACTAAAATATACCAATTTACTGTATGTAAGTTCAAAAGTAAAGACAATAGCACCAAATCAGAAAGGATAGGTAGTAAACCACTTATTCATTTACTTGTTTATTTATTTATGATGTTGGCCCTGAAACCAGGGCCTTGTATATGCAAAGTGCTCTAACTGATGAGCTACAGTCCCGTGCTGAAGTGTTACTGTTACATACTGAGCTTAACCTTACACATTTGAAGAATAAGTTCCACCAGTAAAATAAAGTTTGAAAACATCTGGACGAGAGATACAGTGAACACGTCATTACAGAATAGATGCCTATAAATTCAGAACCCAGGTGGAGAGTATGTCCCAGTCAACAGTTGGAAGTGACATAACCTTACCAGGTTATAAGACTAGATAGTCTTTATTAGGTATAAACCAATGGCATCTCTTCTATGCAATATTATCTGTTCAAAAAGTGTTTGATTTTATCTTTGGCTTAGCTTTCAAGTATTTTCTATGACCTACCTAAGTGATGTTTCCAAAATCAGAAATTCTAAATAAATCCAAGTTACAATTCTGTATAGCGCCAGTAACTAATAGTACCAAAACAGCTATCGCTTTGTCTAATTCTTGTCTCTGAAACTCTAGGTGAAGATATATTCTTTTCAGGGTTCAGTTTTGCCTTCTTTTCCTGAGGTACAAATCAGGCATAAAATTAAGTCCACCTACCTAAAGTATATAGCTCCAATTGGTAAGCACTTGTTAATGCAAAAACTAGTTTTCTCCAAGGGAGTCTCACTGGGGAAACAAACTCCTCTTTGGGGCAGGCTATAACTGTTTTACATGTAGGGAATGACTCTGGAAGCATATTTATATTACTTTAGTTATGAAACACCATTATATTTCTTTTTTCTTGACAAAGTACATGTAAACTATAGTTAAAATTAAAATGGCAAGTGCTTAATCATAACTTTATAAACATTTTATAGATTTGTTGAAAATCTCACTAAGCATTTTATAAATTGCTTTATTTTTTCTGTATGGACCATAGGATCGATTTATTCAAGTTTAAACAAGATTCAGCTGCTTAATTAATGCAAAATTTTCAATAACTGACCATCTCTTATTTTTAATATTTTAATTCTATCATCAGCACAAGCAAATACTTTAGTTTTAGGGAACATTAAATCCTCTAGTTCAAAACCCTGCAGATTGGATCATTTCCTATGGAGTATACAGCCTATTGTGTTTTCTTAATGAACAGAGTCAAATCATCAGAGAAACAGAGAGAGGGCAGCATTAGGAGAAACCTCTGTTTTTTTAGTGCAGTGTCCTGGCTCCCTTTCTTGAGGCTCCTCCTGGTGGTTTGGGGGAGAAAAATTGCATCCCAACAATTACAAAACAGTAATTAATACAGAACATGTTTATTCAACACTTTGCAGATTGTTTTTAATTTCATAATGCTACAGTTAATTTTAACATGTTTTTAATGAGTCTAAATGCTCCCAAATATCCCATAAAGATTTCTTAGACACTTTTTAATAAATGAAAAGTACCATAAAGAAAATGAGAGATTATTATTCCCTTGTTTCTTAAATTAAATGCCTGTAATAGTCAACGTAATCTTTTTTCATTTATTTGTATTTGATATGGTTAAACTGATCTCACATACTTATGAAATCTAAATTTTGTCTTTGGGTTGGCTCAGTGAGTTTCTATCATTATATGATTTGGAATAGTGTGAAATACAGACACACTCTATACAAACAGCATGGATACAGGGAAAACTCAATCACACTTACGCTTCTGAGAACATACAACAACCTTGGGATAATGGCTTCACTGTAGTTAGTTCAGAAACTGTCATACCTATCTCCCTCTCCTAGGCCACCCCAGACAAACAAATGCCATGTTTCCTTAAATACTGAATACAGTGGATAGTCTGATGACCAATTCGGTGAGTCCTGTCATCACAAAAAGTGATTCGTCTTCCCCATCAGTATTTGTGAAGATACCAAGCTTGTTAAGTGAAAACAATTATTATTTATTAGATACTTATGCCAAGTGAATGTCTTACATATATTGCTTTTTTTAATTCTTAGAATACTCTCTGAGGTAAATTTTATTAACGCAGAAATGAAGTTCATTCTAAAAGCCGCATGAGTACTAAAGCAACGACTACTATTAACTCTTGACTCTTGTACTACTCATAACATACATTAATGAAAAGATCACAATTAGTTGCTCAAATACAGAGAAAAAGAGCTAAACGTGCACGTGTGTGTGCAAGCACATGTATGTGTAGATACCACATGTCAAAGTCAGGTGTCTTTCTCTATCATGCTCCAGTTTATTTTTTGAGATAGGATTTTTCACTGAACATGGAGCTTACCAATTGGCCAGACTGGCTGGCTAGCCAGTTCTAGAGATCTGTCTGTCTCTGCCTTGATTCTACAACACTAGGGTTACAGACAAAAGCCATCACATCTGATATTGATGTGGTACTCGCAGGACTTATCCTATAACCATATTCACAAAGAATATGCCAATGTTATTGGCAGATGGGGTTAAATGAATCAGATCAGATTATCATTCTATGTTTGTGAAGGAAAATCAGTCCATGTAAGTGCTAAATAAACTCAAACTGACTTCTGACAGCACAATAACCTGAAATTATTGGGGTGTATTCCTTCATATGTAATCCTGATTTAAATATAGTTTTTCATTGTTTCCCGTAAGTTTATAAAAATCTGAGCTTACTAAGGTCCTTCCTTCCTATAAAAGTAATTTTCATGATTCCCTGGTTCTGACTCAGTCTGCCTGTAATTATCAACTTTCTGCCAGGGATCAGCTTCTCTGTGGAAACTGAAGTTGTACACATACCCAAGAAATGATGCAAGATCTGAACCTTCCCAGAAGTAATGTCAACCACTGCCCAAGGCCTCTGGACTTCTGTGCTTTTTTCCTCTCCTAAACCCATCACCAGGAGATGGAATGCAAAGGAAATAGTTGCTTAACCTCAAGGGAGAACATTAAATCACATACACGAGTTAATTTCCTAATCAGATACACGTGAAAGCGAAGACTAGAGGCCTCAAAATACCTTGTTCATTTCTTAGCGATTCTTTCCTTGGGAAGCTACAATTGGTAGACTACATACACCACTAGGTTTATTATTTAAAGACTAATATTAAGTCTACTTCATATTGAGGAAGATACATGTAACAGCTATCCTTAGAATACACACTAAAACATGAAAATCCAAAACCATTCAATAATTAAAGTTTTAGTTTTAAAATAACTTATATAATTTTAAATTTTCATTTTTATTCATACTTCTGCACTCTCTCCCTAATGAATTTTACTTTGTACTTGAAGATGAAATATTTCTAACTTATGAAACCATAATCTCATGACCAAGGAGCTTTGTATTCTTAAAGTACAACAGAGTACCCAGCATACTGTCACCAAATATGCACCAGAATAAACTTTAGTTGTATGACAATATACTAAATGCATCGGTTGGAGGTCAAGAATGAAGAAAAAAGATACTGGCAGAATACCTTAAACCCCTTGGAAAATTTGCTTTCAACTTCCTTCTATGTCCCTACTCCTCAGCTTCTCGCTGGTAAAATTTGTTTAAGCTAGTTATGCTAGCAAATTTGAATCTGTCTTGTGCCCATGTGTCTCCCATCTCCAATCGCTGATTTATATAATTATGAAATACGTGTATCTATCTGGTTTTCCATCTGCAGTTGTTTTTACATAAACTGATGCATTCAGATCTAACTTTGAGACTGAGGGTTGTCTTCTTTCTATAAAAATAAAGTTTTTCTTTATTCAGTGTGATATTAACGCCTCAATATTTTTCTGCAATTTAGTCATTCATGTCTTAGGTCATTATTCATTAAAATAAACATATTTACTTATTACCTGTTATGTGTCATGCACTTTCCAATGTTCTCACCTTTTAAAGACTAATATACTTTCTTTAAATGAATAAACTAATGCAATAATTAATAGCATACTGGCTATAATGTACTGATATTGGAGACTCCTTTGGAAAGCAGCAAGAGTATAGGGAATGAATTATTCAAGTTGGCATGAAGAGAAGACAGTATTTCAACTAAGGACAGACAGAACAGAATTTTACTTAGCAAATACTAACATGTAAATAACAGAAATTTAAGATTTCAAGTAATTTCTTTTGAAATCAGTGTTACTCAAAAGTTTAGTTCATAGTCTATGAGTGGGCCCAAACTGTGTCTTATCAAGCGTATAAAGATGAGAGTAAGAAATATTG
Source organism: Cricetomys ansorgei (assembly GCA_026225945.1). Lineage (NCBI taxonomy): Eukaryota > Metazoa > Chordata > Mammalia > Rodentia > Nesomyidae > Cricetomys > Cricetomys ansorgei. The sequence goes on along the minus strand of JAMJFZ010003358.1, from coordinate 68,481 downwards.
ATAACAGTGTGACAGGATAATATTATGCCTTGTTAAAGCTAAAAAGATGATCATGGCTTACTTATTATTTCATTTATCCAGTTATTCATTTTTGTTGAACTTTACAAAAGTACTGTATCATAACACATCAAAAAGTAAAAACAGTTTGGGTTTTATTGGGTGAATTGAATTCTGACTTTGAGCAGGTTGTTTCAGTTTGCAAGCTGTTTTTTAGATCTAAAGTATACTCAAACAGGCATCCCATGATTCAGAAAGACTTAAATCACTTAGGTGATGGTCCATTTTAATTATCACACTATTTTACTATGCCAGCCAAAGGCCTTAACCATCTCGGTGTAATGAACAAACCTGGTCCACAGTCTTTGGCACATATTAAAAGATGATTGCAAAACAGTATTCTTGTTAATTTTTCTCATATTAGAAGCCAATACTATTCACAATTTTTGTGACATAGTTCTTGTATTTCTCTAGAATCATCTTTATTTTTAAAAAGTGTAGATTTTAAAAAAACCAATTTGATTAACTTACAAATTCAAATAAGAAGTCTTCACTATTAAGACATATTGCTTAAAACTGAAAATTCAGGCTGGAGAGATGGCTCAGCTGTTAACCTCTAGCCAGGCTCACAACCAAAAAGATAAAATTGAAAATTAAGTGAATATTTATTCCTATTTAAAGCTGTATTATGAGTACAGGTTTTTACACAATGCAACTATTTTAATATACTTAACTCCAACCAAAAACTAAAACCCTCATGTCAATGTCTTATACATAGCTCATTCCAGCTAGTGATGGATGCTTCCTGTCATTTTTATCAATCATCAATTTCTTTTTATATTTCAATTCATCAGAACACCAATATTCATAAAAATTTTAAAGGTTTGGTACAAATTAAAATATGTAAAATAGAACTTAATTTCAGAACTGTAACACCACACAAAAATTTTTAAGATTATTGTGGATAAGACCTCACACATTTCTTTTATCTCTAAATATCCTTTGGTTTCAAATAAATCTAGATTAAGACCTTCAATTCTCTTGAATTGTCTACTGTCAAAAAAATAGAAAACACAGACATATACAAGGGAAGTCAATAATCTACAGTGAGATGAAAAAAGAAAATGAATGCAAACTAAACTTACATCTTTGCTACTCATTGATCTAGGAACTGATATCACAGAAAATATCAGGATTTCTTGAACTCATTTTAAAACATGCATTTCTTTAGGGGTGGGGACTAAAGGAGGGCGGCCTGTGAAAGCCAGGATTAGCATGCTTGACTTCTACTACTTGATGGCAGCAGCACATTTAGTCATGAAAATCAAAATGTCTCCAGATAATTCTACTCAGAATCATTGCTCAACAGTATAGATGACTAACGTCAAAGTTTGTTTTCCTAATATGTACTGCCTTAGTTACTACTGCTGTGATGAAACACAATGACCCAAAGGTAAGTTGTGAGGAAAGGGTTTATTTATTTAATTTACACTTCTACATCACAGCTCATCATCAAAGAAAAGTCAGGACAGGAACTCCAAACAGGGCAGGAACCTGGAGGCCAGTCTGATGCAGAGGCCAGGAGTGGGGGTTGGAGGGGTAGGGGGGTGGGGGGTGTGCGGTGCTACTTACTGGCTTGCTCAACATGACTTAGCTCAACCTGCTTTCTTATAAAACCCAGGTCCATCAGCCAAGGGACGGCACCACCCACAATGGGCTGGGCTCTCCCACATCAATCACTAATTAAGAAAATGCCCTCTGGGTGGATATTATGGAGATATTTTACCTGAGGTTCCCTCCTCTCAGATGATTCTAGTTTATGTCAAGTTGACATAAAACTATCCAGCACATATATCAATAGTCAAAGTGTGTGTGTGTGTGTGTGTGTGTGTGTATGCGTGCGCGCGCACATGTAAGAGAGAGACAGAGACACAAAATATGAACCAACTATGCACCTTTTATCTACATATATTTATAACTAAATGCAAGGGCTACTGGAGTAATGTTACATATGTTGAATATGCTTTGGGTCAGAAGCTCTGAAAGAGAAAGTTGTGCTATTTGTGAGAATACAGTTATAACTTAAAAAACAATTCACAGTCAATTTAATTCTAAAGATGGTACTTTCTGTAATACTCCTTTGCTTTATACATTAAAAATATGTCACAGGCATATAATATAGCTCAGTTGTTAGATTCATCTACTAAACCAGGTGTGTCATCTTTGGGTTTTAGTTAATTCCAGATGTAGTCAAGCTGACATCCAAAACAGCCATCAAAAGTCCACCCCTCGCCAACATGATGCACAATCATATCTTATGCCACGCTTAATTTCCAAGGGAAACAATAATCGGGTCATAATTACATCTAATATGATATAACTATCCTACATACAATCACAAATACCCCTCCGGAGCCAAAACTTCTAGGCCATCAGAACTTAAGGTAAAAGGAACGGAGAGCAAAAATTTTACTACTGCGTCACTGAGGGTGATAATGGAACTATTCCCTTTTCTATCCCTGGATTCCTGAACCCATAAATCTTGGGTATGGGAGAAACCACACCATATACTGGAAGCTGATTCAAACATAATCTACCTTCTGGAGAACCCTGCCCCCACCCTCCAGGCTGCTGCCACCTGATTGGTGTTATAACTGCTTCTTCAAAAAATCCAAGTTGGTATGTATATGCATACTATGTGTACATGTATGTGTGTTTAATTACAAACAAATAGTAATATACTAAGCATTTAAAGGCAGTAACTGAAAGCCTGTTCTCTTGCCCCAACTGCTACTATGACAAGACTCCTAACTTGTAACTGATTTCTCCTAACTTGTAACAGATTCCCACTGTGCCATTTACCCTGTAGCTCTACAAAGAGACAGAAAAAAGAGAATTCTTCACTACTCTTGCAGGCAGCCTTTAAAAATGAAAGAAAGAAAGAAAGGAAGGAAGGAAGGAAGGAAGGAAAGAAGGAAGGAAGGAAGGAAGGAAGGAAGGAAGGAAGGAAGGAAGGAAGGAAGGAAGGAAGGAAGGAAGGAAGGAAATAAACAAACCACTGCCCTTTCTAGCTGCCCTTAATTATCTAAAACTTGAAGATCAGGAGCTGCTTTAAAAAAAAAAGAAAAGAAAAGAAAAGAAAAGAAAAATCTATCAAACCCAACCACATACTGCCAACTGGCAACAGTCTCCTTTATAAACTAAGCAAAGTTCCCAGAAGTCCAAGTGATATCCAATCATAAGAAAGGCTACACAGGACAAAAAACTTATTGGCAAAGTGCTCTGCTACAAAAGGCCTAGAGGAATGAAAAGGAGCTAAAGACAAATCAGTCTTCACACATAAGTTATATTAAATACCATGAAATAGGAAAGGATAGCATGTCTTTCAGAGGAAAAAGGTGAACAAAAGCACATTAAGAAATAAATATGGAAGACTATTAAGAAAATATCATAAGAGAACTCTTTTTGAAAATTATGAAGAAAATAAAAAAACTTTAAACAGTTACATATGTGAACATTAAAAATAATTTAATTTAGTCTGGGATTGGAGAGATGGCTTAGCGATTTAGAGCACTGGTTGATCTTCTAGTGGACCAAGGTTAGACTCCCTGAACCCACAGGGTATACAACCATCGTAACTCCAGTTCCAGGGGATCCAATGCCCTCTTCTGACCTCTTCAGACACTAAGCACACATATGCTGCACATACATGCAAGCAAAAGAACTCATGCCTAAAGTTAAATGAATAAATATAATTAAGTTTGCTTTTAAATTTAATCATAAATATTTTGTTTCTAATTAGATATTCCACTTTCTGATTATATGCTTTGTTGCAAAAAATAATAGTAACTACGACTTAGCTCTTCCCACATACCAGTTTCCTCTCTACTGTTCCCAACAAAACATGTATATACAGTGTCTTTGCTTATTTTCTCCCGGGAAAGACCACAGAATTTCTCCACTTTAATCTAGAAAGTTCCAGGGACGGTTTTCTTTTATCTATACAAATGTTTTAAAGTACAGAAAGGAAATTTTTTAATCTATTTCATAATGTTTAATTCTCTATTCAACAATTTATTTTCTACAAATCCAATATTCACTTTCGAATATCTTAAGTCTTCCTTTAAAACAAAGCAACACAGAGTTTTGCCTTTTAATGATAGTTTATTTGCAGCAACTATTTAAATGAGAGGGAAATACAGTTTAAATACACACATTACTTATCATTGTCAGTCTTGCATGTTCAAAAAATAAAGATATTTCTACTAACTGCTAGCACTATTATATCTAGAAGTAAACAGTATTTCAATAATTAGAATCAGAAAAGAAGATTAATCTGTTTAATTGTTGGTATAATGATGACTGCAGAGACCGAAGTGAGATTTTAACTGGAGTCCTGAACTCAGAAAAACACCATGCTTTGCACAGCCACTAGAAATAAGGTGTGACGGCCAGTAATTAGCATAAGGAATCTTATCTTAGAGCTGTTTTCTATTTATTGTCACTCAGAAGTAGTTTTTACTTATACCTAAGCAAAGAATATATGTATATATGTATGTGTATAGATAGGTAGATGGATGGATGGATGGATGGATGGATGGATGGATGGATGCGGGTGAGAAATGCCAGCTGGGTGTGGTGCATGCCTGTAACTCCTGCACTTAGGCAATAGAGACTCAAGAGGTTAAAGTCAGTCTCAGGAGAAAACAAACTGCTACAAGTTATCCCCTGACTTTCACATGCTTGAAATGGCACATGTTACTTGTATTCTGAAAACTACAAAATTATTATAATAATTAAAAATAATTTTTTTAATTTGCCAATAACTGTTTAATAAATGAGAGAACTAGAAGAGCAAGTGAACATGAAACACTCTCCTGCATCACTCTGTCTTACTCACTTTCTAGGGCTGTTGAAACTGCCAGGGTGTAAGGGGCGTGTGTCAGGGACTGTCTGGCCACATGAGACAAAGTCTTGGCATAATGTGAAATAAGAGAGGCCAAGGCTACCCTTTCGTATTGTGTGACTGGCCTAGTTAGGAGACATATCCATGACAGCCCAGGACAGGCATCGTCAGTGTAGATGCCACTGGGTTATCTCATGAGCAGTGTTTCTCATACCAAATATGACTGGACTAAAATATGAAGAAAAGAATTCAAAACAAAACCTTAAAAGACCCAGTATAATAGCATTTTCAGAATTTAATTTGAGACAAATAGTGCAAGCTGAGATATTTGCTCTTCTAAAATTATTTTCCAAAAACAATTTCTAAATTATTTCTTATTTATATTTCAAATTTCAAGATATATTTTATCTCACCGGTTCCAATGCAATTATGACCTTTCTATTAACTGTATTTGGGCAATATTATACAGTATTATATTGAATTCAAACTTTAAAATTCAGATGTCACCAAGAAACAATTCTGTAACACTCTAAGATGGTGGTTCTCAGCCTGTGGGTCACTACCCCTCTAGAGGTTGAACAACCCTTTCACAGGGGTCCCCTAAGACCATCTGTATATCAGATATTTACATTATAATTCATAATAGTAGCAAAATTACAGTTATGAAGTAGCAATAAAAATAATTTTATGGTTGGGGGTTACCACGACATAAGGAACTGTATTAAACAGTCACATTAGGAAGGTTGAGAACCACTGCTCTAAGATCTGCATGTTGCCTCATAGCCTATGACTTCAGAAAAACTAGAATGAGACGAATACCTATTAGAAGGGAGATAACAAAGCAATTGCTTTTTTCATAAGAAAAGGAAACAGAATACTAGGAGGCAGCAATAAAAGCACCAGGAATTGGATCAGGCTCAGAAGTGGGTGCCAGTTCAAGTCTAGGAACAACTACAGTTACCACAACTGCAGAAGAGGCAAAGACCAAGCTGGTGGCAATGGTTCATAGCCACTCAAATCAAAGATCCTGGAACTGAGAATAGTTCTAAAGAAGATAAACACAGGACGCAAACTTGATTGATGTTAAGGGCTAGTCTTGAGACAGAATTCTCTAATGGAAGAGATACACTAGAAAGTGCTGAAGACACTTTTGAGATGAAGAATACTCAGATGGCTTCCAAAGATGAAAGCAACAGTCAACTATTGGGAAAGGTAGAATTCCATGTGGGATATGTATAAAATGGTTTACATCTGACACCTTTGGCCTAATAGATACCACATTGTGTCTACTTTTCTTGATCAACTACACTACAGTTTCCAATACAACATATACCATTATAGTGGGAATACCTATTTTCCCTAAGGGCAAGAAAACTTAATAGAAGTGTGCCTTACTACTTTGGCCAACTTAATATGAAAGTATCAAACACCAGATGAAGACCCCTAAACGATGCTGTCTAAAAATAAAAATAGCATGTCGTATATCACTGAATATTGGGAGTGCATGAGAATCAGACAGAGACCTGGGAAAACAACTTGGCCAAATAACACTGTCAAAATAATCAGAAATAAAAGAGATATATTGTTAGTAAAGGAATACCTGGTACCAGGAGTAAAGACCCAGATTATTCCAAATCTGGAGTGCTTTAGCACTGGTCCTGCTCATTATGGTAACCAACAAAGAAGTATTGTGTCTCCAGGGAATGTATAGGAGATCACACCAAGAAGTAGAGGGAAGGGAAGGGAGCTACATTCAAACCACAAGATAAAAGAGCACGGACACCAGGAAGCCCCAGAGCGACCCTGCTTCCTTCTCTGCATCCCCGAGCTACCCTTGGCACACCTAATGGTTTAACAAGACTGTCCTCAATGTGCTTTAGCTGAGCCTGCCTGCCCTGGCCCTTGACTTGACTAGTTATTAGTGTGCCCAGCAACACTTTGTATCTTTAGCTTATTTTTCTCTTCTCTGCCTACTCACTAAGACATAACCAGTGAATGGTTCTAAAGTAACATCTGCCACACTCACACATGCACTTTTATATGAATTTCTATCAATAAAAATGTATTTGAGCCTAGCTGACATTCTGACAATGAAAACTACACACTCCCCTAATCTTATCCACAGTATGTTATTGCCGTGAATGTGCCACAATTGCATGCACATCATGTCCCAAGTTTACTGTTAACAAGGAGCCTACTAACCAAAACATTATGATTAGAATTCAGAACAACCTGCTTTAACAAAAATGGAACATAAACCGGGTGGATATGCCTTTAATCCCAGGACTTGGGAGGCAGAGGCAGGAGCATCTATGTGAGTTCAAGGCCAGCCTGGTCAACAGAGTGAGCTCCAGGACAGCCAGAGGCACAATAGAAACCCTGTCTCGAAAAACTAAAACCAAAACAAACAAAAAAGGAGCACAGTAGAAAACATAGTTATAACTTACTTAGAGTTGCTTTCTAAAATGTACAAATAAAAATTAAATTCAGAAAAATAAAAATATTCACAACAGTAACTTATATCACTATTGTTCCTTAATCAATAATTGACTATCTTTGTATTCACTTATATGCTATCACCAACAAGTAGCAAATAATTTGATAGTTCAAAATGCCTTTAATGGGATTGTTAACTTCCAGTTAGATATTCTTGAGTTTCAAATTTCTATCATAAGGTTATAATTATAAGCTCCCAGCTATGTAATAAACTGAACAGAACTCCTTAAAATGTTCTTACAATTAAATACCAGTCATCATTAAACAAGACAAGGTATAAAAGGTTTACTGAAGAGGGAAATGACTAACTGAACATTCCTTTACAATAGGTTTCTAGAGATTATGAAAGCACCTAGATTACTTACTAATGTAAAGAGGGGATCTCTGTTCTAAGAATTTCTGTGACAACCTAGACATCCATGTCATAGAGCTTAAGTCAATTGTGTGTCACATACAATCAAGTTGAGTGTCCTACACCTACAAAGTACAACCACAGTCAACTGAAGACAGTTGTAAGTGGTCATGTCATTCATAAGAAAACTAAACAGAACCAAGAGAGGAAACCTAACATGTTCAGCAATTGTCTAAAGAGAACAGAAAAAAAAAACAAATTGGAAAGAGGACAGGGATCCAGCAATCTGTCTAACACAGCATAGATGAAACAGGAGAGTACTTTTAAAACTAAAATAGTTCCCCAGAAGATAGCAACAGATTTTCTTTTAAGGAAACATGTAAATTATAGTAGCTGGATATCATCACATTTCTAAAAACATTTAAATTATTTTTAATAGACCCAGCAATTATAAATATCTATGGAATACTGTGAGGCACACATACACTTGGTAATAACCAGAGTTTAGGGGTTTGCTGCTGTTGTTTAATGAGTAAGAGGGGGACTGGGGATTTGGTTCACTGGGTAAAAGCACTAGCTGCATAACTCCGATAAACTGAGTTCAATCCTTAGAACTCATGATGAAAGATGTATGAAGTGGCACACATCTGTAATCCCAGGACTCCTATGTAGTATGGGAGATAGAGATTGGAGAATACCCAGAAGCTCATAGGCCAGCTAGCCTGGAGTATGCAGCACAGTAGAAACAACGAGAGATCATCAGTAGAAAAAAGAATCAACTTCCAAAAGTTGTCATCTGACTTCCATATCTTGGCATATGTTCATGCCCCCCCTACACACACACACACACACACACACACACACACACACACACACACATTAATGAAATAAAATTAAAATGCAAAAAAAAGAACAATGGAAACATCATCATAGGTGCTTATGATACACTAACAACTCAACCTTATATAGTAAAAGTAGAAATGCAGCTGCTCAATGAGGCCATTTTTCCCATTTTATTCTTATAAATAACCCAGTTCCACTATTATAAGTACTTCAGACCACCTATAATAAACATCGTACTTAATATAATCCCATTTACTCACTAGAAGTAGTCTGTGTATTCATATATTTTTGTTTGTTTGTTTTGTTGTTTATGTTTTTTGAGACAATGTTTCTCTGCTGTAACTCTGGCTGTCCTAGAACTCACTCTGTAGACCAGGCTGGCCTATAACTCACAGAGATTCTCCTGCCTCTACCTTCCAAGTGCTGGGATTAAAGGCATACCCACCAGGCTCATGCTCCACCCATCACCCACCTCATATGTATTTTTAATAGTTTGTTCCACATTCACTTACTGATTTACCTGCTTAGTACACTAGTTTAAGAATAGAATGAAATTTAAAAGATAAAATAATAAATACACTCAATGTGTTGTTTACCATAAGCATTTACTTTGGCAAAAAACAAAGAAATAAAGTATTACAGTAGTAATTCACAACATTATGAATTAATAACCAAAGTTAAAAGAAATATATGAATCAATCTTAAAACACTTGAAAACAGCCAAAGAAGGTGTTTCATGTTATTAAGTAACTCTGGCATTCATACTAAACCTTTATATAGACATTCCCACCTGCACATTAGCCTGACAGACACCATGCTGAGACTATGTGGGAAAGGTTACTGCCATCCATCACTGTGAAAATTAATCGCTTTATAACAGTTGGAGAAATAAGGCATGGCACAGCAATTCAATTTGCTACCAAAAAGGTGTAGGCAAAGTCCATTCATAACATTCTCTTCCCATGGCCACCTACATGCTAATTCATTATTCAAATGCCAAAGATAACAGTAGGCACACATACTCAGCCAATAAGTCACCATTATAATGACTGCATAAACACTTCCAGCTCAGTCATCTAAGCATAATAGAATGAGACACAAACATGTTTCCCAGGTTCCTCAGGGATAAAATCCATAGCCTCTTTGAAAACAACATGATTACATACAAAATGACCCATCTAATATTTTTTACTGTCTTGTGGAGTCATTTATATGTTCCAAGTTTCCTATAAGTTTTCCAACATTGGGAAGCAAAGAATGTGGGGCTGGAGAGATGCCTCAGGGGTTAAGAGCACTGGGGCTGCTCTTCCACAGGTCCTGAGTTCAATTCCCAGTAACCACATGGTGGCTCACTACCATCTGTAATGTGGTCTGATGCCCTCTTCTGGCATGCAGATGTACATGCAGATAGAGCACCCATATACACAAATAAATAAATCTTTAAAAAAAAAAAAAAAAAAGGCTTTTTAAAAAAAAAAAGGAAGCAAAGAACGCAATCTGACTAGAACTGGTAAGTGTTAAATTACTATATATACAACTATACTTACATCAAATTTATAAAGCATTTTTATCAGAATCCCTATGTTGCTGGTTGATGAGTATCAGGAGTAAATAAGAAAACATTCTTTACCTCTCAATAGTGAAAAGTCAAAGGGAAACTTGCTTTTAGTCCCCAGTTCTTAAAACTATCCAGACACAAGTATATGGCAATTAAATTTATAGTAAGTAACATATAAAAGGGTACTTAAGAGATAACAATATTTACTGAAAATCTGCATAAGCAACAGAATTTTCAGAATTATCTGTTGTGTCTCCATAGAAAGAAACTTCTTTATTAAGGTACAGGACGCTACACTCCTATCCAATAGCACTTTGCCTATCTTAGCAATAGTCTATCTGTAGCAATATGTCTGCTTTAGATTCTCAGTGTTCCTTACAGGTGGATACGGTCATGTCTCCCAAGTTCTGGCTAATGATAGAGGCATTCTGATAAGGTTGCTTACAAGACAGATTAATTGAAAGGTAACCTCTTTGGGTTCTTCCCTTAGATACCGTGCTGGTGAGATCCCCTGGAGCAGGGAAGCCATGCAGGCCCTAAGACAGTGCAAAGACAAAGACTGGGCTCTGATGACGACACTCCTCTACCTGCAGCTTTTATGAAACTTCTATTTTTAAGCTCCTTTTGCTTTTCGGTTTTATGATGTCAGATTTCAAATTGATACTCATTTCTTTTATCAAAATCATAATTTAGAGTCTAAAATGATAAGCATATTCAGAATTAGGAGTATAGATACAGAGTTTTAAAGTTATCAATTCAAGGAAGGAAAACATTTAGAAATTTATCTCTCCTACCAGTTTTTAGGGCAATGAGGAAAAACGAAGAGAAAGATTACCCAGATGAACACTTATTAAAACTAAGAAAATAATTATTCTCCATTAATATACATAACTCACATTTAATAGTATCAGAAAATAAGTTCTATGAAAAAGAACTTTAAAAATTAAAACATTGTTTACTTATATTGTTTTAAAAAAACTTTCATTCATCCTTTAGTTTTCTAACACATTTGTTAAGGTTTTACTCTCTAACAAGAGTCAAATATCTGTTTCTTAAATTATGAACTTTTCATCTGTTTCTAAAGCCAAAAATTAAAAAGTTACTACTCATAGTGGAAAACAAATTCTGGAAAATAGTTTCCCCTTATATTTGCTATAAAATAATCTCCTTTGGGGGTTTTTGGTAATTTTGACATGAAAAATGAGAAGGGGAAATTTTTTTCTACATTAAAATCAATGGCCTAAAACATAGAACATATTTCTATTGGTTCTACTGACTGTATCAGCAGAACATTCACCCAGCACATGACAAGCCCTGGGTTTCATCCCCAACATCACAAAGATAAAGACGAACACACATACACACACACACACACACACACACACACACACGGGAAGGGAAGTGACAGACAGAGACAGACAAAATAAGGACAGTTCTAACACAACTCCTATTGTAGTAACAGGGAGCTGACAGCTCTAAAAGTCACTAAATCATTGTATTTATCCAATTTCACAATGCCTTCCCTCTGGTTACAATAGATTATGGGCCATCTCTATCAATTATGGAGCTGAAATGGAGAATTTAAAACTGTACCTATTATATACTCTCTCAGTCACACACACACACACGCACACTTAAAATAAATATTGGTACAGAGTTAACCAGATCATCTAAATTACTTACATCATGATGAGTATTTGATTATGAACAAATCATTTAACAAAAAATTCCTTTTTGTTCTCTGATGACTGTTTGAAAGCATTAATCAGCATCTAGACTGACTTGTTTCCTAAAAGTACTGACAAGTTTCTCACTCTGCAAAATTAAATCTCTAAACTTTCAAAAAATAATGACAGGGGTTAATAAATTGTTCCCTAATATTATGTCCTACATACTCCAGAATCCAGAGACATAAAGAACAGATTCCTGTTAGCAAACCCAGAAAAGGGGAAGGTGGAAGATCTGTGTTTCAGAAAATGTGCATAGCCAACAGTGAAAAACTGTGCAGTGCTCCACAGAAAAACAACAGAGGGAGATGACAGAACTCACTTAATCAATTCAAGCCCTAACTTCCTGGAATCCACAGCAACTGGAAAAAGGCAGAGAGAAAATGCTTCGCTTCTAGGAGAAGAAAACAGAAAAGATTCTACTTTACAACCTGCAAGTGAATTTACAAGTTCTCACTGAGGTAAGCACAAATCTCTTCTAAAGAAAATTCATTCCCTAGCTTTAGGGTGGGGACAGGCAACCTTAAAATGTAGTAATAATGTTAAATTATTAGATTCTGACTAAATAAATAAATAAATAAATAAGAAATAAGAAGCCCTTCACTTACAAAATTTGGGAAATCAAATTTCACACTTGTAGATTTAAACTAACTGATTTCACCAAATCCAGAATTAAATACAAACCAATGATTAGAATAACCCCAATCTTATCCTCCCGCTCCCCACCCCTGTGCAGAAAGACTTGATTAGTCTTTAAACTGCAAAACTTGTCTTTGCCACCTGCTGTCTGGTCAGGAAAAAGCCTTAGGCCTCAGCCTTACCTACTGTTTTGTCTTTTCATACTTTAAGAGAAAGGAATAAAATGAAATTAAAACTTATAGGGCCAGCAACAAGGCTTAGCAGGTAATGGTGCTTACGCCAAGCCTGACAACCAGCGTGCAATCGCAGAGACCTACATACTAGCAGAGATGATCAACTCTGCAAGTTGTCTTCTGACTGCCATCTGACACAGACACACCCATGCACATACACACTGGCACAAATAAATGAATAAATGTAATTTTAAGAGATTTAATAAGTTTCAAACACTGAGCAAACCTTCATTTCATCTTCATCATAAACCTCAGAAAACAAAATAATGTAGTCTTATAGATGAGGAAATAAAGTCTGAGATCACACAGACAAATCAAAGATTAAAGCATGATGGCCCATGCCTTCAATTCCAGCATTCAGGAAGCAGAGGTAGGTGCATCTTAAGTAAATGCTTAATTAAATACATAGCCACAAAAAAGATTATGATTTATATGAAAATTTGTAAACAACAATCTGGATAATCAACTCCATCCTTAAAACTCTCATTTACTAATATATTATTTCTTTTATGTTAGCAATTTGCTATCTTAAAGAAAAAAATGGCTATCTCTGGTTCAAAGAGTTGAGAAGATGCACTGAAAATGCTACCTCTCTTCTGAACCTTGCGTATGCGCATACAGGAGCAGGAGCGTGTGTGCATGCGCGTGTGCAGGGTTTACTTTGGGTGCCTCACTCAATCGCTTCCCATCTAATTTTTGAAACAGGGTCTCTCACTGAGCCTGGAACTTACCTATTTGGCTAGGCAGCCTGAAAGCCCCAGGAGTCTAGCTGTTTCCCCCTTCCCAGGGTGGGGACTTCAAGTACTCATACCATCACCGCTGATTTGTACGCACAGGTCCAAACCCGGGTCCTCGGGCTATGCAAGCACTTTACCAGACGAGCGCCCCCAGGCGTCTGTACTTATAGACTTGATGTAGTAGCTATGTTACAGAATTTCCGAGTTCATCCTAAAGAACTCAATTAATACAAACTCAGAGATGGCAACTTTCTTTTTTGCCTTGCTTTTAGTGAAAAGACAAACTTTTGCAGCATTTTCATTTACAATCAATAAATTGAAGTTAATTTGAAAATGAAATTCACAAGTATTCTGATGTTTTATGTTATGTTATTTACATTCATGTCTAACTTTTCCAGCTGTTCATAAAATTCTAAATGGTAGAGTCTTTAACCTCAATATACCTATAATAATTTGCATACAGAAAGCACTCAACTATTCTTGTAAACGCCAATCACTAAAAAAAGAAAACAATCTTCCTTCATATGCCTCATATTAGGTCTAAAACATGCCTACACATTCTCTAGCACGATTCTCATTGAAAACGAATGAAGCCTGGGGCTTGAAGTGTATAGCTCAGTGGTGCAGCACTGACTTAGCGTGTGCAAGGCTCTGGGTTCACCTGCAATACAACCACAAAACTAAAATTATTGTATGAAGCTCAACCCCTTCTCCTTAAGGATGAGTTAGCTTAGTGACTCGTAAGGAAAAGAGCATGGCAGGAGTGAGAGCACATGATTTCTAGACTAAGTCATAAGAACAGTCACAGTTTCCCTTGTTCCATTTTTTCTGTTGTTGCTGCTGTTGGATCAATCACTTGAGGAAGCGTAACAGACTTGCCCTGGAGTGACTCAAATGGCTCTATGAAGACAGCCCATGTGACGAGAACTTGAAGCCTCTTGGTGACAGCCAGTGAGGAAGTGGCCTGCTAACAATGGTCACATTAGTGAGCATCCTCTCACCTAACCAAGCCTTCAAGATGAGAGACTCTGGTGACACACTATGAGAGTCCTTGAGTCACAACAACCGTGTTTAACGTACATCTAAATTTCTATTTTATAAGAGTGTATGAACTAACAAATGGCCATTGCCTTTGTAAGTGGTTATATTCTGGGGTAGTTTGCTAAACAGCAACAAAGATGGCATTAAGGAGTCACTGAAGTATCATGTTATTTTCCTCTCAATCATTTTCCTTTCCCAGTACTCATCAGAATCCCAGGAATCGACACAGCTATTTATGTAGAAAAGGTCCCTCTGCATAATCCTGTCCTATCCTTCCCAGATTTGACAGTCACTGATAAAGAACGTAATTTGCTGAAAAGTAATGAGGTGCCCTTGAGACACGGAGTACAGTGAGGGAGAGGAGATGCTTTGACAGAACTGGGTAGCAGCCAGTTTGTCTAAGATTTACTAACTGGAATGACTTATTTCAATTTAAATTTCAGAGAATCCCCTACTCTCAATTTTACATATGTCGTATAAAAAGGCTTTCATCTGGTTCACAGTAAGACCCATACCCAGAATTTTTTACGGAAAATATAGTAAGTGCCTACAAGATCTACTGAATGTCTTTTAACATTTACAGAATGAATTTTCAAAATTGTGTTACCTTAAAGTTATAAAGCCAATTTAAATTACTACTTCTTCCACCAAATAACCTCATTACTCCCCAAAAACATTTAAAAAAAAATAAAGAGAACTATATTTTCTGGGAGCAGTTTAAGATTAAGAAAAATAAATTACCTCCTACACAGAGCTCACACACAGATCTGTCCTGCTAGTCATAAAGTTGTCAAGCTTAACTGTAGCTGATACAATGTCAGTCAAGTGATCAGGGAAGAGATTTTTGTCCCATGCAATGGTAAATAGAGCACACATACACAAGCTAATTCTCTAAGAAAGTTTATAAAGGTGGTTGAATGTGAGATGAGGAAGAGAAGGGATACAAAAAGTGTAAGGAGAGATAAAGCTGTAAAGGATGACTTAACAGACAGCAAACTGTCCTCACCCACCCCTGGGCCTGAGAGGAGGGTAGAGTATGGATGGCAACTGGTAAAGAAACCTTGGCAGCAGAGATGAGTAGTGGCAGCTCTACAAACGACCCTAACTAATAGATCTCATTTCCCTGCCTTAGCCAAACTCTTCTAAAAGCGTCTCTTAAATATCTGAATTGCAAGACGGATAAAAGCAACAATAGCAACAACAAAAGGACATTCAAATCAAAGGGTATATTATAGCATATGTGCTCCACACCTCGGGAAAAATCCATCCTGCTATTCAAATTCCATCTTCGAATCTAAACACTTAAAAAGATTTCTCAAACTTTAAACAGGTATCATTCAAAACAAGCACAAAATTAGAGTTCATTCATCACTTATTTCTGTGGAGCACTACTTCCACAGTACTGAGTTCTGGTTTTCTCCTTTTGAAAGGATTTATTTATGTGTTTAAAATAAAACTTTCAGAATATAGAGATATTCTCTCTCACATTCAGATGCAGTTCACTTTCCCAGTAACATACCATAAATTCATACACTAAAATAAAAACACAACCCAGTTTTAAAATAGGCAAAATATATGAATAGACACTTCATTATCTTTAATGAATAGGTACACAAATATCCAAAAAGCACATGAAACGATGTTCAGCATCATTACTAAGCAGAAAATTACAAAATAAAACTGGCACAAGATAACACACTGTAAACTGGGTGGTGAGTGGTGGTGCACACCTTTAGTTCCAGCATTATCCCAGCATTCAGAAGGCAGAGGCAGAAGGATCTTCTGTTCGAGGCCAGCCTGGTCTACAGAGAGTGTTCCTAGACAGCAGTGATTACACACTTACACACACTTACACACACACACACAGGAGTTTCACACTGCATCCACTAGGATGTCATTTTTGAAGAAGAAGTGGCCAGTGGTAGAGTACACATGTTTTGGTTATGGGTTTAAAACCCAGCACAGAAAAGAAAAGACAAGAGAAAAAGGAGCAAAAGGAAGAGGGGATGAAGGAGGGAACAAAGGGTACAGAAAGAAAGGAAAAGGGGAGGGAGGAGAAAGATAGCTATGGGAACTGTACAGCCCTTATACAATGCTGGCGGTAAGAGAATGGTCAGCTTTTCCAGGAAGCTGTAGCATCTCCCCAAAAGGTAAACATAGTCACTGTATATTAATTACTTATGCAATGCTGATGGCAATATAGAATGGTAGATCTTACTTCTCATAGTCAAAGAGCAAAAACAACCAAATACATATCTAGAGAGATATCCAGAAATGGCACATTCAGACTAAGGAAGCCTAACAGAGGCACCTGGAATAAAGGAGCAGGGCCTACCTATGCGAAGATGAGGGAACTCACAGACGTGATGGAAATCCTTCAAAACGGGATTGAAATGATAGTTCCTAAGTTTACAAGTGCACAAAAGTCATCAAATTGGGCAATTATAATGAGGAAGTGGTATAGTAAGTAAATTACAGTTCAATAAAGCTGTTTGCCAAAAAAGAAAAAGATGTATGCAGTAGTATAGTCCAAATTAAAAACTTAATTGGCTCTCTCCTTTCTGCTGTCATCTGCCAATACTGAGACACTCAGTAACTTATTTAAACATTACAAGATGACAAATACTTATATTATCTCCAGTCAGAAAACTGACACACAGTAAAGTTCAGTAGTTCATTAGTCAGTTACCAACCCTGGGGCCAAGACTGGAACTCCAGCTTATTTAACTTCAAACAACGACTGAGCAGAACCTTCATTTTTTTACAAAAAGAAAGTCATTTTTGGATATGGATTAATATTTTTTAATTCTGTTAATTTTCAAAGCTAAAGAAATTGTTTACATACTGAAGACACCAAGTTTGGTAGCATTTGCAGACAGAATACTTTCTTGAGGTCAGGAACCCTGGAGTGATAAATCTCATGGACAAGGAAGGCACGGAACCAGGAATCTCTAAAAGGCCCTTCCAGTTTTGTTCTACAAAATGAAATCTTCCACAAAAGGAGGTGGGGCACGTCTGCACAGCCAATTTCCTGTAGTTTTAGAATTTAGTTAATAGAACAATCACTTGCTTCCTTGTAGGATAAAGGTAGTGTTCTCTATCTTGTTCTTTTTTCCACTATTCTTAAAAAACAAAGTGACAATGACAGAATTTAACTGATGTTATTTTTACATAAGTCTCCTGATCAAGGACTGAGATGGGTGTTCACGGGATATGGGAGTATATGTAGATGGAAAGTTCAAACTGTAGCAGGACTATAAAGAAAACTAAAACAAAAACTAAAACTAAAAAACTAAAAATATACCAAGGCCTTTTAGAGACTGTTATTATAGGGTACGTCACAGCACTGAAAATAACAAAATTTCTGAATGAATCAAGAAATAAAAAGACATGACCACTCCTAGGTATGGTGGAGAGGAAAGTTTATTGTATATTTGAGGGAGAACATAATAGATATGAAGGAGAAGATAACCAGAGGCAGAGACATCTGGGAGAATCCAGGGTGAACTCGACCAGACTGAGCTAGCAGGCCATGTGAAGAGATGGGGAGGGGAGAGAGGTGAGAAAGAGAGGAACCTGGAGACCAAGAGGCCAAGAGACCAAAAGATCCCAAGACAGAGAAGGTAACCAAAATGGCTGGACTATATAGGAAAGAGCAGCCCAGCTCCCTGGTCTGGAGAGTTCCAAGTAGGGGGTGGTGTATGCAAGCCAGGAGGACCCTGTACCAGGTAGGGACTGAGGCATGCTGGGAGAGGTGGCCAGGTTTGCTTTGATATGTTAAACCATATGGTGTCTCAGTCAGCAGTTTGAGACCTAACAGTCACAAATGTAACACTCATTCTATTGCCTTTTTAAAACCTGAACTAAATTTATCAGGCAATACTTTTAAGCTAAGAAACATGTACTCAATAATCTATCCTGAATCTCTAAAAATCATAGAATGTACTACCAATGACAGGGGTGTTGCTGCCCTGACTTCTTTCAAGCTTTCCTTATTCTACAGGCAACACTTTACCACTTCCTTGTGCCTTAAATGCTTCCTTTTCAGAACAGAACACGGTTTCCATGGCCTCCTTTTAAGAAGTTACATGTCACTAAAGCTCCAGAGTAATTCCAAGCCAAGAAATAGAACCTAAGCACAGTTAACTACACTATCATTATGTACTAGACAGTAACAACTACTAGAGGGAAAACTGCCTTAATGACTTTTGATGAGTCTGTCTTCAACCACTATCCTGTGGCAAAGTTTACAAAATGCAAATATTAAAATTAACCATTATGGGCTGACATTAACTCAGCCTGCAACTTATAGGGCACATCTGACTGAGCCAAAAGAAGCTGTAAAAAAGAAGTAAGAATTAGTCTGTGCTCTGCTCTAACTATCTCAGGAATGGAGATCTCTAACAATGGCTGATCTAGGAGGGTGTTTCCTTCTCTTGTGTTGAAACGCGGGCTTCACGTCTCTGAGTCAGTTTGATCCAAGAAACTCATGAGACCTCAGACTGGACACGACAGCATGCTGTGTAATGAGTGACACACACTGTTTCTGAGCACAAACCTGAAGCATTAAAAGGGTGTTAATAAAAGTCAGGCATAGTGATGCATGCCTTTAATCCTAGGACTTGATGAGAGAGTTCGAGGCCAGTCTGGTCTACAGAGCAAGCTCCAGGACATCCAGGACTATATAGAGATACCCTGTCTAAAAGAAAAAATTAAAAAGTACTAATAAAAGTTCTATGGGAACCGAATGAGTGTTAACTGTTTCTTTCTCTTTCCTCTCCTTATCACCTCCCATAATTCATGAGGAACTTTCAAGAGGAGAAATTTCTTACAAAGGCAAGAAAGTTGGAAAACTGTATTCACTCTTAAATTTTTCCACATTTTCTTTTAAACATGATTTTTTAAAATAAGTGTTAATAAAAATTCAATATACCTACAGATACATGGCTACTTTTTTTTAATGTACTAAAAGAATGTTTCTGTATCTCTTACCCATTAAATACATGATGCATGCACAGCACATGACCCACACCCCTTCTCAAGGACAAACCCACAGTACAGGCTGGAGTTCAGAACCCTGACTGTATCTTTGTTTTTGGTTTTGAGACAGGGTTTCTCTGTTGTAACTCTGACAGTCCTGGAACTCACTCTGTAGACCAGACTCGCCTTGAACTCACAGAGATCTACCTGCCTCCACCTCCTGAGTGCTGGGATTAAAGGCGTGCGCCACCACCGCCAAGCTGATTGTGTCTTGCTATTACAACTGAGTCAGAAAACTGGACTGTCTTTCTACTCACAGCATTTTATTGCACTGTACCTGTAAATATGTGTTCTATACCTTTAGGACCGAGGTCACAGCTCAGTTGGCAAAGTGCTTACATTTAAGCATGAGGCCTTAGTTCTATCCCTGGCTCCCATGTAACAAGCAGGGCATGGAAGCATGCACCTGTAATCCTAGCACTGGAGAGGCAGAAACAAGATTATTACTAAGGCTTGCTAGCCAATCTAGCCAAATCAGTGAGCTTCAGATGTTTTTCATAGCAGCAATAGCACAACAGCCAAAAGGTGTTAACACCTAAGCATGCACCAGCAAATCAAAGTCTATAGAAATTATGGCCAATACGAGTGAATATTATTCAGCCTTATAAGGAATTCAGACACTTGCTTCAACATGGCTGAACCCTGAAGGCATTATACATAGTGAAATAACCTAAATATAAAAAAATGAATATTATATGAGTCCACTTTTCTGAAAGTGCCTACAACAGTCTAATTAATTGAGATTAAATATATTTAGTTATCAAGAGCTGTGGGAAGCAAAGAATGGAGATTTAATATTTAATGGGCACTGAGTATCAGTCTGGAAAGACAAAACACTTCTGGAGAAGATGGCAATGTGGCTGTACAAGTATGAACATACTCAATGGCAATAACTATATAAACCTGAAAAGAATCAATACAGTAATTTTTATATTACATGCCGTTTGTTACTATATATTCTATCACATATATAAATTCATTCATGACATTTTACACATGACATATGTAAATGCTTATTTGTTTCTTTGTTTATGAATACAAGACCTCATTATAGTACGCAGCCCAAGCTGGCCTTAAATTGTTGTTTCTGCCTCGGCCTCTGAAGTGCTAAGATTACAAGCTTGTACCACTTCATTCAGCAAATACTTGTACTCTAAATATACAATGTTACATATAAACAGAACAGCCCCTTTGGAAAGTGGCTTGGCAAGTTCTAAATGAAATTAAATATATAACAGATGGCACGACACACATCTGTAATCCCAAGACTTTGGAGGAAGAGACAGTAAGATCAGTAGTTCAAGCCTACACTGGGCCTTATAAAACCCTCCCAAAAAATAAACAAGCAAGCAAAAAACTAATAAGGTTAAATATATTCTTTATCATACAATCCAGTAAACTCAATACTCCTTAGAGATTTCCCAGTAAATAAAAGATATTTGTTCACACAAAAACCTGCATACCAGTGATTATAAGTATATTCACAACTGTACAAAATAAAGCAAATATTCATTAACTTGTAAATGAACTAACTACAATATATTGCTCTAACAAAATACTACTCAGCAATGAAAAGAAACACTAAACAGATAAAAAATTAAAATGGGAAAGCTCTTAAATAAAAATACATTCAATTACTGAAACCAGACATATAAAGATACACAGCCTACTATTCAATCTAGGACACAGCTGAAAAATGCAAAAGTATAATGTTAGAAATTATCTACTGGGGCTGGAGAGATGGCTCAGCAGTTAGGAGCACTAGCTGCTCTTCCAGAGAACCCAGGTTAATTCCCAGTACCCACATAGCAGCTCACAACTGTCTGTAAGATCCAACACCCTCACACAGATATACATACAGGCAAAACACCAATACACATCAAATAAATAAATCATCTTAAAAAAGAAAACAACTAGATTTATTGTTGCCAATGACTGAGGATGAGAATGGCAGATAGGTGCACTGTAAAGAAACATGAGGCTGTTTTTAGGAATAATCAAAATATTCTCTAACTTGATCATAAGGAGTTAAATTAATGCATTACTTGGCCAAATTAATTTACCATACATGGAGAAAGAGAAATCTTTACTATCTGTAAATGTAAGTATAAATATGTATATATTATATATATATGGGATGTGTATACACATACATATATATGTGTGTGAATGTATATATAAACACAAGTATATAAAGTACCACCATCAACATAAATGCTTCCGCTTCTATAGTATGTTTTCTTTAAAAGCACTCAGTAAGTAAGATGAATAGCTGGTCCTCTAATTTTGTCCCAGATCCTGAGCATGACCTTACTGCAAACAGTACAGAGATGAAGACATGTTCTTCATTTTATCTTCCATATGCCATTTTATTCCCAAAGCTAATGAGCTAAACTCATAATATCAATACAACAGAATTAACCACAGTAAATCATAAAGAGACTGAAAAAAAAACAATAGGTTAAGACAAACACATCTGCTGTGAAAATTTACCTTACCAATCAGTAACTATGTAGATAGCATGTCAACTACATCCAATTCTATAAAGCGCTTAGAAACCTCACATTTTCCCTTCCTTCCTATGTTTTTAAATTAAGGCCATTTTTAGAAGAAGTGACATCTGGAAAAGGGCTGGGAGGGAAGACAAGGAAATGGGGTTCAGAGGCAAGTAGAACACATGGCTCTTCTGTATTTCCTTATTTCAACAGGAACTGCAACAGTTTGTAGAAGCATTTTGTACAGTGCTTAGCCAAACAACAGAATTCATACAATGGAAGTCCAAATTTCTTCCTCAGAAGAAACTAATAAAACATTAGTAGTGTAATTACATATTAGCTTGCTTTCAAATCTCTAAACTTCTATTTGATTCTTAAATTAAAAACAGATATACTTATTCTTACCTGTCTACAGAGACATCCTAATTTAAACCACTTTAAACAGGAAAGCAATATATGCAATCTGTAGGATGTCCTCTACCAGGAGATCTCAAGCTTAGTACACATCTAAGTTGTCTGGGCACTTGTCAAAATGCAACATAGTACTTAGTACTTAGAAATTCTGATTAGAGGAAGAGGGGAAATTCCAGGAAATCTGCATTTTTAAGTAGGTATGGCATGTAATGTTTTTAATGATTGGAGAACAATGACCAGCAAGCTGAATCTGGTACCCATGTGGTATCTCCTTATTGTGAGATCCTAGTAGTCTCCATCCGCAGACTATACAATACTTGGCCTCACCATGAGCCTGTGGTCGACTTGCTCAAGATCTAAAAAGAAATTTAAATAGAATCTTCAAAAGTATTTTGTGAACAAAAAATAAAAGTATTACAGGTTCTTTTTTTAAAAAAAAAACAGCTAGATTATATATAATTTGAAAAATCCAACTCATTACTTTTTCTGTTATAACATTATATGTTATATGTAAAACATACACAAAAGAAATCAAAACAAAATATTCCCTGGTTTGGAAAACACTTGCTCTTTGACACACATTTCTTTCCCATTTTTTTAAAAAATGTATTTATTTATCTATTTATTTATGTAATGTGAATAAGTATCTTGCCTATATGGATATCTATGCACCACATAAATGCCTGATGCCCCAGGAGGCCAAGAGAGGAACTAGAATTAAAGATTGTTCTCAGCCACCATGTGAGTGCTTGAAATTGAACCTGGAAGAGCAGCCAATGCTCTTAACCACTGAGCTATCTCTCCAAGAACCTCAACACATACTTATTTTAAACACAGAGATTTGCCTCTAACACAGTGGTTCTCAATCTGTGGGTCATGACCTCTTTGGGAGTCAAACAACTTTCACAGGGGTCACCTAAAACCATCTGCATATCAGATATTTACATTACAATTCATAACGGTAGTAAAATTATAGTTATGAAGTAGCAACGAAATAATTTTATGGTTGGGGTCACCACAACATGAGGAACAGTATTAAAGGGTTGAAGCATTAGGAAGGTAGAGAACCACTGCTCTACAGATAGTATAGTCATTTCAAAAACTAGTCTCTTTTATTGGCTTTCTTCCTGGACACTCATTAAGATTGCATATAGAACAGAAACCAATAAATGCCCTTTTTGCTATTTTTGATATATAATCATCTCTGTTCTTCATTGCTAAATACCTGAAAATACTTAATCAAATCCCATATCCATTTGATCTCCATTAAAGAATGAGAGAGGGAGGGGGAGGAAGAAGAGGAGGGAGAGGGGGAGGGGGAGGAGGAGGGGGAGGGAAGGGGAGGGGGAGGAGGAAGCAGCATAGTCAAAGCAAACTGAATCAATTTCTTCCTTACTTAATGTACCTCCCCCAAATACCCCATTTTGTCAGCTCTGATGCTGGCTTTGTAAGACAGATGAACAAGCCTGCCTTTGTCTTATTTTTCCCTCAAATCAGACAAAGTCAGACTGCTGACAAATAACATTGGTATTTTCATGTTCTGCCTACCATTTCAAAGTAATTCTGTTGAACATTTTATGAATTAAGCTGGTGGTCCATTCAGCCATTATCTCGGCAGTAACAACAGGAGTCAGCTCCATGGACTCCACACTCCTTTGAGAAGACTTAGGGCGCCCTTTGTTTTCAAGGTACAGGGAGTCATAAATAAAAAAGAGGCAGTCTAATGACTTGGTCCTATAAACAGGCTTGGGTCTTAAGACATCTATCTCCAAAAGCTGCCACAGAAACCCAGAAAACAAAACCAGCCTCAGCAAAAGTAATACCAAAACTGAAATAAATGTGAATGAAAAATGTTAAATAAAATGGAGGGAGAGGAAAGGAGAGGGGGAGGGCCAAATTTGTTTAGTTCGTTGTTATTAGTTTTTAATTTTTCAATTATTTGTTCTTACTTTTGTTTTCAGTCATATACAAAGTAATATGAGCCAGGCAGAGAGAAGTTCGGGGTGTGAGAAAGACTATAGCAGCATAAGAGACACAGAGAAAGCTATGTGCTTTATGCACATGGCTTGCTTTCTCCTAGTAAAGAACAGACTAGAAAATGGTAAGAGTCTCTGAGTATGTCACACCTGTTTCAGCCTCAATTTAGTAATCAATAATTTTATCTATTTCACAACATTGCTCTAAAGGACTTCAAGAAAAAATGCCTATTATGATTGCACGTACTACATAAAGCTAAATTCCTGATCTACTTGTAAAAAAATATTGAGGTTTTTATTAGAAATTAAAACAAAAAAAAACAGAGGAAACTGGAGCAGGCAACAGGAATTTATTCACAAAACCTCTGAAGATGGGCTTAGTTGTGAACATATTAAAATAAATAAAATTCCTTTTCAATAAAAGATATTCAATATAGCAAAGGAAAAACACACGTGCAATAAGTAGAAGGCAAGAGGCTAGATGATGGAAAGCTATATAACAGAAATCTAAGCAAAACCCAACAGAAGCGCAGAGAACTGAACCTTTCTTTTTGCCATGGGGGGAACAGGCAGAGGGATATCAAGAACGACTGTAAGGAGCTGGAGGTGCATCTCTATAGCACAGTATGAGGCTAGCGTGTACACGTGTACACACGTACACACACGCACGCACACACACACACACACACACACACACACGGATGCTGGGACACTTGGCTTCTTTTTTTTAAATTTGTTTATTCGTATCTGAGTTGCTGTCTGCATGTACACCTGCATACCAAAAGAGGGCATCAGACGCCATTATAGCTGGTTGTGAGCCACAACATGGTTGCTGAGAATTGAACTCAGGACCCTGGAAGAGCAGCCAGTGCTCTTAACCACTGAGCCATCTCTCCAGATCCCAAGACAGCAATTTTTAAGACGGGGAGAAAGCATTTCAGTGATATATTCAAGTCAAATACACACTCCCAGTTTTAATTACACCATTTATAGAAAGAAATAGGGTACAGTAGATCTAGCATATCTGTTTATCTGCACCCCCCAGAGGTAGAATTACAGCTGTGTATTATCACTCATGGCATTTTTATGTGAGTTCTAGAGATCAAACTCATGTCCTAATGCTTGCAATACAAGTACTTTACCAACTGAGTGTTCTTTTCATTCCCTGAAAGACACTTCTTAAAAGAGGGGAGGGCGGGGAGACATAGAAGGGGAGATGAGTTTTATGCAGGGTGTTAAATATGGAATCATTTGCATTCTTCTACAAGCAGCCATCCAGTTTGACCAGTATCATTTGTTGAAGATGCTCTCTTTTCCAGTGTGTATGCACTGAATCTGTAGACTGCTTCTGGTGGGATGGCCATTTTTACTATATTAATCTCACCAATTCAGGAACATGGGCGACCTTTCCATTCTGATATCTTCTTCAATTTGTTTCTTAAAGATATTAAAGTTTTATCATACAAGTCTTTCACTTGCTTGGCTAGAGTGACCCCCAAGATATTTTACATTATTTGAGGCTACTGTGAAAAGCGTTGTTTCCCTGATTTCTTTCTTAGTCCATTTGTCATTTGTATATAGGAAGGCTACAAACTTTTGTATAATAATTTTGTATCCTGCTACTTTGCTGACAGTGCTTATTAGCTATAGGAGTTTCCTACTAGGAATTTTTGGGTCAGTTATGTATACTACCATATTACATGCAAATATGGATTCTTCAACTTCTTCCTTTCCTATTTGAATCCACTTGATTTCTCTCAGTTATCTTAATGTTCTAGCTAAGACTTCAAGACTATATTGAATAGGTATGCAGAGAGTGGACAACCTAGTTGTTGTTCCTGATTTTAGTGGAAATGCTTTTGAGCTTCTCTCCATTTAGGTTGCTGTTGGTTGTAGGCTTGCTGTAAATCATCTGTATTATGTTGAGGTATGATCTTTGTATTCCTACTCTCCAGGACTTATATCATGAAGGGATGTTGGATTTTGTCAAAGGTCTTTTTCTGTATCTAATGAGATGATCATGTAGTTTTTATCTTTCAGTCTGTTTATATGGTGCATTGCATTTATCGATTTACATGTGATAAACCAACCCTGTATCTCTGGGATGAAGCCTACTTGATCATGGTGGATGATTTCTTTTTTTTTTTTTCTCTCTCTCTCTTTTGGGGGGGGGGATGTTCTTGGATTCAATCTGCAAATATTTTATTGAGAACTTTTTCACCTATGTTCATAAGAGAAATTATTCTGTAATACTTTGTTGGGTCTTTGTGTGACTTAGGTATGCAAGTAACTGTCGCCTTGTAAAAAATAACGAGCAATGTTTCTGTTTCTATTTTGTGGAATCATTTGAGGAGTACTGGCATCATCAATTCTTTGAAATTCTGGTAAAATTCTGCACTAAAACTATTTGACTCTGGGTTTTGGAGGTTTGGGGGGGGGCAGACTTTTTAATTTTTTAATTATTGATTCTATTTTAATAGGGCAATAAGTCTGTTTAAATTGCTTATCATCTTGATTTGGAAGGTAGTATATAATCAAGATAATTATGTTTTAAGATTTTTCCAATTTGGTGAAGTTGTTAATATATGTCCTTATGATTCTCTGGATTTCCTCAGTGTCTGTTACTCTGTCCCCCTTTCCTTCTCTAATTTTGTTAATTTAGATCTTATCTCTCTTCTAGTTAATTTTGATAAAGGTTGGTCAATACTGATTTTCTCAAAGAACCAACTCTGTTTCATTGATTCTTTGTATGTTTGTCGGTTTCTATTTTATTGATTTCAGCCCTGAGTTTGATTATTTCCATATACTCCTTCTGGGTGCTATCTCTTTTGTTCTAGAGCATTCCGGTGTGCTATTAAGTTCCTAATATGAGACTGGTCCAACTTCTTTTTTAACTAGGCACTTAGTGCTATAAACTTGCCTCTTAGAACAGCCTTCATTGTGCCCCATAAGTTTCAGTATGCTGTGTTTTCATTCTCATTCAATTCTAAAAAGTATTTTAATTTCTTTCCTAATTCCTGTCTTGACCCATTTTTCATTCAGCAGTGAGTTGTTCAGTTTCCATGAGTTTGTAGGCTTTCTGTTGTTGATATCCAGCTTTAATCCATGGTGGTCAGATAGGATGTAGGGTATCTGTTGAGACTTGCTTTGGGTCCAAGTATGTGATTAATTTTGGAGAAAATATCATGAATGAGCACATGAAAAGAAGGTGTAGTAGCCAGGCAGTGGAGATGCAGGCCTTTACTCCCAGCACTTGAAAGGCAGAGGCAAGTGGATCTCAGTGAGTTCAAGGCCAGCCTGGTCTACAGAGGGAGTTCCAGGACAGCCAGAGTTATAACAGAGAAACCCTGTCCTGAAAAAGAAAGAAAAAATAAAGAAAGAAAAGGTATATTATTTTGTGTTTGGTTGAAATGTTCTGTAACTATCTGTTAGGTCCATTTGGTTTATGACATGTTAGCTCTAGCATTTCTCTGATTAGATTTTGACTGGATGACCTTTTTATTGACAAGAGTGGAATATTGAAGTCACCCTCTATCACTGTGTGAAGGACAGTATGTAATTTAAGCTGTAGTAGTGTTACTTTTATGAACTTGTATTTGGTGAATACTTACAATTGCAAACTAAAACTAAGCAGAAGAGACAGAAAAGGATACTATATGATGAGTATATAGTATCCTTCCCTCTCTCTTCTGCTGAGTTTTGTTTTGAAGTCTCTTTTGTCTGATATTAAAATGGCTACACTAGCTTGCTTTTTTGGGTCCATTTGCATATTCCATTCTCTTACCCTAGGGTGATTTCTATCCTTAATGTTAAGGTATGTTTCTTGGATATATCAGAAGGATGGATTTCCAAATCCAATCTGTTAGTCTGTGTCTTTTTATTGGGGAATTGAGACCACTGCTTTTGAGAGTTATCAATGAGCAGTGTTTATTGATTCCTGTAATTCTGTTTTGCTGTGTACTTCCCCACCACCACCTTTTGATTTGCTGGTCTGTAATTATTTACTACTCCTTTTCTTGGGTGTGGTTTAACTCCTCAGATTGAAATTTTCCTTCTAGCACCTTCTGTAGAGCTGAATCTGTAGATAGCTACTGCTTTGATTTTGTTTCATTGTGGAACGTTGTTTTATTTTCTCCACCTATTGTGACTGAAAGTTTTGCTGGGTATAGTAGTCTGGACTGATGTCTGTAGAACATTCATCCAGGCCCTTCTGGCTTTTAGAGTCTCCACTGAAAACTCAGGTCTGCCTTTATGTTACTTGGTCTTTTTAAGTATTGTTGCTGTTGCTCTGCTATGCTTAGTGTTTGATTATGATTATGAGTCCTAGGGAATTTCTTTTCTGGCCCAGTCTATTTGGTGTTCTGGATGCTTCTTGTACCTTGAAAGGCACTTCCTTCTTTAGGTTAGGGAAATTTTCTTCTTTGATTTTGTTGAAAGTATTTTCTGTGCCTTTGACTTGGGTTTCTTCTCGTTCCTCTATTCCTTATTCACAGATTTTGTCTTTTCATATTGTTTCAGATTTACTGAATGTTTTATACCTGGATTTTTTTTTTTTTTTAGATTTAACATTTTCTTGGACTGAAGCATCCATTTCTTCTATCTTGTCTTCAATGCCTAAGATTCCCTCTTCTATCTCTTGTATTCTGTTGGTGAGGCATACCTCTGAGGTTTCTGTTTAACTTCCTAAGCTTTTCATTTCTAGTTTTTCCTGAGTTTGGACTTTCTCTAGTGATTCTGTTTCTACTGTCATGTCTCCAACTGTTTTCTTCACTTCATTCCACTGTTTGTGTTTCCATAGATTTCACCAATGCATGTGTTCATTTCCTCTTTAAGGTACCTGAGCAACTCTATTTGGAAGTCCTTGTTGGGCAGTGGTGGTGGTGCATGCCTTTAATCCCAGCACTTGGAGGCAGGATCTCTTTGAGCTTGACGTCAGCCTGGCCTACAGAGTGAGTTCCAGGACAGCCAGGGATACACAGAGAAACCCTGTCTCAAAACACAAAATAAGCAAACAAAAAAACTGATATTGAAGTCTTGCGTTGTGTTTCAGCTATTTTGTGTCCCTGGGGCCTAGGGCTTGCTGTGTTCTGTTGGAGGCATACTGTCCTGGTGAATACTGATCGTGTTTCTATGCTGCGGTTTGGGATGACTGTGATTCTGGGTAATGATATCTGGTCTTATCTTTGTCGGGTGGGTTTTCCATTCCTTGGTTTCTGTTGCCCTCTCTGGGTCTTAGAAGAGTATGGTGGCTGTGGCTGCCTGGTATAGGGTACTTCTGAATCCCTGCCAGGTGTGGTCACTGGGGGTTCAAAGTAGAACATATTTCTAGGGGTTGCAGGCTGACACAGAGGAATGGGAATGGGTGGGGACGGGGGGCGTCTACAGGATGGAAGAAAGCTGAGTCTGTCACGAATTTGGCAAAGTCTCCAAAGAGAAAGGTTGGAGAGGGAGGACAGACCCCTGCAAGTGGTCTGCTACAGGCTGAGAATGAGACTGGAGAATTGGAATTAGAGGACAGGAAGAATGGTTAGGTTTTTTTTAATTGATTGTAATGGATGGTTTCACGGTCATTTACATATTTCAAAATACATTGCTATACTTTAAATATGTGTGGTTTGTTATACCAACTTCATCTTATTAAATGCTTTTTAAAACTCATGAACTGATCAGAATGTTAAATTCTTAACTCACTTCTCATCTCACTGAACTGACCACAACCATTACTAAAACAAATACAATTCAGGGTTTTAAGATTTTATGCCTTCTAAACTATCAATAGTCTTGCTAGCTTGATTAAACACAAAGAGGCCTAGAAAGATAGGCTTTTATATAAAGAAAATCATATTTATAGTTCTAATAAAAATACATGAATTTTAAAGAACCTTTCCTAAATTTAGAAATATCTGTACTACTCACCCACACACAACAACGTTTTCATATTGTCTACATGATAAAACCTCCACAAGTCCACAAAGATGTTCTTTAAGTCATGGTTTTGAAGACATATCCAGCATAATCAATACCTTTATTGTGCGGTTATGGAGCTGTATAAAACTCACAAGTGAATTACAGTAGCGAGTTCTAAATTAACATACGCTATTTTCCTTGTTATAATTTATTTTTACTTGTGTTTAAAATAATTGTTTTTTGCACTGTTGGGTAAGGGTCTGCCTAGGTCTTGGCATTTTGTATTGTCTGCAGGTGTGTTGGATTTATGTGTGTGCGTGTGGGGGGAGGGGATGTTTGATTACTCATCATGATCTGCATGTGCTATCAGTATAACACCTGAGGAGTTCTGTATCAATAAAAACACCTGAGCTGGGAACTTCAGGGCTCCACTGCCCAGTATGGCACTGGCCAGGTTGGTGGTTCCCTCTGCTGAGGTCTGGAAAGGTTTTCACCAATGAATATGCCTTCCTGTTGTCCTTGGTGAGCCCACACAGCACCGTACTACTACTACAAATGGTTCCAATTTGGAGCACTGACATCATGCCAGCCATATCCAACATGGAGACAAGGTAGAATGAGAAAGAAACTCTAGACTCTTTGCAGAGTCAATTTTGTTATTCTGTTTGGTTTTCTACAAACCTGTCCAGATACTCGTGAGGTGAGGCATTCCTGACAAGACACATCTGTGGTGATGAGAACTCACCCACCCTATGAGGGAACCCTTCCTGTAGACAAACCAGACTCTTATCTTAAAACCTGGAAAATGTTTCCTCAGGGTCAGCACACAGAAGCTATCTTCCAGAACTGGTCAAGGTTGTATCTCATGTTGGCAGCCAAACTTGATACGGTAAGAGTCACCCAGGTGGTGCTGGTTTTGAAGGCATGAAGGGGTTGGCACTGTGAGAGGTGAGTTGAAGCAGTTGAAGGCCCAGACTGAAGGGGTCTTGTAAAGAAGTTCAGGCTGGCTTGGCACCATGAATAAAGGCCAGGACAGGCTATTGATAAAGGTGCAGCCCAGTTGCAGCAGAAGACCCCGGTGGTCTGAAGATGCCAGTACCATGGGACTACTACCAAGAACAACAGCAGTAGAGTGAAGCCAGCCAGAACCTGGAGAACAAACTGTGTGTGATGCAGAGGGCAGAGCCAGAGAAGTGACCCAAGCAACCCCTTTGGATGAGCCCAGAAGATCATGAATGAATTCCAGATAACTGGACATTGATAATGTTTTTCTGCTGTCCAAGGACATTGTGAAAAGCTTGATGTTTGGTTTCATTTGGTCCTGTGTATTAGCAACACTCATGATTGTTCCTCTTGTAAATAGTTTTGCTGGTATAGTGTTAAATTGTGTGGTAGAGAAAAAACAATTTTTTGTCTTATATAGAAAAGAGGAAATGTTGTAGAAGATTATTTTTAGTTATATATAAAATTGTTATTTGCACTGTTGGGTAATGGGCTGCCTAGGTCTTGGCATTTAGTATTGTCTGCAGGTGTTGGATTTATGTGAGGGATGTTGACTGCTAAGGATCTGCATATGTTATCAGTAGAACATCTGAGGAGTTCTGATCAATAATAACACCTAAGCTCAGATGCTCAGGGTTCCACTGTCCACTATAGTGCTGGCTATGATGGTGGTTCCCTCTGCTGAGGTCTGGCAGGGTATACACCAATAAGAATGCTCTTGTGTCCTTTTTGGGGAGCCACCCCAGCCGCAGCATCTAACAAGAACAATAAAGAGCCAAACTGGGGTCTGGAGAGATGGCTCAGCAGTTGATAGTACTGGCTGCTCTTCCAGAGGACCCAGCTTCAATTCCCAGTACCCATGTGATAGCTTACAGCTGTCTGTAACTCCAGTTCCAGGGGACTCTGACACCGTTACACAGACATACATGCAGATAAAACAGCAATGCACATGAAATGAAAATAATAAATTATTTTTTCAAAAGGAACCAAACTGTACAGTGTTTATGAACATAAATTCAAGAAGAAATTGCCTATGTTTCATACCAGTCACTTACTGGCTCTATAACTCTGGGCAAGTTGCTTTTTAACTTGGGGCCTCTGATTTCTCATCTATGGAACAGGCAATAACATTATTTTTCTGATAGTGACTACAATGACTCATTAAACTGGGGCAGCTAGATGACTCAAGTTGAGTAAAGCCACTTGCCTGACAATCTGAATTCAATGCCCAGGATTCATATGGTAGAAAGATGAAAAAACTGTTCCCTGACTTTCATGCCTGTGCCTGTGTCACACGCGCATACATACATAAATATTTTTAATGCTTTAAAAAACAATCCACTAACGATAGGCATAAGGCACTTAGCACTGATTCTGGGTCATAATGAACACACCACAAGTTTCACTTATCATTGTTATAACCATGCTCATGACTGTGACTGTGATCGGAGAATACAGGAATCAATGCAGTAACTGACAATTTGAGAAACATCAATATGCCTACTAAGAATTCATGCAAAAGAAGGGTTAAATAGATAATTCCTCCAATGATGGCATACAAATGACCAATGCTCCTGAGAAACGCTCAGCATCACTGAATATTAGAGAAGCATAAATCAAAACATGCTTCAGTTATGACTGTTTTTCAAAAGGTAAAGAAGTCAGTAAGAGTTGATGATGATGGGGAATTGGAATCCTTGTACATTGCTGAGAAGAATTCTAAAACAGTGCAGCTACGGTGAAAGTCAACTGTAGACTACCACAGACCTGGGTTAGCATGTTCGACTCTACTACTAGACGTAGCCACAAGAACAGAAAGCTGAGGACGGTCTGGCCATAGGAGGTTATCATCTAAGAATGGAGAACTTAGAATCAAACAGATATCTGTATCCCAAAGTCCCTAACAGTATTATTCATAGTAACTAAAAAGTGAACACAACTCCTGAGTGCTGGGATTTAAAGATGTATAGCACCAAGCCCAGCCCAAAATCATTTTTTGAATTTGAAACATGTATTTTGTTTGTCAGCAGTCATCTTTTTCAAGGTCTATCAATTGACACAAACTAATCAGTCATCAGACCATTTGAACAAAACTGACCCACTTCTAACCAAAGCCAACTCCCTTTTCTGGCCTCTTCAGACACCACACATTTATATGGTGCACAGACACACATGGAAGCAAAACACCCATACTCATAAAATAAAATAAAAATTATTTAAATAAAAATAAATTAAAATATGGCACTAATTAAAAGAAGTACCACTGGAAAAATAATTTCAGTTTTGAAGGCCAATCCTAAAGCACTAAGCCCCTGAGGGTATTTAATAAGTGCTTAGTAAAACTTAAGGAACTTCCTGAAGCAACATGGCATCAAGTCGCAGAATTATGAACCACATTTTCTATTCCACTAGCATAATTTCTTTCCAGGAAGGCTGCAACAATCTGATACCAAGTCCCAGGTCTTTGGAGAGATTTCATTCTACCTAGGAATTCAGTCTAAGGAAAAAGAAGTTCTGTTCAAAAACTTGGTCAGAGAGACAACCAGAAAACTGTCAAAATAAGCATCTGAAGTAGGGCTAAGCTGCCTAACACCCAGAACCACCAAAAAAATAAATACTGAGATGCATTAATACTTAAAAGGGATAATCATTAAATTAAGTTAAATAATTAATAATGATTATGACTTAATCACTAGCAAATTATATTTCCATATTGTAAAACTTCAGTAATAAAGCAAGATAATACTGGCTCATGAACATAAAGAAACTAAGAGACCAGAAGAAAAAATCTTGAAGTAAACCAAAAGACAAATGACAATCTAGAGATATGGATAGTCTTAAATCGGCAGGAAAAAAGTAGATCGTTTCCACAATGATCATCACCTAGAGCATTGTCTCTCAAAATGAAACTAAATCTATGCTTTACCTAATGCAGGGTAATGTATCTATGTCCCAAAAAAAGGCATAAATGTGAAAAATAAAACCCAAAAACCCAACAAACTGCTCTAGTTTGCTTTTCTGTTGCTGTGATAAAACACAGGCCAAAGGACCCTCCAGGAGGAAAAGGTTTATTTGGCTTACGCTTGCAGCTCACAGTCCAGCACTGGCTGAGCCAGGACAAGAACAGAGCAGAGACAAGGGGAGAAAACCGCTTACTGGCTAGCTCCAAAGCTCATGTTCAGCTCTTCCTTAAGTGGCTTTCTTATGCTGCCGAGGCCCACTGGCCATATGGATGGTTCTACCCACAGTAGGCTGGGCCTTCCTATGCTAATTAACAATCAAGAAAATGCCCCACAGACACACCCACAGGCCAATCTAATGGTAGCAGTTTTCAACAGAGATTCCCTCTTCTAAGATGTGTCAAGTTGACAAACAAAATTAGCTTTTACACAAACATGAGAGAATTTTTGTTGTTGCTGTTGTTTGTTTGGGGCATGAAGTGTTATTTCATAAACTCAGAGTAGAATGTCTACCTATGACATCAAAATAAAGAGCCGTAAGAAAAAGAAAAAGTGACACATTCAACCACACAAGAATAAAAAGAAAATTCAATAAACAGATGATCCACAACTCAATATTGATAGTGCTCTTTGCTTAATATGCTCAGTTTCTAGAAGTCACAAAAAAAAAAAAAAAAAAAGACCCAGCCACCCAATAAAAATGGTCAAAGGATACACATAGGCCACAGAAAAGTATGTGGTTGTTGACTCTTTAACATGAAAACAGGCCATACCATCATTAATATGAGTTATGAAAATTAAGACTTTTTTTAACCTTTCACACAGAATCAAAATTTTTAACTCCTTGTGTTTGGAGAGATTGGCATGTTTCATATACTGATGAAACACAAATAAACTAACTCTGAAGGAAGGCAATGTGGCAATGTCTTTCAAAATGATAAATTTACCCAGAAATTCTATGCATTTTCTTATAGATATAATTGCACATAGCAATGTGCTTACATTCAAGATTATTCACCATATCACTTGTAACTGTAAAACCTAGGAACTAATTAAGTAATTATGATTCATCTATGTATTATACACTATTAAAAGATGAGAAAATTCTTTACAAAGGGGGACAGAAAATATATGCAAGGCACATTAATAACTAGAGGAAAAAGGAGTAAGTTAAATTACAGATCAAATCAATGCTTGCAATGGACAGTCACACATGAAACAGAGAAATTGAATACCAACAGTAAAGATCTACGACACTATCAATCCAAATACAAAACAATTAAAAACCTACTCCAGACCCTTGAACTCCAAGCAAACTGGCTCACCATCTCATTAATACCATGAAATAAAACCCCTGGGGGGGGGTCTTATTTCTCATTTTGTAACTAAAGCTGGCCTCAAACCTTTAGCAATTCTCCTGCCTCGGTCTCTTGAATACAGAAATTGCAGATATGCAACCACCATTCCGGGCCAGGATTTTTGTTTTGCTTTGTTTAACTAAATTTTCCTGGTTACTACTTATGGCAGAATTGTTAAGTTTTCCCTCTGTACACTTTCACTAGGAACAGGAACATAAATATAATTTTAATGATTTAGTGATTAGACAAGGTAAGTTGAGGGGCCAGAAAGGAGGGGTGGGTGACAGCAAGAAATATTCATTTACGCTTTTTAAATTTTACAAGAGAATGTATTGCCTAATTTTTTAAAAATTCAATTAAAATATATACTTGAAAAATATACTAATATTTTCAATAACCTGAAAAAATATACTATAAAGAGAAAAAAGCAGAATACTGCACACATGTAGAATGACACCAAATAATGAGCACAAGATAAAAAAAAAAAAAAAAAACAGATTTACAGATGATATAAAATTTCTTTGGATTTTTCTAATTTCAAATTTTTCACATTGAGTAAAGATTATATTTACAATTACAAAGTATTAAATGTAATGATTATGTATCAGGGAGTTTAGAAATTAAAGAAGATAAAAAAGTTACTATGTGTATCTGGGTTTATCACATTTACAACATTTGTATTTCCTTAAAATATTACTTCAGATCACAGTTTAAGGAATTTATGCCTGAATAACCTAGACAAAAGAGAGAAAAACATGGAATTTGTCTTCTGGTCTACCTCTAAAGGACTGCTGATATTCTCATCCTCCTACTTTGTGGATGTTTTGGTCATTTTTGTTTTCTGTTACCTAGGTAATGGTACTTCCAGTATTTCCCTTAAAGACTGTGAAACTAACAATCTGGTATTTCTCACTGTCGAGTTTTTCTAACCTCCAGCTTTGAAAGGTCATCTCCCTAAGGGAAGCAGTAAGATCTAGAAGCTAAATCAGGAGACTAAGGAATCTGAGGTTAAGAGTTCCAATCCTGACAAATTGTGGAATTTGTCTCCAATTTTGGAAATAAGCTAAACTTCCTGAGCAAGTTTCTCTCTGGTAAGGACATCTTTTAAAGGACTGACAAAGACTCAGGACTACTGACTTAAGTTTCTTTTTAACTTTTTCACGCTACTTTGAATTTTTTGTTTGTTTTTTTGTTGGATATTTTCTTCTCTAAATTGTTCCCAATCCCACTCTCCATCCCTAAGTATTACCAAACCCTTCGGTTCAGAAACTGAGAAAGATGCCTGCAGCAGGTAAGATACTGCGGCTAGAACTTGAACAATAGTGAAGATAATTATTAATGAATAAAAGTCCAATCAGGATCTAAACTAGATCCTTAGAAACAACACAAATTAAAAACTAATTAGTGTAAGTTGGTTAGAAAGGGTAGAAAACTTAATTTCCTAATATCTGATTATGCAGCAAAAATAAGAAGGGTCCTAACTTTGATATAATAATCTAGCGAATGGGGACTGGAAAGACAGCTCGGCAGTTAAGAGCACTTGTGCCTCTTGCAGAGAATCTGGGCTTGATTCCTAGCACTCACATGTGGATCACCACCATCCACAACTCCAGTTCAGGGGCCCAGAGCCCTTTCCTGACTTCCAAAGCATCAGGCACACCTGATACACACACATACATGCAGGCAAAACATTCGTACAAATAAAAAAAAAAAAAGAAAAAATTTAACAAATGATGTTTTGTTACATCTTCAAGAGTTTAAGTTTGTTTTATTACTGCATACTTATTACATTTGCTGTTTCCTTTCATATACTTCTTCAAGACTGCATTCTCAATAGAAAATAAACTTCATTAGATTTGTAGAGTTCTCTACTACTGCTCTTCAGCAGTAGTTGGTAGTCTTTGGGAAGGAAGGTGTTTTTTTACAAACATCAGAGAACAATTATCCCTCTGCCAAAACCAGTAAAGCAATTTCAGAAGTGCCTTCAGCAAACTTCAAACTCCTCTTCCTAGTTAACAAGACCAAACACCTCTAGTTACTTTTAAGTTTTTTCAATAAAGTAGAATAAAGGAGCAAATGGATAATTTTTTTTGGGGATTAACTCAGACATCAGTTGATGCTTTCTGTGGCTAACCTACTTAAAAGGTGATCAAATCACTTTGTGCTACTGAAGAGAGCAACTGTAAAGAACAATTACATAAAACTCTCTGCTTCAACTTACCTCATCCTTCCTTCAAATGAAAACAAAGAATCAGAAACCACCGGCTTGGCACTTTAGTAATCTCAGGAAAGCTTACTGTCACAGTCATGTGAGTTCCTTTTCTTTTTCTCAGTAACAACAGAAATTTATTTCACCTAACATAATAGAACACAATTGTACATTTGTTTTAACATTATAAGTACTCAAAAAGCTGTGTATGGCTTATGATTAGAGTATCAGCAATCAGAAAGCCATTACAGGAGAATCATCACAAATTTTAAGCCAGCCTGGGCTAAAAGTTAGTTCCAGGGCAGCCTGAAATACAGAGTAAAATGCTGTTTCAACAACAAATATGACCACTGAATTTTACAATCTAAAAAAGGTCAAGGCAATTCTTATGAACAATCTATTTTCAAACAGGGACATTCTATACATTTTTATTGCTTACATTGGAAAAGCTGTATAAATTATTTTTTCCAAATCTGTGATCTAAATCCACAAAATTCTGAAAACCTCAGCTTTGCTAATACCTGCTCTCATAGTAGTCTCTGACCTGCACAAACACAGTTATTTATAACACTTAGTTTGATTGCAGAAATATTAAGATAATTGATTCTTGACTTCTTCTTTAAACTTCAGTGGGGAATTTATGTCACTGTATATATGCTGTATGAATAAGTTTTCTAAAAATCACTTTTTAATTCTAAAATGCTCTGGACCAATGATTGTGGAAGAGATTATAGATGTACAATTTGAGTCAATGAAAAATACTATATTCTCTGAAGATAAGGTAGTAATAAACCAATGACAGAAATTAGAACTGCACTAAGATAATAGAAAAGAAATTGTTACCATCATCCATGAACTGAACATTAATAGAACAGAAGAGAAATTTTCTATCAAGAAAATGGGACCATTTGAATTTAAAATTATATAAAATTTTCTTGGAAGGTCTCTATGATCTGAAAGGAGAACTCATTTATTTATTTGTTTTTTACATGTCACCCAGACTGGCCTTGAACTCAAGATCTTCCTCCCTCAAGTTTCCCAGTGCTGGATTACATGTATGAACCACTACACAGAGTCAATAAGAACTCTTAATACATATAAAATGAATTTCGAGGGACTGAGAAGATGGTATGGCGGGTTAGAACACTTTCTCTGCAAGCACAAGGAACTGACTTCGAACCCCCAGCACCCACAAGAGAGGTCAAACACGGCTGTGCATGCCTGTGACTTCAGCACTGTAGGCAGAGACATACAGATCTTTGTGATCTCACTGGCCAGCTGGCCAGCAAGCCTAGCAAAATTGACTAGCTCAGTGAGACCCTGCCTCAAGCCAATAAAGCCAGGTGCTCACACCCAGCTCTGGCCCCCATATGTGCACACACATATACACAGATGAATTTGGACATCAACATTCACAACCTATGCCATAGGCACTGGACTCAAGCTTTAGATTCTAAGAATTTCCAAAATATTATTACTCATTTGTAATAGTTTAAATAACAGTATTAAATTTATTTTAAGAAATTAAGAAATTAAAGCACCTAAGTAATGTGAACATTTTTAGGGATGCAGGTGATACATCTACTAATCAATTATATAAAGCACCAGAAACATCCAGACTGGACTGAACAACTTTATTCAGGCACACATTATTACAAGACAGGCAGCATACTGAAGCATGTAAGAATGAGTGACTGAGGCAGGAAAGGTAAAAAAAAACAATTCACTAATAATATCCAAAGTTAACTAAAAAACATTCTAGAAGGGGGCTGGAGAGACGGCTCAGTGATTAAGAGCACTGGCTGCTCTTCAATTCCCAGCACCCACATAGCAGCTCACAACTGTCTGTAACTCCAGTTCCAGGGAATCTGACACCCTCACACCAATGCACATAAAGTAGAATTAAATAAATTGTGTTTTAA
Organism: Cricetomys ansorgei; assembly: GCA_026225945.1. Taxonomy (NCBI): domain Eukaryota; kingdom Metazoa; phylum Chordata; class Mammalia; order Rodentia; family Nesomyidae; genus Cricetomys; species Cricetomys ansorgei. The sequence continues at coordinate 28,669 of JAMJFZ010003358.1, read as the reverse complement.
AAAAGCCTTTAAGAAGCTAAATGAAGCCAGGTGTTCTTTGACACCTTTTAATCCCAGCACTTAGAAAGCAGAGGCAGGTGGATTTCTGAGGTCCAGGCCATCCTGATCTACAGAAGCAAGTTCCAAGACAGCCAGGGATACAAAGAGAAACCCTGGGGAGACAGGGGTCATAGTGGGTCAAACTGAAACAATTTCGTAGACTTGCCATAGTCTCTAAATAGTGCAAAAATTAGCCCTCATCTTTGACTTAATTCCTGATGCATATTAAGTATCATATACTACAGCTATATAAGACTACTGTCCTATCAGCTCACATGAGAAACGCTTACCAACTCCCACTGTCACATTTCCTAGAAGTCTGTGGTACTTAACACAGTGTAATTAATTTCCTTTTCCTAGTGTTCGCTGAAATAGCACCTACCAACTTTTAGAAACTTCCCAACGGGTTCCTTTTGCAATCGATAAACACTGAGATCTTCACCACTAACTTAATAATGTTGTCACTCACTTTATTAAGTGATTATTTTAGATAAATCCTAATTAGTGCTAAAATTTTAAAGTACAACATTTCTTGCTGATTCTTTAATGTACTTGGTCTCTAGCTCTCTAAGAGTGATCAGTGCACACACCTGTGAAAACCTGTTACGCCAGTGAGTACGGGGCATGACCACAGACAATTCTGGAGTAGCTTAAGCCACTACCAGGGTATTCTACTCTTGCCGTCCACTCCCAGTGAAGCAGTTCATTTCAATGTTCTCATTGTTTACCAGAAGGCATAGACAGTAAGACTGGCTTCTCCGCTCCTGCTTCCTTTTGCTGGCCTGCTGAGCTTTTGCAGCCAATTGACTTTGCTTTGACGCTATAAATATCTGGGAAATGTTCTGCATTTGATGCTGTTGGATTCTGCATCCATATTTAGCTGTTTGTGGCATGTCTTTGTTTAAGCTACTCTACCACCCATAGAATCAATCAAGTTGAGCTCTAAACCGCCAAAGGGAAGATGGATTAACATCCAACATCGACTTATTATGGAGCAAAGGACCAGTCTACTAGACCTGATGACAACAAAGGAGGTTGGCAGGTAAGAATGTAAACAAGACAGACTACCCTGTATCAAAAGCGCATACTCTTGACAGGACATGGGCACAACTTACTGTAATGCTGGAATGAAACATTCTACTCAAATAAAGGACAGCATAAACATTTTTTTTTCTCTTAGTTGTGTCTCAAAGACTTCCATTTGTTTGTGTTCTATATATAGATCCACCTACTACAAAGCTCTGAACATATTCCAAAGAAGTTTTCCAAATCATGGCAATACACAGTGCTGTAAATATATATTATCAACCAAGAACCAATCCTGTTAACCACAAAGTAAAACTAGTGTCAGTCTTCACATTTGTTAAGTAAACTAAGCAATTACTGCTTCTAAAAGTTTCTGTGAAGGTAACCTTAGAAAGAGAGAAATATTTTTGTTAGTTGTTTGCATGATTTCAAAGAAAAGGTCTCAAAGAGGATGTGAGCTGCAGCCAGCACGCAGCATCACTGAGTACCACTGCGCAGTGTGGTCTGCCTGTAAAGCCACAGGTCTCCACACCGTGAGCCAGACCTGAGCACATCCTGCTCCTACCTTCCTGTTCCGAGAAAACATTCCAAGCAAACACACGTCTTACTGAACTCAGTTCACTGACCTTTTGATGAAAATGCTCCCCTAGAGTCCTCCTGACAACGGTGATTTAAAAAGCATCGAATTAAGAGCTTGCACAATGACTGGCTTCAAAAGTCAGGATGGAATTTCTAAGTCAAGCTGTAGTTAAATAATGGGACCAATTAGACCAGGTTCCACATTTGATGCACAAACTTAGAGCCAAGGAGTTAAAACTATTTGTTCCAAGTCGGAGAACCAATTTGTGACAAAGCAGAATTAAAAAGCAAAGCTCTTAACCTCCAGTTATGATGCACCCTAAACTGGGTTCCCAGTTCCTGGGCATCTATGAAACAGGTGGACCACACTGAAAAGAAAATCTCTGTAAATTATGTAAAAGATCAAAGATGAGTCAAGAGAATCAGTTTTGAATACACAAAGCAGACAAGAAACATAAAATAGTCCTTAAAATTTTGCTTTCCAGCTGGGCATGGTAGCTCAGGCCTTTAATCTCAGCACCCTAGAGGTAGAGGCAAGCAGATCTCAATGAGTTTGAGACCAGCCTGATCTACATGGTAAGTTCCAGGCTAATCAGGGCTACATAGTAAGACCCTATCTAAATAATAAATGAATCTGATTTTTAAAACTGATTTTTCATATTCTGCTATTCTGACTTCAAAAAATCATACAATTGTCAATTTTAAGACTACCCAAAACAGCCAAAAGTCATAGGGATTTGGAATGTTTGTATCAAACTATGGACAACAAAGCAGTCTCTAGGGTGGACTTCCTTAGATGAAGAAAAGCAGCAGAATTATACACCAAATAAAAACAATTTTTAGTTAACTGACAGAACTCACACATTTAAAAAGAAAAAGATGATACAGTAGAAATTCTGCCACTTGACATAAAAATGCTCCCTCTGAGCATGTTCTTGTGTATAAATATATGCTCCTGTAAGCCAGCTACTCTAGATTCCACACTGCATGCAGAAACCTGGAACCAGGGAGTTAAAAATGACTCACACAAAATTAAGTGGCAATCAAGCTGTGGCAAAATCAAAAAGAAAACTATCAGGTTCTCAGCCCTACTTGCATGCTACCAATTTCTAGGTTTCTTCAAAGGTGTGTGTGGAGGGGTATGTTTTGTGTATATGCAAACACATGCATATGACAAGTCCAGTTCTAAAACAGACTACCAAAACCACAGTATAAATGTATATGGGTTACACGTGAAAGGTGATACTTAAAATAAGGCCTAGAACGCCCAGCTTTCTGAATACCGGTCTACCAAATTATCGCATATTCTTACAGTAATATGGTCCTATCTCTAACATCATATAAAAGCAGTATGTAAAAGTATGCAGGCAAGAAGACAAAATAGCAAAACATAATCATAATGTATTCCAACTCATACTCATTTTAAACTCTCATCAACCTTTGTTGTAAGGGAGCAGCGAAACTTAGCAGACAGGTAGACTCTCAGGCATCAAAGCTTTTAATCTAACCTGCTGAGAATGAACTAAGTAACTCTGCATCAGTCCCCACTCCTTTGCTAGGTCCTCCACTTAAAAAAAAAAAAAAACACCAGCAAAATACAAAGTGGTATAAAAGAAGTTGCTGATTTTTATGATTGAAAGGTCCTTTCCAGATTATTTAATCCAACCCACTCATTTTATAGACAAGGATCTGAGGGGGAAAAAAGTGACCTAATCTGCCCTAAATTGTTTAATAATTTAGTGACAGAACTGAGCCAAGAACTCAAATGTCTGAGATCTTTCTCGCAGAGATGGATATCGAGTCTTGAAGTCAACTGAACTGTCCAAAAGACAATCTGTAAACCAAGCTCACGTTGGTCTTGACTGTAGAGCATAGACCCTATTTGGAAGTATGAAAACAAAAAATAAATCCGCTCATCACTAACAGGCATAGATGCACATGACTGCAGCAGAGCATCTCAACGCTGTCTGATCCCAGCTGCTTCAAATCGGCCGTCTAATATTCAGCCACGTTACTGTATCTTTTGTGGCCGTGTGAGCTAAGTGATCAACATCTTGCCATTTCGGTATTTTGGAAGACCACGGCTAAACTGTGAGTGCAGACAAAAAATCCTTGGGCTATGAGTTTTCAAAACCAGCATGTTCAATGTTACCAATGTTACTCATCGCTCCGTTTTAATTTAAAAGGCGGTTACTAGGAATCCTGAAAGGGAAAGTTTCAGTGTGTTCATCGCTTTAAACCTGCTGAGTGGCAACCGGGTCGCTTTACAATGAACACCAGAAACAATAGTGCAATCTGACACAATCTATGCACTTAGGGTAAGTGCAGAGTAAGGTCCGAGGGAAGGTTGTAGACAAATCTAACGCTACCAAACACTTGAATTTGGGCAAGGGCGCTCGCTCCCCCACCCCACCCCCCTTGCGCTCTGTTTTTTTTTTAGTTGTTTTGCTCATCATTCATAAGCTCAGCTTCTACTAAGCTTTTTCATAAACTAAGCTTCGTTTCCACACTTGTTTCGCTCAACAGGAAGGAAAATGAAATCCCATTCACTATGTTTTTGTGCCTTGTTGCATCGCACCTTTCCTTAAAGACTCTGTATCAAAGCGTCTTGAATTGACCACCTAAGAACGACGTCTGGGCAGCTCAATTCCATAAACTCACTGTGGATATCTAAAGAAGACCAAAATTTTCTACTGAGTCACACACCCAGGCGTAGGCTACGATGGATAAACTTGTCCAAAACGCATTTCCTGGAACAAAAAGGGATGTGGGCAGCTGACCCAGGATCGACGGCGACCGAGCATGCATCGGGGCCCGAGGACAGACAGACAGACGGCGCGAGACCCTTACCGTACACCCGGACCCAGCTCTGCTGCTGGCACACCGACTCCAGAAGGATCCGATCCAGCATGCCACCGGCCACGGCCCCGCTGACTGGGACGACCGCGTCCAGATCCTCCGGGGGCAGCGGCGAGTCGGACTCGAGCCCCGAGAACATCTCCGGCCACGACAGCGCCTCCGCGACTCCTCCGGACGACGGGGAGAGCTCCATGGTGCCCCGGAGGGAGCAGGCGGCGGCGGCGGCGGCGAGGTGGACTCCGCGGCTGCAGGAAGGGGACGACGGCGCGGCCGCCAGCACCCGAACCGGAGCGGGCGCGGACTCCGCTGTCCTCCTGCCCGAAGCCCGAGGGCCGCGCGCCGCAGCCCACCTGCAAGCGGAGGGTGGGACCCGGGCCGGGAGGCGGGTCCAGCGTGGCCCCGAGCGGAGGCGGGACCCCGCTCAGGTGCGGGTCCGGAGCGGACGCGGAGCTCCGGGCAGCGCGGGCTCGCCTGCCGCCCCCGCCTAGCGCTCCTCAGCGTCCGCGGGCGCGTCCGCGGGCGGCCCGGGCTCCGGCTGGGGATGGAGCGCGGCCGGGCAGGGCCGGGCTCGGGGGCGTCGCCGCCAGGGGCCGCCCCCTCTGACCGGCTCCCGCCGCCGCCGCCTTGGGGGCTCGGGGCGCCGGCTCCCTCAGCCTGAGGGGCGCGCCCGGCCCGGCTGCGGTCCGCCTGGCGCCCGCTCGCTCCTGCCGAATGCGCAGGCCGGCCCGCTAACTCTCAGGCCGCCCCTCCGGCCGCTGCTCGGGCTCCGGCTCGCGCTCCTCTGAGGAACCCACAAGCCCGGCAGCCGCGGCGCTGGCGGCGGCGGCGGCGGCGGCGGCGGGCGGCGGCATCCCAGGGTGATAGGCCGGAGCAATCGATCGCCGAGCGCGCGGCCGCGTGTGCAAGCCAGTAACCGGGCGGAGGAGGAACCGCCGCCGCAGACAGCAAGAGTCGGGCACCGAAGTGCTCGTCCAGCCGGGCCCGCCCACTGGCCTGAGTCTGTTCCTCCGCGGCGCCGGGTGCGGGATCTGTGCGCCGCTGCCGGGAGCAGAGACGGTGTGCGGAGGCGGGGAGAAAACGGGGTGCGGGAAATTTAAAACAAAATGGGAAAGGCGCTTCCCTTTTTTCTTAACCCCTTTCCTGTGGATTTCTGGAGCAACGCCTCCTTCTTCTTGGACGAAGAGATGGAAGACGGCGCTCTCTTTAACAGTGCCCGCAGAGGACAGGCCGAAGTTCTTCCAGAAGGGAGCTCTGGGCCGCGGTCTTGGGTTCTGAGGCCAGGGCGAGACCCGCGCCTTGCTCCCTGCCCGTCCTGGAGCTGGATTTGTCATCAGTTCAGAACAGCCTGGCTACGATGTGTGGTGTGGATGGATGGACGGGCCTCGCAAGTACATGAAATGCCCCCAAGCCCAGCATGAACCAAACAAGCTTCTCCTCTTTGCCTTTGATCTTTCTGCAATCTCTTGGCTTCTCTTTCCCGCTAACAGTGTCACTTGTGTTTTATGTTTGGTTTATTTGTAAACTGTCTCCCTTTCTGAACCTTAACTTCATTTTGTGCCCACCCAAGGCGGGATTCACCAACCCAGGTTTCAGAGATTGCAGACAAAATAATAGTAATAATTTTGAATAGAACGTTAGCAATTTAAATTGTATCGCCACAGCATAGATCTTCAACAATTCAGGGACATGGCTACTTCAAACCTAGCAGGAGTTTTCCATAATTAGATGCTGCTTTAAAAAAAAAAAAATCTTTTGGGGGGAGGATTTTTGTTTTGTGTCCCAACGCACCCCAACCCTCATTTCTCTACTTTGAACTCAATCTAATTTTCTAGTTTTTTTTTTGTTTGCTTTTGTTTGACATCCTATTATGTTGTTTAGACTTTGTGGGAGTTAAAAGGGTGCATTTTGTAATTTTCTCCCAACTTTCACTTAGAGTAATAGCGTTTCAAAGTAAGAAGTGACCTTAGAACTCATCTCATCCTGCCTCTTGTTTAACAGGTGCAAACTGGACAGTCCTGATTACCTGACAACGCAGCCACCAGAGCAACAGGTTCGTCTACAAGCTCCGTGATACTGATTCCTTCGACGTGGATTCTTCAAGAACTTATTAGACTTACTCATCTGTTGCTTGGCCGTGTAGTGGAATGATCCTGTCCAGCATTTAGAAGTCCACTTACTTGCTGTCTGACTATGTACTCGGTTGTCCAGTTCTAAACCATCATATGTTCTTCAGTAAAAGAAAGGTGCTGGAGCTGGGAGTTACAGGGCCCAGCACTAAGTAAAGCTAGTGTTTTTGTTTGTATTAAATCATTGTTGAAGTCTGGAAGAGTAAGTGAATATGGACATAAGAAATACAAATTTGAGTATCTACTAATATATATAGAATGTATTTATCCAAGCAATTATCCCCAAAGCAGCATTAGAAGTGGTATATAAAATTCAGATTTTTTTTTTTTCAAAATTTGCTCTCAGAGTCATCATCATCCCTTTTAAATTAAAAACAAAACAAAACAAAACAAAAAAAACACTCTGGCCAGGTGGTGGTGGCCCAAGGCTTTAGCCCAGCACTGGGGAGACAGAGGCAGGCAGATCTCTGTGAGTTCAAAGCCATCCTGGTCTACAGAGTGAGTTCCAGGACAGCCAGAGTTACAACAGAGATTTTTTTGTCTCAAAAAAATTAAAATTAAAAAAGAAACAAAAGAAAAACACTCTGCCAAGTCCCACTAATCCTGCCTTGTTAATAACCTACTGTCTTTATCCAGACCGCTACGATGCTGGTCCCCACTTCACTCCGGCATCCTGAATTCAGCCCAGATACGGATCATCATCTAATTACCTAAGTAATATACATCTGAAATTTATCTGATGTCTCTAGCTTTTAAAAGAAAATACTTTCACAGTCTGGACAGTAAATAACTCTGTTGACAGAAGGAGAGTTTTAAGATTCATCTTTAGCTAATGGGGCGAAGGGGGATGAAACTTGGAGTACTATTAAACAAGTCTATGTGAAGATTAGAACACTAGCCTTCTTCAGGGCAGGATGGCATATCCCTGCTGGAAGGTAGAGGCAGGAGGATCAGGAGTCAAGGTCACCCTTAGGTACATAGAGCTTTGGGGACCAGACTGGCTACTTGAGACTGAATAAAATACAAACTTTTAATAGCCTAATTTTTTTAATTTAATAGTAAATCTGATTTTTGTGTTTGCAGCAGGTGGAGTTGTTCTGATATTCATGGAAAAAATATTTTGGAGGTTTTTTTGCAAGTGATTATCATTAGGAAAAATAATTTAGAAGAAGCAAAAGCAGAAATTATAAATCATTTTTCATTGCTAGAGGTAGTTAATGCTACTTGAATTTGTACTGTGGTATCTGATAGAATCTCAGATTTTAAAGTGAAGACAGACTTTTGGAGGATAAAAATCGTAGTTTGCAGATAGACCTTGGTGCGTAAATCTGTGAAAGAGCTGAATGAGTCATTTCCTTACCTGTGGTCTCCCATCTCTGCTTCCCTCTCTGTTTCAGAGCGTTAGAGTCATTGGAACTCTTACCCACCCCCTTTCCCCCCCCAAATCAAACCCAACACCTAGGACAAGCAGGAACTCAAATTGGGAACCCATGGAAGGATTCGAGGGCTGAGGGGAGGAGTAACCTACTTGATGATCTAAAAAGCAAAATCTAGAGAACAGTCTGAGATTTCTAAAATATCAAGAGGCCATTCGTTGGTTGTCAGTATCACTAATTTTAAGGAGAGACATGGGTTTGAATCTTAGCTGCCACAACTTAAAGGCTCGGTGTGTGTTTGAATGTCTTACCCATCCACCCATTTGTCAGAAAATTCTCGTACCTCAGGAGGTCCCTCTAATTTTTTATAGCCTACATAAGTGCCCTCCCCCTTTCAGCAGAGAATCCCATAAACAGGAAGTCCACATTTCAGCTGTTGCTTGTCAGCACTCCCTTTCTTCTTGAGCCTGGGGATGTAGCACTTTTCCTGATTGCATTCTAGAATATTGGTCACAAGGGAACATTTTCAGCCTTCCACCTAGATCTCCAGTTCCCTGATAATCCAGGCACTTGTGTGACTCCAAGTTGTCAGTTGGATAATGTTGATGGGGTCCCCATCTCCACCCAATCTGTAGTGCTGATTGGTCCAACCAGGAGTTTATAAATGTTGAGCGCATCCACCGAGATAGCATTTCCTGGATTTCAGACTCACTGCTTCGAAGACAACCTCTTCGTGTTCCTCCTTCCCCTCATCCAAACTGCCTTCCCATCTCTCGGTTACTCTAAAGGACCTAGTAGATTTTGCTTCAAACCTACAGAAATCTAGCCATCCGACACCCTTGCACCTCAGACCTGCTTAGCCGTCCTGTTTCCCCTGAGGATTTTCCACTTGCAGTTTTATCTTACCTTCCTTATAAGTGAATCATCGTGAAGCATAGTTCAGACCAATCACATCTGAAACTGATTTTTAGTTTAAAGTCCCTTGTTGCCTACAAAAGAAAAAAAGAACTTGGGATGCAGAACCATCCCAAGTTTAAAGGGACCACTCAGATGTGGTCCCAAACCATCACTGGGACCTCCTCGCCTGTATGCATCCATCTGGCATGGTTCACTCCCAAAAATACCCAGCTCTTTCCTTACCCCTAACCCATTACCAGCAGGGAAGCAGCCCCGCCAAAGGCTGCTGGTCTCCTCCATCAAGTCCTTCCGTATCCTCCAAGCCGGCAATGACCTCAGCTTCCTCTGAGTTCCCAGACGGTTTGTTCCTGTTTCACTTCTGGGATCAATCACAGTAAATATTGTGGCATAGTCCTTTGTATAACTCTTAATATCTACAATTAGCGTATAAACATCTCGGAGGCAGAGTCTGTGATACACGTCTAGACCCCTGGCGATGTCTTACACCAACCTTCCAGCGATACCAGAAACCAAGAAACAAAAAAACTAGATTAAAGGAAGATTTTAAAAGCTTGTTTTGCTCTTAGACGTGTGGGACTGGAAAGAAAGATATTAAAAACCAGTTTAATCGATTCAGTCATTCAATTCATTCATCATTCATTTTTCTGTCCTGCCCTTCCTCCGCTGAAAATAAGCATATCTTGCTAAGTGTGGTGGTGCGTGCCTATCGTCCCAGAACTGAGGAGGCTAAGACTTGAGGATCACCTAAGTTAGAGACCAGCCTGAGCAATATAGTAAGATCCCATCTGGAAGACAAATTAGAATGAATACACCTAGGCCCTGAAAAATGACTTGCCAAGGTCATATAACTAAAGACATAGGAAGAAGCTAAATTCAAATCTTCTGAATCTCCAGCTCGTCCAATCAAAAGCTTGATTGCTTCCCACCCTCTTCTGTCCCTCTCTAAATAGTTCTTTTTCTTATTGATAAAGGTTTTCTCGGTGAAGCAATTTCTTTTACATATCACTTAAAATATTTGTGCCACATTCCTGGCCCCACATATAATTTTAGCAAAATTATGCTTTTTTTTTTTTTTAACTAAAGGGCCAAACAGAGACATCGGAGAAACATCTGGTCTGATTCATCAGAGCAACAGCAACATTTCTATTTATACACGAGCACAGCCCTATCTTTGTAGCTCTCAGCTGTTGCTCATTGCTCAGTATGTTCCCCTTTTCAACTTTGTCTGTCTCTCATCAAGATAGCATCCCGCATCCCGAGTCGTAAGCAGAGCCTAGTGTAACAAAAGAAAAATGCTTTCTTTGCTTCCTAAAAGGATTCTGTGCTTTAAAGGACCTATTCTCTAGAATATAGGATGGAAAGTCTCAAGTGGTTAGGTAGCTGCCACCCCTCCTCCTGCATTCTTGGTTAGAAAGATGTACGCAAACCAAAGCTGAGCTTGTGAGTTATGTTTGGAAGCAGGTCGGGTAAAGAAAAGTATCACAAGTAGGGAAACTGTGGCCTCACAGCAGCATTTGACAGCGATTAAAAAATTAGAAGCCACGTGATCTTAGGTAGGAATCAGTACAGAAGGGAAGGAAGGGAGGGAGGGAGGGGCAGTGAGAAGGAAGGAAGAAAGAGTACCCTTTTGAACCTGACCCATGTGCCTAAGAGAAAGCCACTGCTTGTAGCAGCCACTGACAGCATTGTCTGGAAACGCCATGGAACACACCAAAGACAAACAGCTCCCCACCAGTTACTTCTTCTTGGCAGAAACTCCGTCAAAATTATGACCTCACCTCAGCATTCAACTGTAGGAATTCAGAAGGAATAAAAACAGAGGGAACCACAGTGGCCTCTGACATCAGGGTCTAATTAAAATCCTCTAAGATCTTAAGCACTGAAAATAATAAGGTGCCCAACTCCACCCCGTATAATTTAAAAATAAACTGCAAAGTGTTGGAAAAACAACAAAGTTATGTTTCCCCACCCCAGAGAAGACAACTACCAAATCTGCTTCAGAAACAGCAAATATGAAACTTTTAATATTTGTGGGTGTTTTTGTGTTTGTTTTGTAGGCTCCTGTACAGATCTGTTGAGTGGTACAACTCTGCTAGGAATACAGAGTGACAACATCTATTAACTTACACAATGCAAGATAGGGATCACATTTAGCTCACCAGTTCCTGCGTTATTCTAGTAACTCAGACACCAAGCTGTTTCACCCTAACAAAACAAAATGATTACTTCTTTAGTTTTGTAGTCTGATGGGCCTTCAGAAAAAAGAAAATGAAATGTAAAAAATCAAAGCCCAGTGACCCCAAAGGAGAGATGTCTAAATATGACTCCATGGTTCTCTTGGTACCTTGAGAACAATATCATAATAACTGGCCAATACGTGTAGTTTATATTAACCTGCTTTCACTTTGTCTCTTGTAGAAAGGTGTCAAGATACCAGCTATAAGCCCAGAAAGTTTTTAACGGTGGTGATGGTGGTGGTGGTGGTAGTGGTGGTGGGTGGTGGTGGTAGTGGTGGTGGTGGTGGTGGTAGTGGTGGTGGTGGTGGTGGTAGTGGTGGTGGTGGTGGTGGTAGTCATTTGGTCTTCTGGTCTCAAAAAAGACATCCTCAGTAGCACAACGAGGCTGAAGTTTAGAAGCAAGTTGCCAGAAAATGACTTTGGAATTTGCTGCTGCTGAGATGTTATGGCAAGATAGTGCAGTCTAGGAAGCAGCAGATATCTGAAACAGATTGGAGTAGGTCACAAGGGTTGAGGAGGCACACAGGTATTAGAAAGCAAATGTATTGACACCAACTCCCAGGACAGAGCTGCAGTAGAATCAAGCTCAAGCGTGCCCTTAGAAACTAGACCGACCCTTTAGCTCTCACTGATAATTCCCATCCTGTTTTCCCCGGTGAATACCCTGATCTATGCCCTGCCTTCTAGACCTAATCAACTCTCACCTTTAACAAATGTTCCTGCCTCCTGCTTCTAGAAAAGGTCACCAAGAAAGAGCTCCCTCCATACCCACCCCCACACCTCTCCCACTTTCCCCCTGTTTTTCAAAGGCTAGATACTATTTCTCTGAAGCTCTAAGCGATTATTTTTCCCTTCACTTGTGCCTCCTCCTTCGAATTCACCTGTCCATCTCTTCCATCTTATCAAAAAGCTTTGGACCAATGCAGTCCACAGATCCTCAAGAAGCGGGCTTGAAATGCACCCAAAACACAAGCTGGCTGGCTGGATATGGATAGACAGGTATACATAATAAACCAAGGAAAGCCAAACGCTATTTGGAGAATCTAGGTGGTAGGCATGTGAGTATTCACAAAGTAATCCTTCTGACTTTTCTTTCCGTTTAAATTATCAAATAGCTCTCCAGGACCAGGCCTGGGCCGCGCTCACTGACGCAGAGGCACCTGGAAGGTCTGGATCTTTGTAGTGCGGCTCTCTAGAAAACGGTGACAAAAACTGAAATCAACCAGCACGCCAGGATCCTCGTTCCTCCTACCGCAAGACCAGGATGATCGCGTGGGCCATGGTCCAGGATGATCACGTGGGCCATGGTCCTCCGGCACTGCGGGTCCTTCACGAAAACAGCGGCTGGTGGGTCCTGGACGGACATCGCCACTTCTGCTGCTACAGTGAAATCCGTCATCAGAAGACAGAAGGAAGGGAAAGACCCGTAGCAGCAGCCCTGGCCTACAATAACTGAGTTAATTCATGTAACAAAATCACAATAAAAAGTGTTGGTTGAGTAAATCTTCTGACCCGGTGTCTTCCCGAAGCTACCATCAGTCTCTCTTTTCTCTCTCTGAACTTTGAAAGAATGGACTTTACTCGTTGTCTCCGCCACCTCTTTACCTTCTGGTAACTCTTTTTCTTCAGATATTTAAAAAGGAAATACGGTGTCAACCAATCCCTTTTTCTTTTAGCTACCAGGATGCCATTGCTGTTCTAAGGTTGGTACGTATTTCTTCAACAAGTGTGTGTGTATGCACGCGTGCGGATCCTTCATCGATTTTTTTTTCCTATTGACTTTTTTTAACTTGTGTCTTTGTAAAATTTACCCACATACATATAAACCATATCCTGGAACTTACCTTCCTGCGTGCAGTACTCCATGCTCAAGGTTTATCAGTGTTTCTGCTTGGGGACTTAGCCCACGCGTTATAACTGCTGTATAATTTTTCATCATAGAAGAACTCACCATTAACTTATACAATGTTCTACTGAGAGAGCTTCCACTTTCCCCCGTGAACGATGGAGACACAGGCATCCCTGTGGCACTTCTCATTGCTCCTAGACCTACGTTTTTAAATATATGTCTCACATTGGCGTATTGTGCAGTTCACATATATTCGATGCCACAAAATACTGGCGAGTGTCTTTCCAGTGTAGCTACAAACGCCGAGTCTCTTCTGCCAATATTTAGCATTATCGGGTTTTTTTTTTTTCCAATTTCTGAATTCTCTGCTGAGATGAAGTAAGTACCAGCACTTTGTGCCACGTGCTCTCCTCTTCTTTCTCTCTCTCTCTACTGGCTTCTCCCTGTCTGTGCTCATTTCATTGGTTCACCCTGAACAGTGCTTGGCGCCCACAGAACGTTCGGTGTGAGGGTGAATGGTTGCAGAGGGGAGAACCCAGAGCAGGAGGCTTGTCTGATCCACCCTGTTCTTGCCCCAACCCATCTGACCCTACCAGGGCCCAGTTGGAGACAACCCTGAAGCCCAGGAACTATGAAGTGAAGCTCCGGCTGCTGCTGCACCTGGAGGAGCTGCAGATGGAACATCCAGCACTATGACCTGGAGTCAGGGCCGATGACCTTGGGACCCTGTGGACCAGAATCCCAGGCTGCTCACGCTGGAGGTTAGGGCTCGGATCTGCTGTGGGGAGAGTGGGCCTGTGCCAGCCAACTTGAATGAGGTCACAGGCCACGACTCGAGAATATACATGAAAAGCAATCCAACTTAAAAATTTACGTTTTCCCTTTTGATGGGCTTTTGTCAACTCGATATTTACTCGTCTGGATTGCCTACGCACGTTCTTCGCTGATATTTTTTCCAGCTTTGCATTTTGTCTTTTTCTGTGATTTATAAAAATTTCTCCTATATACCGACCGCGGCCTAATCTTTTCGCTTTTGATTTTTATTAGCAGGTAATAATTGTACAGGATAATATATTTTATTTCATTTTCTGCATGTACGTAATATATTTGATTACATGCGCTCCCCATCCCCCCCTTTCTTGGCTCCCTCTTTTTTACTGCTCTTCATTCCCCTTTCTTCTTTCATCTCCTTTTTTTTTTTTTTTTTTTCGAGACAGAGTTTCTCTGTTGTAACTCTGGCTGTCCTGGAACTCACTCTGTAGACCAGGCTGGCCTCCAACTCATAGCGATCCACCTGCCTCTGCCTCTAGTGCTGGGATTAAAGGTGTGTGCCACCACTCCCAGGCTTGTTTCCTTAATGATAGCCATTTTGACTAGAGTGAGGTGGAGAATCTCAGTGTAGTTTTTATATTCATTTTCCTAAATGTGTTGAACATTATGGGCATAATTTTTTTTTCTTTTGAGATGTGTCTGTTGAGTTCATTTCTTAAGTGGAGGTTTTCTTCTTTCATTTCTTTCAGTTTATGCAAATATTTTTTCTTGATCTTTTAACATTATGGTAATTTAAATAGAAACGTCGACTTTTATTTTTTTTTAATGTTTTAACTTTCTATGCCTTACAAAAAGCTTTCCCTACTCCAAAGTCATATAAACACACACCCTCCCCCCTTGTCTTTGGAAAGCTTTATTATTCTGATTTTTACTTTGACGCCTTCAATTCACCTGACCTACATGTTGTGATGGTTAAGTCTGTCAGCTTGACAAGATTTAGAATCTCGTAGGAGACAAACCTCTGGGCTTGTGTGTGAGGGTTAAGAAAGGTCAAGCTGAGGTGCCCACGCCGAATATGGGTGGCATCACCCTATCGGATAAGAACTCAGACAATACAAAAAGGGAAAAAACAAAAGCCAAATGAGAATCAGCACTCATCTCTCTCTGCTCCTCGAAGACAGTAAGCCAGGTCACCAGCTGCCAGCACGGCTGCTACTGCCGTCCTGCCCTCCCATCCCCGACGGACTGCACCTCCAAACTGTGACCCAAACAAACCTTCCTTTCTTTATGTTGCTTCTGTCGGGTATTTTGTTTCAGCAAAGAGAAAAGTAGGAAATGCCTATCTATAGAAGGAGGTTAAAGTCCCGTCCTCCCCTAGACAAACAGCCACCGGAGCTAGAAAACGCTGGTAGCATCTTCCACTTTCCCCCGACTCCTTGCACGTTACCAAGGTCTTATCTGTACCGTTCTTGGTCAGGTTCATGTAGACCACTTATCCTGTATGTTCCAACACCAAATTGCTTCGATTCCTCCTTACTCCTTTTCAAAACTGTATCTCCTATCTTTGCCCCTGAAGCACTTTAAAATCAGCTGGTCCAACTCTGCAAGCTGCCTCACGGCGATTCTATTTGTAAAAGGTTAAATGTATACTTTAATTAGGAAGATGACCTTCTTTTCAATATTTTCTCTCTTCAAGAATATGGTATACGTCTTCTAGTCTAAGTTCATCAACAATGTCTTATTGGTATATATATGTATGTGTGCTCATGTGTTCAACATTTTTGCTGGATTTGTTTCTGGGTACGTTATTGCTTTTGTTATAACTAGATGGTATTATTGTATTTTCAAATTAGTTGTTGCAGTTGTGCTAAAACTACTAGTTTTCTCATGTCAATTTGGGTCTACCAACTTTGAGAAACTCTTATAAGTACTGATATAATTTCAAAGGATTGTCTCAAGTATACTACATAGAGAAAATTATATTGTTTGAATATAATGTTTTATTTTGTCCCTCAGTTTCAATGGCTGTACTTTTTTTTTCTTGTATTACTGCATTGATTAGGAATTCTAGAGCCATGTTGAAGATCTATATCTGCATCTTGTTCCCAGCTTCAAGCAGAGAATGCTGCTTATTTTACAGTATTTGCTCTAAGATTTTAAGTGTATTTAGAATGGCTGCTATATTTCCAGTTTTTTAAGAAACATATTTTAAAATCAAAAAGTGAGTGTTAAATATTACTGGTTTTTTCCCCTGTATTTCTTGAGGTAATCACTTAATTTTGTCCTTTAATTTGATGTCAGTGAATGGCGTTAATAGATTTCAAAAATAAAATATCATTCACTTCTGGAATTAACCCTTCCTTAATTATATTGCATTTCCAATGAGTTATACTTTCTTTAGCTTTTATGTCTCTTTATTTGTATGTGAGACAGGTCAGTAATTTTTCTCTTCGACCACTGCTCATATTCGGATATTCTTCCTAGGATTCAAGGGAATTAGCTGCTTCCAGCTGTCAGAATGACAACTAAGTAGATACATCTGAAGTCTTTCCAACTCCATAAGACTACACGCTACATTACGTTTAGCATAATTGACAACTTCCTTAAGATTTATTCTTGAGGCTAGATTTTAGTAGTATTACCTGTAGCCACCGGTAGAGGAGGTTGACACAAGAAGATTGTATTGCTTTAGGCCAGGAGTCTGGGGCCAGCCTGGGCAACAAAGGCGATCTTATCTCTCCTCTACCTACCTACCTACCATGTATGTATCTCCCTCTCTCTCCTAAAGTATTCTTTATTTCATGACACCACACAACATCATCCTCCATCAGTCGCTAGCTCCCTTGCAGTCTTACCTTCTCCCTGGGATCGTCCTTGAACCCACTCCTCACAGACGCTCTCCGAGTGTTTCAGAGGTGCCCTTGGTATTTCAAATATTATCTGTATGAAGATGGATTCCAGTGCTATGCCTTCAGTCTGCATCTCTCCTCTCAGTTCCAGTTGTTTTCTTTCTCATCCTGGCTCATCTGAAGGCAGCTGGGACTTAAACCTTTAGAATGGAATTCAATTCATCATTTTCTCCATTGACACACCTTCCTCCCAAGAACCCAATCTTAAGCCACGATCCCGTCACCTACACTCGCTATCCAGGAAGGGACTCCTTGATAGTGTCCTCCTCCCCCATCTGTGGCCAGGGACAAAGTTGTTCCTGCCTCCTGGTCTCCACTCTCCGTGCCTCACCCGGACTAGAACAATAAGCTAACAATGTGGGTGACACTATAGCCGGCTACTAAATATTCTCCTTTAGACCCTGAAGTGATATATTTAAAACTCTGATCTTGCCGTGCTCCACTATGGCCCAAAACCCCTTTAACATCTCCACATTGCAGACAAGATGGTGAATGCCGTTAAGATTAGATTGAGTCCACCTTCATCTCGCCCAGGCTTTTTTTTCCCCTCTATTTTTATTTATAGCTAAACCTTGTCTCTAACAACTCAAGCCTTCTGGTGTCCTCCAGCTAGTCTGTCTTTTGCTCTCCCTGCCTTTGCATGGAAACCTGTCCCATCTAGGTGTGCCCCCCTTTCATTTCCTCCTCCTGACTCCAACCACATTCTAGTTTACTTCGCCATCTCTGCTTAGCTCTTCACATTCTTTAAGATCCGACTCACCTGTCATCTTGTTCGGAAACGGACCCACTTCTAAGGACTTCACTAAGTGCTGCTCTTTTATGATCTCATAAAAGGCATGATTATTTTTATAGTTTGCACTTACTGTATTGCACTGTAATTGTCTGTTTATGTATCCCCACTGAACTGTAACTCAGCAAAAGGAGAAATTGAGTTTTATTCGTGCTTAAACTTGGGTCCCGAAGAGCTGACTCAGTGGGGTAGAGGAGCTTGCTGCCAAGTCTTGATGATCCAAGGTCCATCCCCAGGACCCACCCGGTAGAAGAAGAGATTTCTGACCATCACACACATGCCATAGTCTGCACATGTACCTACGCACATGCACAAACACAAAATAAATTAAAACGTAATTTTTTAAAAACTGGCCTATTACTATAGGTCATATATTAGTAACTTTTATGACCAAGGCGACTTACAGAAGGACAGCTTTATTTAGCTTATGGTTCCAGGTGATAAGCATCCATTCAAAGCAGAAAATCACGGCAGGAAGCAGCAGGTATGGCAACTAGAGCAACAACGCAGAGAGGGTCACATCTTGGCCCTCAAGCATGTAGCAGAGGGAAAAACAACAACAACCTGGGAATAGCGTGTGGCTTTGAAACCTCAGAGCCCACCCCTCAATAACATCTTCCTTCGGCAAGGCTTCCTCCTAAGCCTACCCGAACAGTGCCACTAACTGGGGGTCAAATATTCAAATATCTGAGCCTCTGGGGGGCATGCTCATTCAAGCCACCATAGCTAGCGAGGTCCCAGGTGAGAACACAGAGTCGCATGGGACATAGAACGCAAGGACCAATGAGGACAGGAGAGAATCAAAACTGGATCCCATACTAGCTATTGCCCACGGTCAACTCAGGTTGCTATAACAAAGCACACGTGGACTGCATGACTCATAAACAACAGGAATTGCCTTTCCACAAGTCTGGAGGCAGGAAGTCTTAAAGGAAGATGTCAGCATGTTCAGGTTCTGGTCAGGCTGGGGGTCTGCTTCTGGCTACTGACTGAGATTGTGTTACTGTGTCCTCACATGGCAGAAGGGTGTCTTGAGTGGTACCACTTTTTACAGAGCACATGTGGGCTCCGCTTTCATAACCACTTTCAATTGGGAGGATTATCTCCTCCAAACTGACGCCTAATACACAGTCAGGGATAAGATTTCAATATGTGGATAATACGCGTAGTCGATTGCACGTGTCGTCCTTAGAGTGATGTGTGCTCGGCTAAAGAGTCATTGAGAGAGTATCAGTAGAGTCACACTGTCAGTGGATTATCTGTAAAGTTTACTCGAACTGGTCTAGAAAACCCATTGCGTGTCTTAGAGGAAAGCCAACGCTCTCCCCCCTGAACTCCAGGCAACGCTTCTGAGTGGCCCATTCCTGTGGCAGCCTCCGGACTGAAGTCCTGCCTCTGCCGAGTTCCCATTCCTCTCTCTGTGCCTTGCAGCTGTTCCTTTATCTTCCTTTGGCACTGACCCAAGGTTGGGTTACAGCCCCTCCTTGATTTCCCACCCCAAATGCATGAGCGGCAGCTGTGTGCGTTGGGCACTTCCTGGAAATTCAAAGATAGTGTTTTGCCATTCAGGTGGGGGTGGTGGTGTGGGGGTGGGGGTGGGGGCTCTATGGCAAATATGCAGGGCTCTTCAGCAGCCAATTTAAAATTGAAAACATGATTTCCTTGTTCTATTTTCCACCGGGCTAAGTGGAAGCCTCCTGGCGTTTGCTTAGCCTTCCCTCCCACGCTGCCTCTCTGGTCTTCTTCCCAGATTGTCCAATCACGTAGTAAGTAGAATGATCTTGTGTGATCTTTTCATTGTTTCTTTCCTTGATATTGATCATTTCAATCCATAGGATTATTTCTTCTCAACTAAACCTTTGGTTTTATGATAAAGTTGTATAAAAGAACACCTTTATCTCTGATGGCCAATCCCTGAACAGTCACGCCAGCGTTCAAGGTGGAATAATCTAAGTAGCAAGTTGGATAGAATTATGTCTTTATGAGGTCTCAAAATAGTCCCAAGTTTTTGCCTTTCCAGAACATTCCTTTCAATTTATATATACGTGTGTGGTCATTCTGAATGGAATGTTTCTAAACAACAGCATATTCTAATGGCTTGGAAACTTCTAGACTCCTTTATAGAGCTCTTTGCTTAAAAGCTTGAATTCATTCTCTCCAGCAAATTTGTCAAGAGCTGACTTTGAGTCAGGTACCGTGATAATCCCGGGAGAATAAATGGAGAAGAAAAGAGCCGGGCCCTCGCTCTCATGGAGGGTATAGTCTAGCAGGGCACACAGTCGGAAAGAACAAAACAGATCCTTATACACCGCCGTGAATTCTATGAAGAAAATCAACACCACGAGTTGATAGAGAGCAAGCTGGGTGAAGGCTGTACACTCTACAGACATCCCGGGAGAGCCTCTCTGAACCCAGAGCTGTTATGTAAAGCGATGCTTAAAGAAGACCCAGGACGGAGAAGCGAAGTACTCTAACATTTAAAGGTCAGACAGAAAGATGCAGACTTAAAAAGAACCGAGATGGAGAGCAGGGGAGGCAGGATAAAGACAAGAAACTGTGATATGTCAAAAACCAAGAAAGTATTGGTGAACGATTAAGTTAGCACCAAAAAGCCGTGTCTACTATGTGCCGATACTTACTGCAAGGTGTCCCCCAATCTCCAAGCTCACTTAGCTGGAGGAACAGAGACTGAATGGTTTCCTGCACCAAACGTTCCGGGGGACGGTTCTGCAAGCGAACCAGGTATCTGATAAAACATCATCAGATCAAGGCGTTTAGCGCGTGTGGTTCTTCCAGGCTTGCGACTGAGAGCGCAGCTGGAGGCAGTGAAGGAGCGGCTCCAGGCTGCCTCAGTGCTGGCATCCATTGTGCTGGCTGATTCTTAGTAGAGAGTTCCAAAAGATCTTTGTGATGAGAACAAAGTGTAAAAGCATGGTTATAAAATTAGTATGGAGGTTTCACAATTCCTGTGCTAAATGCAGGATTATCTCTGTAAATTTGTACCTAATTTTTACATTTTAATATATTGTTAGTACAGTGGTGTGTATACGCCTCATAGGGGTCTACCGTGGCGCATGCGTGGAGGTCAGAGGACAACTTCTTGAAGTCGATTCTCTTTTTCCACCTTTGGGAGGGTTCTGGGGATGGAACTCCGGTCACCAGGCTTATACAGCAAATGCCGTTATCCGCTGAACAAAATTGCCAGCCTCCAAAGAAAATTTGTTTGTGGAAAGTGTTGGTCATTAGGAATAAGGAAAGATGCCTTTGTCACACAGCACCTGCTGGGTAAGTCTAGTTCCCAGCTGACAGCAGAAGCACTGAGGAAAAGAAATTCAGCCTTTTGTTTTTATCTTAGACAGCAGTGGTATTCTGGAGCACATTCCCTTGATGGCAGAGACTGTACCGACGGACCATACAGCTGTTCTGAAGCATGCTGTTTTGTCATAGTCAGTTTGCCGACACACAGCTTTGATATAGTCGTTTTGATGCTAGGAACATCTTGATGTGGCTGTTTTGATGTGTGAACATTTCAGCTGCCTAAAAAACAAACGAATAAACTTCTCACTTACGTAAAACATATGTAACAAGTAACAGGCATGATAGATCATCTCCCTACCCACTTCCTGTGTTCCAATCTCATCCTGACAGATAAGTCTAGTAGATAATTCTGTAATTGTCACACGCACCCCTCCTATGATGGAAGCCAGACTGCAGAAGCTGACAGTGTCATCACACAAACTATCTCCATCAAGGTAGGAAGATGTTGGAAGAGTAGACTCAACTTATTAACACAACTTGGAGAGAAAGATAATCCTAGAAAAGCAGCTATTTTTGAATTGTCTATAATCAGCTCTTGAAGAATTGATGTAATAATATACATCTTTAAACCATTGAAAGGGGCTCCCAGGAGCCCTCCTGTCTAACTCTCAAGATCTTGAAACAGCTGTGTGTGATCAGGCATTTCTGTGAGATGTGGTGATGTGAATGAGAATGTCCCCCATGGGCTCAGGTATTTGAATAATTTGTCCTTAGTTGGTGGTACTGTTTGGGTAGATTTAGAAGGTGTTTGAGTAGATTTAGAAAGTGTGGTCTTACTGGAGAAACTATGTCAATGGGGGCAGATTTTGAGGTTTCCAAGCCACGTACCATTCCTAGTAGACTCTGTCTGCTTCCTCCTTGGGGTTTAAGGTGTGAGCTCTCACCTTGCTGCTCCAGCCACCAAGCCTGCCAATTACCCACCATGACAGACTCTTATCTCTCTAGAACCGTAAGCCCAAATAAACCCTTCCTTCTATAAGTTGCCTTGGTCATGGTGTTTATCACAGCAATAGAAAAGTCACTAATGCACAGGGCGTGGACTTTTGGATGAAGAACAGTGGCAGAGAGCACAAATACTGAGAGTCACAGTACTGCTCATTCAAACAAGAAGTGGTCGCCCCAGGGTGCCAAGTGACTGGTGTGGGCATGGAGAAATCACTGGATGGATTTTGAATTGATCCTGAGTTGATATTTAGTCATCCAGATGTGACTAGAGCAAGGATATTAAATTATTTGGCCTTTTGTCCCACGGATACTATCAGAGACCTCAGTGTTTTACCTTGTTGCTCCCCATGGTTGATTACGGAATATAAACTGACTTCCTTCATAGCAAGTTCTTCCCTCTAATAGTTCTCTAAGCAACAATGAGCTTAAACACTCTGGGAAGCCAGATAAATCATTCATGTGATTAATGCTATAATTCCTTTATAACTATGCATTCATATTATTTATGCACATGAAATAAATATATCTGCCTATTTATGTCACTATTATCTTGTTAAAGGTTTGAAATATCATGTAATTTTAATACATTCGTGTGGGGAATTGTATAACACAATATAAATGTCTATCCAGTTCACATGATTTATCTCCTGGAAATATTTTTTTTCCCTCTCCCCAAACTAATTTACTTCATTTTCCACTGAAAAACCTTCCCATCTTGTTTTAATCTCAATCCCTTCTGAATATTCTGATTTTAATTTTTAGTAAGCAAATAAATTTAAAATGCCAATCACTGTGAATCATCACTTTGCTAGGCACTCCAGGGAACAAAAACATAAATAAGAAATGGCTCTTGCCCTTAGGAAACATATCCATGGAGATTGACTTGGCTACTGAGAAAATGTGAAAAATAATAAATAAATAGATAGATAAATAAATAAATAAATCACAGGGGTATTACTGCATACTTTTATTAAGTGTTTCAGCACCACCTGATAGGGTTATGGGTATAGCTTACTGGCCATTCATATGCTCAGCATGCACAGGACCCTGGGTTCACCCCAAGCATCACATAAAAACAAAAGCAAAACGAGGCTGGAGAGGCAGCTCAGCAGGTAAAGGCGCTTGCTGTCAAGCCCGACAACCTGAGTTTTATCTCTAGAACCTACATGGTGGAAAGAAAAGAACCGACTCCTGATAGTTTGTCCTTAGACCTTCACGCAGCACACATGCCCCCACTCCATTAAATAAATAAGTAAATAAATAAATAAAGTTAATTTTAAAATAACTAAATAAAACCCAAACTATGAAATGTGCTGGACCTGGTGACATGTGTCTGTAATCCCAATGTACAGGATATTGTGACAGGAGGATTATGAGTATCTAGGCCAATCTGGGTTCTACAAGGAGACTCTGTCTTAAACAAAGAAACAGGCCAGCCTGGACTACACAAGAAGAGTCTGTCTTAAACAAACAGTCAAACAGGCTATACGTGGAGACGCTTTTTCAAACAAACAAAACAAAAAAGCAAAGCAAAACAGAATAGATTTACTATTAACAGAATGGAGCCCAGTGGTAGAGTATTTATCTAACATGGACATATTCCCTATGTTCAATCCTCAAAAATAATTTAAATATCACGTGATAGATAGCAGGTGCCATTAGCCAGCACGGTCAATAATTATTTAATCTGATAGTGGTTGAGGAATTAAACCCTACTAGAAAAAAAAAGAAAATGACATTTAACCATGTGTACCTTCTGTGGATAAGCACTCCACTAAATGTTCCAGGGCATTGTATCTCATTTAATCCTCCCAACAGAACCACTGATAAAGGAAGACAGCCTCTCAGGACACTGGGTTCTTCTCCGAGGTCATTCAGCTCAGATTTGGCTTTGCTTTTTTGTTTTGTCACCTCAAAGAGTGGTATGAACGACAGCTCAGGTACAAAGGTAACTCATGTTCTAAAGGATGACTTTAGGTTAATAGAGCTTTACAAAGAGAAGGCAAAATGAACGGTCATAGCCAATCCAGATCCACCACTGAGTCACTCGGTGGGTGTGGGGGTCACAGTGGTTTGTCCTTAGGTTTGTCAGGTTGTTAGCGTTACAAAAATGAACTAAACATGATGTTTAGCGCTCAGAATGATGGTACCTAATCTTTTAGGTCTTGACACTTTTTCCTTAAAATAGAAAAATTAATCATCATACCACTTACTGCACTTTTACTGGGTGCTGAGGTTTGTACCAAATACAAATACTCTATATTCAGGTAAGGCGGAGTAGGTTCTGGGGTTAAACTCAGGTCACTGGGCTTAATGTCAAGTACCTTCACCTGCTGAGCCATCTCACTGGCCCAAAACCACGGATTTAGAATTCAAGTGTTTGTTACCCCTTTCTTTCTCCCTTCTCTGTTTTTTTTTCCCTCAGATCATCCATGTGATGGAACCCAGAACCCTGTTCGGTGCATTCCTGTAGAGAGGTCAATGTGGGAACACTGCTAATAGCCATGTATGTTATCTTGGAAGCAGAAGCTTCAACGATAATGACACCTGCAGATTTCTGAGATGAGTCTTTGGTTTGTTGCAATTTATGAAAGACATGGAGCTAAAACCATCCAGTTAAGCTACTCTCAGACTCTGGCCTCCTAAATGCTCAGACATGGCGTTTGTTTTGACTGGGAAGTTATGGAGCGGGTTCTTACTGAGAAATAAGTGTCTTCTCTGATAAACTGTTCCTTATCCTGCAGGCTTAGTCCAGATGAATCCGGATGTCTTTCCAGTGACCCAACACACACACACACACACAGACACCCTGATCTCCGTCCCTCAGCTTCTCTCTCTCCAAGTAATCGGTTGTCCCAAAGAGAATTCTTCTCTTTCTACCAGCTTCTGGTCTAGTGTGTGGCTGAATCCTGGTGGGCGGAGAGGCTTCTCGCCCTAGAATGACTTATAGACACACCTTTTTTGTCTCAATCTTTCCACTCGGCCCCTCTGCTCTGTTTCATTTCTCTCCTTTGTTCCATTTCTCTTCCAGAACTAGATGACAAAGACTAGATGAGGTGAGTTAGTTGATAACTAGTTTCCTATATCTTAGGCATCAGGGGTAAGGCATAGTCGTTTGAATCCAGGAGTTCAAGACCAATCTGGGCAACATTGCAGGATTCAGTTTCAAGAAAGAAAGAAAGAATTAAAAATATATTATATTATGGTGGTGGTGCACTCCTTTAATCCTAGCTCTTGGGAGGCAGAGGCAGGTGAATCTCTGTGAGTTTGAAGCCAGCCTAGTCAACAGGTAGGTTCCAGGTCAGCCAGAACTACACAGAAAGAAATTCCGTCTTGAAGCACACACATACACACACACACACACATAATTCTACCAAATATACCATTTCCGATAAACAATTATATTCCTATTTCAAAGACAACAGGTTTTCTTACCTTAGCTCACCTGGCTGCCAGATGGACCAACCTAGACCAGACCCCATGTTTGGCTAGCTCCAGAGCCTGTGCTTCTTTTTGGCAAATTCACTTTTTCATGCTTTTTGTGACAATTACATTGATACGATAATAGGGCATATTGAAGAGATGTGTAGACTGTGAGTCTACTGTAAATATAGCACTTGTCAACGAATATTAATTCTAAGAAGTATTTATGCTCTGTTCAGTCAGGTAGCTGCTTCATGTGTGTATATATCTCCTCCACCCTCTAATGCCTTCAGAATAAGGTACTTCCCAGGCAAGCTCCCGGGCTTCAGCAGATTTGGCTGAAAGCTTAAGGCCCTGTGGGGGATGTTTCTCTGACTTTCCTCTAGCCCCAGCTGGGCTCTGTAACATGCTCCCTTCCATGCTCTACAGCAGCAACTCTGCAGCCCCACTCTGCTAATCTTCAAACATCCATGTCTCCCACCCACTCTGCCACTTCCTCCTCACTCTCAGCAAATGACTCAACACCCACTGGCAGGGAAAGCACTAGCCACCCTACGGTAAGCACCTGACTTTCCCAGACTTCCCACTGCCACGGCCTAAAGCCTGACTTCCCACAGGAGACAGTGGTGTTCCTCTTTGCTGCAGCTGGGCTGGTCCTTTGCACCCCTAACCCTCCCAGTTAATCAGAATTCCGACTCTTCATCTGAAACTCTCTTCCCCTGCTAAGTCCTCTCGGCAGTATTCAAAAATTAAGATTCTGCTTATGGAACAAAAGGTAAACAGACAGACACACAGACAGACACACAGACAGACAGACAGACAGCTCTCCCAGGTCTCTGCCCTTTTCTTACATTGCTGTCAGCCACAGAATTGTCTATCCCTGGCATCACTGCTTCCCAACCTCCCAGTCCTCCCTATCACGCCTCAGATTGTGCCACTGATACCTCTCTCGGTCTTTTATCACTGAGGGCAGCGATACATTCATTCTTGTGAAACCCTAGGGCTATCTCCCACTCCACTGATTTCTTTACCTCTCAGCATTTGACCCTATTTTTCACAGTCTCTTGAAACACTCCCTTTGTTTGGCTGGATCTTCTCCCCCACCACCTCTTCTGAGTTTTCTTTTGCTTTTCTTTGTTTTAGAGAAAGTCTCTTGTATCCCAAGCAGCCTTGAGCTCAATTCACAGCTAAAAACCACCTTGACTTTCTGTTCCTCTTACCTCCCTCTCCTCGTGATGGCGTTTGTGACCACACCCAGTTTGGATGGTGCTTGGATCAAACCCAGGGCTTTCGGCATGCTAAGCAAGCACCCTACCAGCTGGACTACTGCCCTAGCTCTCTTTCTTTTAATACCCCCACCGACTGGCCACCTCTTTCGTTGGAGACCTTGCACCAGGCCCTGACCTCCCTTCTTCTCGTTCTCCACAGTGGGCCTATGCACTCCCTTGGCGTTAGCTACCATCTCTCTGCCTACTACTTCCACACTTGTAATTCCCAACCAGATGCATCCACCTGTCTCCTGACTATTTCCACGTAGATGCCATTTCAGCTGAATCATCCCAAACTCTCCTACTTTTCCCTCCCAAGCTTCTCTTTCTCCTACCATTTAAAAAAAATCTTTTTTTACCTTAGGTTAACATACAAAATAATGGGTTTCATCATGATGACACATTCATATGCACTCACACACTTGGGTGTTTTGGAGTGTGATTATGGGCCTGTGTATGCCACACAATGTGTGTATGAAGATCGGAAGATGACCTTAGGTGTCTGTCCCTGCCTCCTACCTTGTTTGGACATGTTCTCTTGTCTTGTTTTTTCCTACTGCATATGCCAGGCTAGCCAGCCCAGGGCTTCAGGAGATTCTTCTGTCTGTGCCTCCTGTACTCCATCAGGAGCACTGTGATTACAGACGCGGGCTACTGCATCTGGTTTTCTTAAGGCCCTACACCAGGGTCTGGTTCTGGGAATTTGAACTTAGCTCCTTGTGCTTATGCATCAAGTGCTGACACAGAGTCATCGCCTCAGCCCCTCAACCTCAAGTTTATTGCCACATGATCTTATCTACCTTTTTAAGGATCTCTTTCTCCCCTTCAAGAGGCCATTTGAACATATACATACATGCATGCATGCATGCATACATATGTAATTTTTAAATCTAGGTCCTGTATATGAGAGAAGATGTGGTACGTTTGAGTCTGTCTTATTTTGCTTACCGTGATTTCCATTTGCATCTATTTTCTAGCAAATGTCATGATTTCGTTTTTCTTTATGGTTGCATAAAATTCCATTGTGCTATATGTTCCTCATCTATTCATTTATTGATTGACACTTAGGCCAGCTCCACGTCCTGGCTGTTGTGAATAGGGCAGCGATAAACAGTGTGCAAGTATCTCTACAGTGTGTTGACTTAAGTATATGCTCAAGAGCGGTACAGCTTCTCTTACGTTTTTACAGTTGCGCAAGTCAGAAGCATGAGTGGTATTCTTAAATGTATCTTTGTCCCATGTGCCCTGATGCCTATGAAATCTGACAATGAGCCCTCTTAAGCATCTCTGGAATCTATGCTCATTTACATTTCTACTATCACAACGTAGGCCAAGAGTCTATCTTTTATACTTCGGATTCTCCAAAGAGTCTCCTGGCTGGTCTTGCTTCTAATCTTGTTCTTTTCTATCCTATTCTGCATCCAAGAGTCGGAGTGATCTTTTATCTTTTATTTTTATATTTGGTTTTTCAAGACTCTCCTGGAACTCACTCTGTAAACTGGGCTGGCCTTGAACTCACAGAGATCCACCTGCCTCTGCCACCTGAGTGCTGGAATTAAAGGCATACGCCACTACTGCCCAGCCAGAATGATCATTTAAAAATCAAACCCCTTAAGATAAAGGCGTGACTCCTTGTCATGGAATGGGTGGCTTTTCATGACCTAGCCATCTCTACCAGGCTTTCTTTTGCAACCCCAGCCCAAAATCTCCCAGCCAACATCAGTGAACCGATTCTGGAATCTTTGCTAAAAAGCTGTCCTTAGTACCAATAAGATGAAATCCAGCTTAGAGCTCTAAGATACCTCCTCTGCTCCATTGATCCATACATAAGCTGAATATCCCTAATCTGAAAATTACAAAACCCAAGACATATTTGAGTATTAGCAGGATGCCACCAAGGAAAACTCTATTTCACAGAACTTGTTTCATTTGCACAAAATTATTTTAAAAGCCAGTGCTAAATCACCTTCAGTTTATGGGATGTGTGGATATATATATGGAATTTTGTGTTTGGACTCACTTCCATCTCCCACATATCTACCTTTATCTACGCAATGATTCCTAAGCCAAATAGAAAAAATATGAACTACAAAACACTTCTGTTGCCAAGAATTTTTGGATAAACGTAACCCCTGTCTGCAATGCGTTTAACCTACCATGGAACTGAAGTGCTATCCCTTTAACACTTGAGTCTCATACAAAGTCAGGAGTTTGACTAAAGATGTATGCTGTGGTA
>JAMJFZ010000335.1:0-82929 GCA_026225945.1 Cricetomys ansorgei | reverse complement strand
CCACCACGTGGGTGCTGGGAATTGAACCTGGGTTCTCTGGGAAAGAAGCAAGTGATATTAACCGCTGAGCCATCTCTCCAGTCCCCTATAAACTTTTTTCAAATCAACCTTTCAGGATATCATATGAAATGTGGGTTCCATCGTGTTGTTTTTATACATACATGTCCTACCCTGTTCTCGATCATTCTCCACTTCCATTGTTCTCCCAAAAGTTTATAGTCTTTTGTTTTAATTTTAGTAGGTCACATGGGTGTGGGAATTTATCCATTTCCTATAGATTTCTAGTTTACAGGAATATAAGTTTTCACATTATTTGCTAAATAGCCCGTGTTCCTTGTTGTCTATTATAATGCCCGTTTGTTTGCTTTTTTCATGTCTAATTTTTATGAGTTTGGGTTTTCTCTTTCTTGTGGTTAGCTCAGAGAAGTGTCTGATAATCTTGATCATCTTTTCAACTCTGTTTCACTGACTGTTTCTGTTTTCTCTTTAGTATCCATTTCATCAGTTTCTACACTGATCTTTTATATTTTTTTTACTCCTCTTTCTTCTCTTCTTCTATTTCATCTTCTAGACCTGACTTTGGCTTGTTATTGTTTCCCCTTGAGATGCATCAAGTTATTTGTGTTCTCTCTGAGTTTTTAAATGCAAGAACAGATAATTACACACCTGCCTCTTAGCACTGCCTGTACTGTTTCGCAAAGATTCGGTAAGTTGTGTTTTCATTTGATTCTAGGACTTTTAAAGGTGCCCCCCACCTCCGCCGCAGTTTCTTCGACAAGCCACTGATCATTCTCGCAAGTACATTATCTAGTTTTCATGGGTTTGTATCGTCGGTTTCTGTTGTTGGTTTTTACTTTTATTCCACTATGCTCGATAACGTATAAGAAACTTTTTTGTTGGTATTTGTTAACACCAGCTTTATGACCGTGATCTGTTTTTTGGAAGAAGTGCCACGATCTGAGAAGAGTGTGTACCCCACGGCTCTTAGATGGAAGGTTCTGCAGATGCCCTGCTAAGCTGGTTCAATCCACAGTGCAGTTTATATCTGCAGCTCCTCAGCTGATCTCTTGCTTGCACGGTCTGTTTCTTGTTAAGAGTGGAGTGCTGACACCACCCATCATTTTTGTGTCTACACCTATCTGTTCCTTTGTGTCCAGCAGTGTCTGCTTTATGAAATTAGATACGACAAAGTACCCTGCATATATATTTATTTATCCTAAATGAAATGTTCCGTTTAATAGTTTGCTGTGACCTTCTTTATCTTTTCTGGATAACTTTGGCATGAAGACTACTTGTCAGAGGTGAGTATACTCATTTTCTCTTTCCACTTGCTTGGTACATTACTTCCCAACTCTTCCCTTCAGTCTGTGTATGTTTTTTTGCCAGTGAGGCATATTTATTGAAGACAACAAGCAGACGGATCTTGTTTGTTGTTGTTGGTTTTTTATGTATATGAGTGTTTTCCCTGCGTGTATGTCTGTGTTCATCATGTGTGGTGTGTGTGGGTAATCCATGAAGGCCAGAACAGGGTGTTAGACTGTGACTGGAGTTACAGGTAATCTGTCATGTGGGTGCTACGAGTCAAACCTGGGACCTCTGTTAGAGCAGCCAGTGCTCTTGACTGTTGAAGCATCTCCCCAGCTCCAGGTCTTGTTTCTTTTTTAAAAAATCCAATCTGCTAAATTGAGTTTTAAGTATTCAGACCTTTTAAACTTCAGGATTATTATTGAGAAGTATTTGCTGATTTCCTGTGATTTTGTTGATTCTTTTCCTGATTGGTTCAAATACTGTTTGTTTGTTTCTACCTATTTCAACTTAGGGGTTTGCTAGATTACTGAACACATCTGACTCTTTCTTAGTTCTCGTTTGTTCATGTATTCCTCTCATGAAGCTATTCTTTCTTGAGTCTTTGTGTTTGATATTGTCTTTGTCCCTCCCCTGTGTCTAGGAACCCTTTAAGAATTTTCTGTAAATAGTGGTCATGAATTGCTTTCATTGCGATAACCTTAAAATGCTTTATTTTCTATACTGATTTTAAAAGGCCCCCAAGAGATGTCCATGAGATGACTGTGGTCCATGGACCACACACTGAGAAGAAAAGTAGGATATTGATTTTGGAGTCAGTATTCCAGTCTAATAACTGAGCAAGTTACCTGCTTTTCACAGATCATGAGTTCTTACAATGACAGTGATAGGAATTCCTCTTCCTAGGTGTTTAACAAGGAGTGAAGAAGCAGAGCATCTGGCACTTAAGAAGCCAGAGTAATGTCTAGAGACCAGACATCCTTCTACTGTGGTTTTTCAGCCGCCTCAGCCCAACTACTGGCTGTTGGACAGGTGACAGGCTACAGGACAATTCTCCCAAAGGGTATGTGTCTAGGAGTTGAGTACTGGTAAGCATTATTAAGAATTTTGCATTAAGTCTTTGCTGTAAGCACCCTTTAACTCTTCCTCTTCCTTCCAATAAATTAAGCTGTTGGGGCCAGGTTGATTTGACTTTCTGATGACAGCTGACAGACCCTTCTCTTGTATCTGACTGATCTGAGCAGAAAGCTCTTCTTCAGTCAAGAAGTTCCTTCTCTGGTTTCAAACACTCTCCAGTCGTCTTACGGAAACTCCTCTCCAGCTGCAAGCTTTACCTCACTCACAGCAACGACTGCCGAAGCGCCCCCCTCGCCCCCGACTTCTGCTCTAGAAGCCTCGCTCCAATCACAGCAGCTCAAGGTAACTTGCATTTGCTTTGGAAGACTCCACTCCAGGCAAATACCTTTTGGTGAACTGTAGATGATCCTGCTCACCTGCTGGTATTCTCATTGGTATAGAGATGGGGAGCATCCCTACAGTGATCCAGCAAGCTCTTGTGATCGGTAGGATCAGAAGCCATTCACACGTGAAGCTGTGATTGGGAGAACTGTGGTCTGAGTAGGTGCGTGCCACACCCCTTTTCTACTCTGTAAGAAGGTTGGCTACTCCTTAAGTCTTGAAAGCTTAGTCATAGAGGCTTCTCTCTGATATACTGACACCAGTGTTGAAATGCTGGGTCCAGTAACAGCTTCTCCTGAGTGGTCTTTTGGCTGCTTGTGGTCTTTATCATGGGTCTAATGGGCTGAGCTGGTTGTGCAAAGAGCAGACAAAACCCCACCCAGACTCCCAGTCCTAAGAGCAGCAGCAAGGATATAGTTGAAGAGTCCAACCACTTAGAGCCAAGGACTCCAGTACACAGATATCAGGGATGTACTGTTGGACCTCAGAGATCCAAACTGGGACCCCCAGGACCCAAACCGGAACGCCGCACCCCCACAGAGACTCACAGACGGGATATCAATGCAAATGGCAAGAGGATTTATTCCAGTATACTGGGGCCGTTCTAACACGCAGGATAGAAGCCGCCCCCAGGGGCAGAAAGCAAGCCTTTTTATTTACTGTCCAAGTGGTTGCTAGGGGGCTGTACAGTTGCTAGGCACAGACCAAGTTGGTACAAGTTGATTGGTACCCAAATTGCTTTCCCATTTTGATAGGTAGGGGCCAGTTAACCTCTAAACTGATTGGCGCTAGCATATAGCAAGGTTGTGGGCTCCTAAAAAGAATACATGCTCAAGGTTCCGGGCAACTGGGTGGAGGAAACTCTTTTGCCCAAGGCCATGGGCGGTCTACGGGGGAAGGGGGAGCTCTCTAGCCCAAGGCTGTCTCGTCTGTCCAAGAAAAGGTTTTTTTTCTTTAATTCTGGGAACTCTCCAGGGTCACGGTGCACCTGGCTTGGGCCTATACAATTTTGGTGCTCTTAGAAGCCTGACTAAAGTTTCTTAGGCCTGGGCGAGGGTCCCGACCCCCACAGTACCACTGGGAGAGATTGAAAAGTTCTAGAAAATGACGGTGATGGTCAGTGTTAATCGTCAACTTGACAAAATCTGCAATCACTTGGGAGGTAGATCTCTCAAGCACTCCTGTGGGGAGACTATCTTGATTATATTAATTGATATGGGAAGATATCTGAATTGTGGGAGGCACCATGTCATAAGTTAAGTCCTGGAATGAATGAAAAGGAGAGAGAAAGGGATGGGGAACTGATCACAGTAGTTTATTGCTCTCATGATTGTGTGTGTAATCTGACCACTGATTCAACTCCTGTTGCCATGCCCGCCATGATGGATTGGGCCTTGAACTATGAGCTGAAGTATAACCTTCTCCCTTAAGTTGCTTTTCTCTGCATATTTTACTGTGGCAACTGGAAAAGAAATGAGACAGTGGCCAGGGAGAGTACTGAGAAGTGAGGGGCATGAGAATCAACAGTACTGGGGAGGTGAGAAATGGGAGAAGCTGAGGTTACAGCAGGTGAGTCTGTAAAGAGCAGAAGAGCGGGACCAAGACTATAAGGATTCAAAGCCTTGGCCACTAGAAAGGTTTGTGAAAGAGTGACCAGAATGTTGTGTGACCGCACCTGGGGAGACACAACACATGCGTCTTTCTACCCCAGATAAGGAGCCCACGACAGACCAACATACAGACACCACAGAAGTCCAGCTTGGTGAACCATGAGTTTTATTGGGGTTACTCACAGGAATAGTGGTGAGAGTTACTTACAGGAGTACAAACGATTCAAAGACAGTTGCGTCGCTAAAGCCTACCCCAGCATGAGTGACAGCTCACAAAGCTGGGAACTGAGCAGACTACACAGCCTGTAGGCAGCTCAACAGGTTGGAGGATGGTCCTTTCTAAGTGACTCTGATCTAAACCTCTTCCAGGCAGCTGATCTGGTCTCGGAGTCTTCTTTGCAGCCCAGCTTCCTTCTGTCTGAGGGGGATTCTCACTTTTATTGCTTACTCTGTCAGGGAGGGGCTGAGTGAATCTGGTCAGTTTCAGGAACTTCCTGAAGCTGTTTTGAGTTGCTTACCTTCCTGCTTAAAGAGCTTCCTTCTGGATGGGGTGAACGTTTTCATCTCTGAGGAAACTGTGACACAATTCAGGGAATAAAGAGATGAGGCTCAAGAGCTACAGAGCAATACTCCCTAAGCAATATGCCTCTGCTTGCACACCTCGAGGCTTAGAGCTATAAACCTCTGGGTTAGCAGTCCAGCTTGGCAAATTCTGGAACCTAAGTCCATCAACACTAAGGGCTGTTCCTAGGCTATCTGATTTCTACCCAGATAGACCAAAAGAACCCCTAGCCAGGTGTTTGTACCAGGGCTGCAGGGTTATATGGGACTGGAGATGGCACACACGGGGTTAAGCTTCTATTCTCGCTGGAGACAAATGTTTTGTATTGAGGAGTTGCTGCTGGGAAAAGGGGGGGGAAGAGGAAGCCCCTTTTTTTATTATTCTGAGGTGCATTTTAATTTGCACAAGCGATGCTGTGTCTGTGATGGATGACACAGAGGGAAAAATTACAGCCCAGAAAGCCCAGCAAAGGGGGAAAAAAATAAAAGAGATCCCGAAAGGATTAAAAACTGGTCCATTGTGATGCTGCATCCTGATCAGAGGCTGGGGGCTGGGGAGGCTGGGGAGGCTGGGGAGGGGTACCTGTGTGGGACTGGAGGTTCAAGGACTAGGCACCCAGGAAGCAAGGCAGAAGCAGGTATCTGATGGGAGCTCAGCCTAGACTACATCCACCCTGTTACACAAGATACGTCTCCCTGAAGCCTGGGCAGGCCGGGGGCAGTACATGAGGAAGATAGCAGCCCAAGTCAGCACACTGAGAATCTGTTGGAAGTTTGCTTTTCTTCTTACTGGCCTCCCTACCATTTCTGGCTCATCAACTATAGAACTTCAGGGGGAAGCCCACTGTTCTCTTCTCCTTCTTTTCTGTGCACTTGTCCATTCTAACAGCCCTCTGTGGTGGCGGCTGCAGGGGTGGTGTCACTTGGAGCAGTCAAGAGCAGGAATCTACTGGGACAGCTCACTTTGTGATTACTGGAGAGCAGATCACAGCAGGCTAGCAGCCAACGGAGGTATAGATGTTTGCTTTTCTGTGGTCTCTAGTTAACAGTTTAAAAATTGGGCTCTGGAATCAGATGCCAAGAGCTGGTTTGAAGCCTGACTACTTACTAGCTGTGTAACCTCAAGCAAGGTACTTAACCTCTTTGGTGGCTCTGTTTCTCTCAGTCTAGAATTGAGATAAAATAGTATTTACTTCAGGGGCTACTGCAAAGATCGAATAGAACAGCGAGATTCCTCTGCACAAGAAGACAGCAGGCCGTGCAGGGTTAGTGCAGTTAAGATCTTGGCAACCGCAGCATGGAACTGGCTAACCCCTAGTGCAGTTAGGTGTCTGATCTACACTCACTGTCAAGACCTCGAGGGGAAGAGGAGCCAGAGTATATCTGAAGCCACTCTAACCGTACTCTCTGCTCAGGGTAACTTCCTCTCAACAAGTTCTCGGAAGTAATGAAGGCAGACGGTCATTGTCTACCACCTAGAGCAACAGTTCTCAACCTGTGGGTCGCGACCCCTTTGGGGTTAGAATGACCCTTTCCCAGGGGTCACCTGAGACCATCTGCCTATCAGATATTTACATTACGATTCGTAACACAGCAAAATTACAGTTAGGAAGTAGCAAAGAAAATAATTGCACGGTTTGGGGGTCACCACAGCATGAGGAACCGTATTAAAGGGTCGCATTCAGGAAGGCCGAGAACCACTGCTCTAGAGACTCGGCTAAATACCCATAAAGAATGCTGCCTGGTCTTAATAAATTCATCTCCAATGGCAGGATTACACTGATGAGGCTGCCATGCTTTTTCCTTCTAGGAACAAAACTTCAGCAAATCTCAAAATTTTCCATGCAAGACCCCCAACCCTCAGCCAGGCATCCAGAGGATGACAGGAGAACAGCCATAACATTTCCTTGCAGGCAGCTCACTGAATATTGATGATGCAGTAAGAAGGATGACTGAGAAGTCCTAAGGAGCCCTCACGGGACTCCCCTCCTACAAACAGCTGGCCCCTACATACGCCACTCACTCATTAATAATCTAAATGGTTAACGTTTATCGAACGCTATGTGCTAGGCTCTGCTCTAAGGACCCTTTGATACTCACCCACTTAACATCCAGGGGCAGGCACATCATAACCCGCCTCGTGCCGAAGAGCTGGAGAGTTGGAAGTGCCGGAGAGCTCAAGAGTCTTGCCCAAGATCGCACATCTGGGGGCATCACAGCCCAGGGCTCATACCCAGGTAACCTGGCTTTGGAGTCACACCCTGATACAGCCTCTGCCCTTTCCAAAGACACGTGGGAGACTGGACACGGGAAGGGTTACAATTCCTTTGAGAGACTGGAATCTTTTATGGCAGTGGTCACAGTTCCTTTTCCTGAAAGGGAGGCCTGTTAATGTCCTGGAAACTCACTGGGACTTTCTGGGTGAAAAGGTTTAGAATGGAACACCATTCACTACTACGAAAGCCCAGAAGCGAGTTGTTAACTGCCGGGAGAGGTCCTGCTTTCCAGAACACTTAAGAACTCGTGACTCACGCATACATAAGAGGGTATAGACAGGGGAAACACTCCATCAGTAACCGGTAAGTCGATAATGTGGATCTAAAATTTTAAAATTACAATATAATCATTCCATAGAGTGATGGGTTTTATAAAGACATTTAGGTAGAGCTAAGTAGAGTCTTGCTCTGCTCTATGAGCTCACTGAGCCTCAGTTTTCTCGTCTCTAAAGTGGAGCTAATATTTCTTCCTGCCTCCCGATTGCTTTGTGATCCAAATAAAAAGGTTGACGGCCATTGTTCTCAGCTGTAGACTGGTTGTTTGATGTAATGATCACAGAGGGTGATTCCTGAGGAGTGCTGTGCTGGCGCAGCTCCTCTCCCTGGGGTCTCTCTTCTTTAAAAAACTCTTGTGGTGCCAGAAATTTAACCATTAGTGATGTTCTTGTTTGTACCTGGCATCATCTTATAAATGCCCCCCTCCTGGGGATGGGTGTCCTTTTCATCAGCTCATCCCAAGACAAGTTGCTCTTAATATTCTCGGAGTTCATATAAGACTTGCCATTCAGCGCAATAGAATTTCAGAACTCAGCTTCCTGTCCTGTTCAGAGCTCTCATCACCAAGAGCTGGACTGTGGTCGGAGTTTGTTCCACGCCTGCCCTGCATTCCTGTTCCCCTTTGGCACCCTCTTCCTACCTTTCCTTGGAGACCATTTGTAGATGGTCTCAATGGCCTGCCTGTCTTCCTTCAGCACTCAGTCCTGAGCACACTGCCGCCTTACTGGGAGGTCTTCTCCAAAGGCACACTAGCTGGGGTGTATAGTTGGCCGCCTGCATGGAGTAGGGACGGGCACTGAGAGTTAATGGCCAGTGATCTTCCCTCAACCGGTGCTGAACTGGATTGCTGACAAACAAAGGTCCTTCAGCTTCTCCTGTACCATGTCCCCAGCTCCACGTCTGCACACTCCAGTGTGTGTCTTCTGGGCTCACCGCCCTCACAAAAGGCTCATTCTCAAGCCATCGTCTCCTTGTCTGTCAGCAGGGAAGCAGAGTCGGAGCTGCTGACCTCTTCTCATCCTTGGCTTATGCTCTCCTCGGGGAGCCGATCCTCTCCCAGTCCTTGAACCCCTGGCCCAGGAGCCAGTGAGACAGTGAGAGTCATTGCTAGGGCTTTTGATGAAGCCACAGGAAAGTAGCCTAGTGCTAGTCTCTGGGATCACTGATTTCTGAGATTATGGAAGCCTTGGAGCTACCTGGGCCAAGGCCAGCCTTGCTAGTTTAGAAAACTCAAAGCGAAGAAAGGCTAATCGAGAGCGAGACAGATGGACTGACAGCCCCCAATCACCCTAACTTGGCTTTTACTGGAGTCACACGTGGTAAACCTTTCAATGATGCGAGCCTTGACACCTCTGCTTTTCTTTGGTTGTGCCTGTCCCAGAACCAGGCCTTGCCTCCCGGGTGGAGTGACACTCCCTGAAGGATGCTCTGGGTTTTCATGGTATCTCACTGGGTCTAATGTTCTCAAGGTAGCGAGGTTCACAAAGCCACAAGGTCCCCTTAAAAGACAGGCATACTTTCCTCATCACAGAAGCTA
This sequence comes from Cricetomys ansorgei, assembly GCA_026225945.1. Classification (NCBI taxonomy): domain Eukaryota; kingdom Metazoa; phylum Chordata; class Mammalia; order Rodentia; family Nesomyidae; genus Cricetomys; species Cricetomys ansorgei. The sequence continues at coordinate 73,906 of JAMJFZ010000335.1, read as the reverse complement.
TTCTGTCTGCACTGTGAGTCTGTGGCTCAAATCCTGGACCACCACCTCCATAGTGGGCCAGCAGCCTAGTCATCACAGTGAGTAGTGACACCAGTGCTCAGCCACACACCACCGTGGGCCACATGTGCACGGGTGCAGCAGCAGACTTGGGGGCAGAACAGAGGTATTCCATACTAGAGCACAAGTCAGGTTTGTTTGTGGCTAGTCTAGGTTGTACCTGGATTAATCCTAGTTCCCTCTTCCTTGAGGACGTGGAGATAAAGCATTCAGCAAGCCCCTTGGCACATCATGAGTAAGTGGAAGAGTCACCCACACTACTTCCGACTGTTAATGAACCCCAACAGCACCCCACACCCTTCTTTTACAACATAGTCATTCTTGCCTGGGTCTTGGCATCCACCTACCCTCCACTCCTTCCTTTTCAAATCTGAGGTCTGTCCTCAGGACATCCATCTCTCCCCCTTCCTGGGCCCTAATCTTTAGTTAGTGCTTTCTAACGCTCATTTCCATGAGTGCATCCTTCAGCTCTCTCCAGACACATGATCCTTTCTTTTCTTCTGCTTACAGCACTGCCTGCTGGGAATAGCTTTAGTATCTTCTGGTCAGACTCCTGTCTCCCTCCTGAGTGACCTTGGCAATCTCTGAATGAGTCAGAGAGAGAATAGCACCGAACCACAGCATTCACGGTGGCTTAAACGGGAGCTATTCTGATCTCCCTCAGGTGCTGGCCCATCACATGGTATGACACAGGCTGGGTGATGGTCTCCACTCCATCTTTGGTAGTCAGGTTTTCCATTGCTATGACAAAATACCCCAGAAAAAGCAAAGAAAGGTAGGTTTATGTTGGCTCCCAGTTTCAGAGGTATTAGTCCTGTACCTGCGGCAAAGCAAAACATTATGTGGGAGGGAAGCTGCTCACTGAACAGAAGCCAGAGATAAGAGGAAGAAGGGGAGAGGGAGGGAGAGCGCAGCAGGAAGCAGCAGGGGAAAGACATACCTTTATAGTCTCACCCAGTCATGCATTCCCTCCGAGAGACCCAACCTCCTAACAGCCATTCGGTATGTACCCCCAATCTGAGATTAACCCAACGAGGAAGATAACACCTTCCTCATCCAATTACCTCTCAATAGTGCCAGCAACTGGAAAACAAGCCTTCAACACATGAGCCTTTCGGGGCATCTTTATCTAATTCGTATGAACCCTCATAGGGAGACACGGGCTATGGGGGCCTCACTTCTTTTGGAGTGCTTGCCCCGTGGCCGTTGCTCCTTTTCTCTGAGCTGAGCAGCAGCTAAGCAAGGTAGCTTCCGTCTTTCTCAGGACTGTTCCAAGACAGGGCTGGGCTCTTATCAGCCAATTAGAGACAGAAGGAGAATTCCTTAGGGCTCTGGGAACCTCTTTGCTTTAATCTGAGTTTAGCAACACAGCTGCTCCAGAGCAGGAGGCACGTGACCTCCCTGAGACTCTCAGACTAAGGACCCCAAAACAGAAACTTCTCATTCTCCTACAGTCCTAGAACAGCATGCCACATAGTCTTCCCATAGGCTCAATGGTGGCAGCTCCTCGCCTCTTCCACCTTCCCCCAGTTCCAGGCTGCCCTGGGGTTAACATTGCTTTGATGAGACACCATAACCATAAACAAGTAAGGGAGGAAAGGGGTTTATTTGGTGTATGCTTCTGCATCCATAGTCCATCACTGAAGGAAATCAGGACAGGATCTCAAATGGGGTATGATCCTGGAGGCAGGAGCTGATGCAGAGGCCATGGAGGGGTGCTGCTTACCGGCTTGCTCCCCATGGCTTGCTCAGCCTTATAGAACCCAGGACCACCAGCCCAGGGATGGCATCACCCACCAGTTGATAAAACATCCACAGGCTTGCCGGCAGCCTGATCTTATGAAAGCAGGTGACTTTAGCTTGTGTCAAGTTGACATGAAACTCTCCAGCACACGGCCACCCTCAGTCCGTGGCTTCATATTCCAGTCTCTGCGTCCATCTTCACACGGCCTTCTTCTCTTCTGAACTAAGGACACTGTTCTTACATCTTAGGGCCCATAAAGTTGATCTAGAATGATCTCACCATGAGATCCTTAATTACGTGTACAGAGACCTTTCTAAGACATAAGGTCGTGGGGCTAGGGAGACGGCTCTATGGTTAAGAGCACAGGCTATTCTTCCAGAGTACCCCAGTTTGTTTCCCAGCACCCACAAGGTATCTCACAACTATCTGTGACGCCAGTTCCAGGGGATCTAACACCCTCTTCTGGCCTCCACAGACACCGGGCACACACATGGTACATAGACATATGTGCTGGATCGTTTTATGTCAACTTGACACAGGCTAGAATAATTTGGAAAAGAGAGTACCTCAACTGAGAGAATATCCCACCAGATTGGGCTGTGGGCAAACCTATGGACATTTTCATAGTTAGTGATTGGTGAGAAAGGGCCCAGCCCTTGCGGGTGAGGCCACCCTGGGCTGGTGGTCCTGGGTACTATAAGAGTGTAGGCTGAACAAGCCGTGGGGAGCCAGCCGGTAAGCAGCACTCCTCCGTGCCCTCTGCATCCGTCCCTGCCTCCCTGCTTCGACTTCCCTCTGTGATGCACTTACAAGCTGTAAGAAACCCTTTCCTCCCTAAGTTGGTCATGTAGACAACATACATTCAGGCAAAATCTTCACGCACATAAAACCAAAATTAATTTAAAAATAGAAGAAAGCAGCAGAGGTTTCAGTCTTTAAAAGAAGAAGAGGAGGAGGAGGAAGAAGAAGAAGGGTCACATGTTCCTGAGCATGGACATAGGTTTGTTTCTTTGTTTGTTTAATTACCACCACCACCTTAGTCTCATTATAGGTCTTGCAGTCACAAGCAAAGCCATCTCTAGGCCAACACTAATAGCAGGGTTGGCAAAGCCAAAATATGGTAAAGAAAGTAAGCCCAGGTCTGGGGGATGACTCAGTGGGTAAAATGTTTGCTTGCAAGCACAGAGACCTGAGTTCAACCTCCAGAACTCGCTTTTTTTTTTTTTTTAAAAAAGGAGACATGATGGAACATATATGTAATCTCAGCACGGGGGGAGTGAAGACTACTGGATCCTAGGGGCTCCCTAGCCAACTAGTCTAGCATGCAGCAACACCCTGGTAACAGCATCCCCCACATAGAGATATAGTGTGATGATTTAAGTAAGAATGGTCCCCATAAGGGTCACCTGTTTGAATTCTTAGTCCTCAGGGAGTGGCACTACTTGAGAAGGACTAGGGGGTGTGGCTTTGTTGGAGTAGGTGTGTTACTGGGGATGAGCTTTGAGGTTTCAAGAGTCTAAGCCAAGCCCAGTGGTTCTCTCTTTCTGGTACCTTCTGATCTGGATGAGAACTCTCAGCTACCATGTCTGCCTGGGTGTCACCATGCTCCCCGCCGTGATGAGATTAGACTAAAGCTCTGAAGCTGTAAGCCAGCCCCGGTTAAATGTTTTCTTTTTATAAGAAGTGCCATGGTCATGCTGTCTCTTCTCAGCAATAGAACACTAAGACAGTGTGTGTGTGTGTGTGTGTGTGTGTGTGTGTGTGTGTGTGTGAGAGAGAGAGAGAGAGAGAGAGAGAGAGAGACTGACTAAGCAGGGCCTTGATCCTCCTGTGCCTGAAGCTTACCTTCATGTCTGATCCCTACATGGGAGAGAGTGTCTTTGTTGTTTTATCTTCCTTGCCCCCCCCTTTCAGCTTTGAACCCCAGAGTGAACCCCTTCTGATCTACCTGGACTTCTGCTGCCACCTAAAGGCATTGGCACTTTAGGCCTTGGGCACTCTGCCATGCAGCACAGACGAATGTGGGGGAACATTTTGCTCTTTATCTATCTCTCATGTTCCCCCTCTCCGCTCTCTTTGTCAGACTGGCTGAATTACACATATGTATTTCACTCACCGGCCATGAACCTCACATCTGTGAAGACTCCACATGATCGAGAGTCTGCTTCACTCCTCCCACCCCTGCCAGCCAAAGCCCTAGCCTCTCCCTTACCCCTCCATCTGTGCCCCCCATTTATCACACCTGGGTTTATAGACTTACAGCCGAGCTCCATCTCGGGGACGATGCCTGTCTGTGCCAATTGAAATTAATTTTGCCAGTCAGATTTCATGAGACACTGAATCAAAGGCTTTTCTAAAATCAAAAAGCACTAAATCTTCAGTGGCCCCTCTTCCCACTTGTGTTACAAATTAGTTAGAATCAAAAAGCATCATGGCTTCCCGGCATGACTTCTGTGTAAACCTGCCAGCGGAGTTGATGGCTCCAGCTTCTGTTGCCCTCCAGTTGCTTACTGGATTTTCTACTCGTAAAATTTATCGTAAATTTTTAATCATAATTTTTTTTTCCTATGGCTTGCCTACAAACAGAACTTATAGCTTCGCTGAGGGGGAGGAGGGCCTACTAGAATCAGTCTTCCTCCTGTTTTCCAAGTCCCGTGTCATTCCTCTCCAGCTGTCTCTCGTGTCCACTCTGTTCCCTGGAAGTAGATGTCGAGGGTTCTTTAAGTTCATCAGCTAATTCTGGCCAGAGCTTTCCATTTGTGTGCCGTAGGACCCCGTGATTTATGTATCTCTCTAGCATTTAATTTTTCTAAGTGACCCTTTACCTGTTTTTTATTATGACTTACTAATTGCACCCATTTCCTAACTTTATTTTTCTTATTAAAGACAGGTTTTAATAGCTAGTTCATTTCTCAGCCACTTAAGGACTCTGATTAATTCCACGAGCCTGCCAGTCATCCAAGAATGGATCACCTTTCCTCATTACGGTTTCCTTGTCCCCGAGTTGGAGGGTCTGACTCAGAGAAGCCGAGTAAGTGTGCTGTTAAACGCGCAGTCCAGAAGAGGCCAGGAGAAGACACGAACACAACTTGTCTCTTCTCATCGAGCGTTTGAGCGGCATCTCAGGTTTCAGAAGTGGCCCTTTTTGATGGGTTTGGCTTCCTGAACACCCGATAAAAGTGTCTCCAGAAGTGGCAGGCCTTTGTGGCTTTCCTGCCTAGTCTAGGTTATTCTCTTATCTCTGGGTGAGGGAGGGCCAGAATTCCCCAGTCTCCCAAGACCTTGCTCCTCCATTCTTTCCCAGGGGTCAGTTCCACCCGCCACATTCAAGTCAGCTCTCACCAAGTCAAATGAACCTCACGTCTGTGTCTCACTTGGCGGTTTGTGGCTGTACTCTTTGACCTGCCTATGCAGGAGCGTTGGGATTCCCGAGGTCCTAGCCCACCACCGAGGTGGAAAGATCCCCTGCAGAACGGTCAGGAGCAGATTGGAAGAATGTGGAAGCAGCAGTAGATGAGGAAGAGAGCATGCAGTTTGGCTGAGACGTCCAGGACACAGGCAGAGAGGAGACGAAGCTCGTGGGAACCGATGACAGCAGCCTGAGGGTTGGGTTATTACTTCTGAAGACAGGCTGCAGCTTGAGCCTGAGAGCCACAGGGCAGTTGCTGGGTGTTTTAGGGGCCTGACGGGTGGCACATCGTGGAGGGAAGCTCTGAGTGGATCGAAGGCCTTGACCACGGAGAAAAGCACCCGAGTAGACCACTTGCTCAGCAGCTGCTGACTCCTGAGCTCCTGTTCCAGAGAGGCCCTGTTCCAGGATAGCCTCCACCACAGATCAAGGCACAGACAGCTAAGAGGCCCCAGCTGGGGAAGGGGGCAGCCAGGGCTGCAGTTGGTTGTCATGCAGGAGACATACGGAGCCCCTCGCAAAAGCAACCACTCTGTCAAAGAAGGGAGGGTTTGCCCTTTAACCTTGCATTAATTTAAAACCTTAGCCCTGGCATTAGGCAAGAGAAGGTTGGTGGGGAGAGAATAAGCAGACTCAGGATAAATCTTGTTTAAAATTACCAGCTGGGAGGTGTGCACACCTTTAATCCCAGTACTCAGGAGGCAGAGGCAGGCAGATTTCTGTGAGTTCGAGGCCAGCCTGGTCTACAGAGTGAGTTCCAGGACAGCCAGAGTTACAACAGAGAAACCCTGTCTCAAAAAATTACTTTTATTTTATTTTATGTATATGTGAGTTTTGCCTACAAATATGTCTGAGTACCATGTCTGTGCCTGGTGCCTGCAGAGGCCACAAGAGGGTGTTGGATCCCTTGGGACTGGAGTTACAGATGTTCGTAAACCACCATGTGGGTGCTGGTAATTGAACCCCAGTCCTCTGGAAAAGCAGCCAGTGCTCTTTAACCACTGAACCATGTCTCCAGACTCAGGATAAGCCTTTTGAGGAAAGAGTCTCGCCATTCTAAAGCTTCCCTGTCACACATGATGGACAAAACACCCAGGAACGCAGCCCTGCACCCCAGTTCCATGAGCACCCACTAGAGTGTAACCGAAGAAGCTCTGGACCGGATGGTGAGGGGTCTGTAGACCTCAACCCAGCTTCAAGCCCTGCGTGACTGACGCCTATGTGTGTCATCGAGTATTCAATATTGTCATTCTGCCCCTGTGATTCTCGTCTTGAAGTCTTAAGATTATAGCACCTGAAACTGGGAACTGCTGTGCTATCACCAGTGGAAGTAGGATTAAAGACGCTGAAGGCCCATCTTTTCACATCTGTTAAAACATTGAGGGTTGCTGTTTAAGCACCAAGGACAGCAACTAGACTCCTGCCTGAAGGCGGGGCTGTCTTCCGACCAATGTCTGGGAAATGCAGGGAAACATTGGAAGGGACCAGTCACACTCCTGAATGTGGACACCAAGAAGGATCTGAGGAAGGCAGTCCTACCACTGTCCCGTGGCAGCAGAAGAATTCAGAGACAGCGGAAGCTGGTTCCTAGCCCGTTGCAGGAACCCTCCCAGCAAGGTGCTCTTCCTGACAGTCTACCGGAGTCTCACCTTCTCTTGCAAGGCAGGCATATGATGTAAGACTACTCTTCCTGTATCCCACCCCCAGTTGGATGCCCCCACCTCTATAACTCTATAGGGATTCCATGCAGAAAGAGATGGCTCTAATAAAATGGGAGACATTAGGAAAATTGCACCCAAACAGGGCTGGTTATAAAAATGAAAGAGCAAGGGGGAAAGTAGTTAATTAACTTGAATGCATCACTTATTTAATTCCCCATCCAGCAGGGAGAGGTGGTTTTCGCCTTATGACTGACAGCTTTGATCTTCTAGGAGACACTGTGGAACCTAGCCCAGCCTCAGCTTCCCATTTGGAATAGTGAGGTCGTAAGAATGGAGGGCAGATTAACACTACAAAGTGTCTCCCCTCGCAACCGGTCTTCACACCCTCTCCTCCGCTGTGCCGCTCTCTGTGCCGCTCCCCTGAAGATGTGGTCCAGGTATGGGTGCTCGCAGGATCACACCAGGAAGCTCTCCTACCCACTAGGGAGCCGCTGCCATAGTTACCAGGAAGTGCTGTGTTCTTGGAAGTTTCAACAATCCTCTCCAGCCTGTTTGCTGGCAGGCAAACCCCTTCGTTTACATAAGAAAGGATCCTTTCTGTGCGTGTCCTGCCTTATCCGTGATGGTTTGTTCCCTCCTGTACTCATTCCTAGGACACGTACCCCGCCGGCTTCCGAGATTTCAACAAAATCGAGTGGGTCTTTGCTGTGTCTGGCTTGTGCTCTGCTCTACTACCGTTGTGGGGTAGATACAGAGGTCTAAATGAACACGTGATGTGCAGTATTCTTTGGCAATTAGCAGTTTCAAGATAATTAACTATTAAGAATACACAAAACGTATGAGAACTCTGGCTTCCACTGGGACTCACCTATGAGATGGAATAAATTCTCACACACACACACACACACATTATATTTTACAAAAAAATGTATATGTAACAGGCCCTCAGACCTTAGCACAGTTGATGTCATGATGGAAGCATCATTTAGGCCCTAGAACCCAGCACATAGTCAGCAACACCTGCAATAAATAAATAAATAAATAAATAAATAAATAAAAAAAAGTAAAAAACAACCTAATCCATCAAGGTCCACAGTTCTGAAAAAAAAAAAAAATCCCTAAATGTACTAACCTTGCTTTTTTGTTTCTGAAGTTCTGCTTTGGGCTAAGTGTTCTGGCTCACTGTGATGTGTCAACCCAGGATGTGGTTTTTGTGCTTAAAGACTTATCTCGGGCAAGGCTTGGGACTGTATTTGAGTCCTGAACAGTCAGAGTAGTCTCTGCCTGGCTAATAAAATTGTTCTATTGGCTTAAACCTGTGTCTGAGTGGTCTTCTCTGGTGGACACCTCACACTACACACACACACACACACACACAGAGAGAGAGAGAGAGAGGGAGGGAGAGAGAGATGGCGCACTGGTGTCATTTAAACAGTCTAGGCAATTGTTGTACTGCTGGAGTCCATTCCAGCCTCAATTTTAATTTAGTTAACAGTGGTGAGAAAGTAAAGAACTTAGCCTCCTTCCTTCTCCTCCCCTTCCTCCCTTCTTGCTCCACCAAGTTTTCTTAACTCTTTAAGCCACACTGCCCTCAGGCACAGTATCGCTTTATTGCTGGACCTTGAGGTTCTGTAAGGGTGGTTGCTCTTTGCTCAGGGATACCCTTCTGTTGGCTCTTTCTCGTGACGTCACCTGACTCACCAGGATTTAGGCCTTGAACACCACACTGTGGCTTCTGCGCAGACAGTACTAAGAGGAAGCAAGCAAGACAGGGCACAACATTTAAGGAGGCACTTGCCCTCGGGGCTATGAAAATGCTCCCCGAGAGTAATAGCCCCCCTAAATGTCACTGTCTAAATACTTTGCTAATTAACACCCTAGATTTTGGGTAACTTTTATATACTCCCCAATTTTATTTTAATGCTTCCAGAATCCATTTATGTGGTTAGAACAAAATACCTAGGGCTAGATAATTTATAAAAAATAGAAATATTTCTCACAGTCATGGGAGTTGGGGAGTTAAAGATCAAGGCACTAGTAGACTAATTCTGTGTGTACACAAATGTCCTTTGGTCTCTTCTTTCAAGGTGGAGTCCTGAGTTCTGTGTTCTACCGAGGGGAGCAGTGCTGGGTCCTGTCTTAGCAGAAGGAAGACGGGCAAGGGAGACAAATTCCTTTTAAAGAGTCCCTAATGTCATTCATGGGGACAGTGCCTTTAGGATTTTATGGTCTCCCAATGGCCACACCTCTCAATACCTACTGCATCAGGGAGATTAAGTTTCAACTGAATTTTGGAGGGCATAAAAAACAATAGCAAATGGCAACCACAAAGACGGCCAGGAATCTACTGTGATGATTCTTGGGGGGTCGGGGAACCACATCTGTGTCAAACACTCTGCCAAACATTTTGGCTGATCATAGAGAATTGGAATGTTACAGGTTGAGAGCCAGAATTAGCTTGGGCTATTTCAGATCCTTAGTAGCCATTTATTGCCCACTTCTGTGCCTGACTTGACATCCTTTTGGAGTGGACAGGCCCCTAGCTTCCAAAGGCTAAGATTGTCCCTAGCATTTGAGGCCTATAACAAAAGACTCCCCTGGTTTGCTATAATCTTCCTACTTGACGCCCACCCCCCACCCCATGTATTTAAAAGGTGCGTTGATTTGTAACTTTCCTTGTTCTGTTTCCGTAAAAATTTTATGTGGGGCTGGAGAGATGGCTTTAGTTAATACCACTTGGTACACAATCCCAAGGACCAGAGTTCAAATCCTAGTACCCACATAATAATCTGGGTATCCCACTAACACCTGTGACTCTACGCTCTGTAGGGTCCAATGGTCTCATCTGGCTTCTGCAAATACACAGATGTGCACACCTTGCACGCACACATGTATACACTCATGCAGACACATACACACAGATACATATCTTTCAAAGCAAACCACATGAAACTTAGAAAGTTGGGACACGGTGTTGGGATAAGCTGAATCTGTGTTCCCAGGTCACGGGAATAAGTGTAGTTTGGGCTCCAGAATCAACTATCCCTTCTTTACTTTGAGGTGACAGCTGTATTTTTGTGTTGACATCACTTATAGGAATCTGAAAATTCCAGGAACCCATAGTTCTCAAGCACAGTCACAACCATGAGCTATCTGGAGGAAAGGCCACTGTGCAGAATCCCATGGTGGGATTCGATCTCTGTCCCGGGCAGGTGCAGAGGGGAACAAGCCACATGGACCTCTCACGTGCAGAACCACCTTCAAAGCTCTCACCTTCCTAGCTTTTCAGACCTAACCTTCTCTGACTTCCCTTAGGGAGGATGGACAGTTAGGGTCTTTACAATTGAAGCAACTAAGAAATGGAGGCATACACGCTTTTCCTAAGTTATAAGGAAAATGAGATCTAAAGCACAGGCCTAGAATGTCTCAAAGTATGGCCAGAGATACCTAATAAATATGCCAACCTTTCTAAGCCTGGGATATAATCCTGAGTTAAAGTCCCTGGAATCGGGGCTGACGTGGCTACCAGGCTCACGGCCACCTGGTCTATTGTGGGGTTTTACTTTACTGTGGATGGGGAGATGGCTCAGTCATTAACATATTTGCCATGTAGACCTGGATTCTGACCTCCAGCACCCACATAAAAAGCTGGGTGTAGCAATGGCGGTCAGCAACCCCAGGTCTGGGATAGAGCCAGAACTTGTTGGTCAGCTAGTTTACCCAACTCAGTGAGCTCCAGGTTCATTGAGAGACCTGTCTTAAAAAAATAAGGCAGAAAGTGATCGAAGAAGGTATCTGGACATTAACCTCTGTCCTGCACGTGAATACAAATGTATAAACACACACACACACACACACACACACACACACACACACAAAGTTTCTTTTGTCTGGGCCTAGGTCCCCACCAGCCGTACACGTAGGTCTGTAGGCAGGAGGGGTGCCTTGACCGGAACAAGGACATATGTGACCAGGGTAGTTTTAGTCAATAGCAAGTTGAATTTATGGGTACGGCAGCCAAGCATTTGCTTCCACAGCTATGGGGGGCGGGTGTTAAAATTCATTTCAAACACACGAGGTTTTGCTAAGGACAAAGTTAAGTTTCTGAAAGCGAGCCAATATTAAGTCCATTTTGGAAACCAGGAAACAGAGCTGGAGAGATGGTTTAGCAGTTGAGAACACTTGTAGGTTGTAGAGGACCCAGGTTTGATTCCAATACCTAAATGGTGGTTCACAGCCATCTTTAACTTCAGGTTCAGGGAACTGGATGCCCCCTTCTGACCTCTGAAGACACTGCAGGCAAAAACCCTCACAACATAAAGTGAATAGATCTAATGTAAAAAAATTTATAAGGGAAAATAGGAAGCATGTGGAATTGAAAAGTTGCCCTACTCCCTGAATGAGGCATAGCGGCTGAGATCTGGGTAGTTCTGGGGTGGAGCAGGAACTTTCCAAAGCTCCACAGACAGCTTCAGCCACTGACTTGGCCCACGGTCCCCGTGGATGATGACCATTGTCAGCATACAAAACCCAGGAGAGGGTGCAGCTTCTTCTCCAGCCTTTAATACCCTCCATAGCTCAGGAGAACCCCAGACTAAGTCTCTGTCCAAGTCTGTAGCCCAGGACACTGGCAGGCTTGGATTATTGTTGGTCAAACTCCAAAGGAACAAGAGGTCATATTCTCGCCTCTTCAAGCATCCCTGCGGGTGCTCTCCCTCTCATTGTGGCTCAACTGTCTGTAATCACACTGCCCAGAGCCCAGGAGCAGAGACTAAGCGACTGATGAGACAGAAGAGAGGAGAGGACGGAATAGAAGGTTGGGGGAGGGGAGGGACCAGAGAAGAAAAGAAAAAAATGGGGGGGGGGTGTTAAAGCATTTGTAAAATGAAAAGGCAAAGCCCTTCGGACTGCGTTGGGCGAGGAAAGCGTGGCCCAGGCAGAAGTAATTGGTAATCGGAGCTGATGTGAAGAAGGGATGATTTATGCGAGCATGCAGACAGGGGTGGAATAATTTTTGGAGCAGAACGGGGAACTTACTGAACGCCTGAAACTCAGCTACTTATCCACTCGCTCCGTGATGAATTAGCTCTTGTTTAAAGTAACCGCGGCTCCATTTTTCATTCTGATTACTACACTTGATATCTTTCTCTCTCTCTCTCTCTGTTTCCTTCTGACCACTGTCCCCTCACCAGGTTCTGGGTGCAGAAATATTGGGTTTAGAGAGACTCACCCCTCCTCCTTAGCTTCCCCCAGATCCTTCCACCCCCATGGCAACATTAACTCATAAATAGCCAGGTTAAAACCTAGCCCTTTGAGATATTGAAGAGATTAAGGCTGTGCAGAATTAACGGAGGCTTCGGATGTAAGATCAGCCTACTTACGAGCCCTGGGTGATTGCAATTCCTTTGCCTGTCTGATGTGCAAAGTCTTGCTCTCAGGCTGTCAACAGGATGGAATGGAGAAAACACACCCCTTCCTATCTGGGTACATCATCCCTTTTAGAAGCAAAGAGATCTCTAATGACCTGGAAACCCAAATGAGAGGTAAAATTCCGGTGAATTTTCTATACTGTGCACCCCCTTTCCTTGCTAACAGTTTTTTAAAAAAATGGTTTTATTAATCCCAGCACTCAGGAGGCAAAAGCAGGTGGATCTATGAGTTTGAGGTCAGCCTGGTGTACATAGAAGTTCTGGGCTGGTCAGGGCAACATAGTGAGATCATGTCTCGAAAGCTAAATAACTAAAGTACTTTTGAAAATTAAGAATCAGGTTTTAATTATATAGATGGGGCAATCTCTAGGCTCAGGCATAAGGATACACACATCATATGTATTTTAAGCTCACATTTATTAAAATAAAAAAACATAGCCCCCAACATGCAAGCTCTCATCAGGCTTTAGCTCCCCAAGTTACACCTCTGCCTGGCAGAGGGTCATTCTCTCTGTGTGTCTTACTGTGTATATTTCCTTACCCTAGTAAAAACTTTTCTTTACTGGCTGAAAAATTCAGGCTCTCCTATGGTCCAAGTTTGACACAGGTTTCCATCGAAAATAAGTATGGTTTTGAAAAAATATGACTAAAAGCTTTGTACGGTGGTGCGTATCTATTTCTCTGTACTCAAGAGGCCCAAGACTAGAGGGTGGAGAGTTCAATGCTATCCTGGGCTACATGGTTAGTTTGAGGCCAGCCTTAGGTCCAGAGCAAACCCCTGTCTCAAAACAAAAATGATTAAGGGCTTTGAGGGTTTAAAAGTAACAATAAAGGCGTAAGACATATGTTAGTTCATTCTACCACATAGTTCGAAGGCTAAAAATGCTCATTCTGCCAGGTGATGGTGGCGCACGCCTTTGATTCCAGCATTTGGAAGGCAGAGGCAGGCCGATCTCTGTGAGTTTGAGGCCAGCCTGGTCTACAGGGTGAGTTCCAGGACAGCCAGAGTTACAACAGAGAAACCCTGTCTTGAAAAAACAAAACAAAACAAAAAATTAACAATAAACAACGATTAAAGCAATTTAAATATTTGTAACAGTTACTTGTCCAAATAACAAAAGATATTCACCTAGTACCGAGAAAGCACTTCATTTTTTTGTTTTTCTTTTTGGTGTTTCAAGACAGGGTTTTGAAACCCCACCCCACCTCATGCCTAGGTATTGTTTGGCAGCAGCTTGTTGTCTGAGATCCTCTCCACTCTTAAGGCCTCACTGGCCCTGGGATAAGGGAGAGTAGAGGAGCCGAGTTCTGCTGCCCAGCAAAGGAAAGCTGAGTGTTACCACCAAGGAGCCTATCCTAGCTCTGCCACTGGCATGGGATTGCCCTGTCTGGACCCAGGTTTTCTCCTGTGAAAAATAGAAGACCTGAGTGTCTTGTCATTGAGACCCTAGGTCAAATCTCAGAGCAGACGTTGCTGTTAGGCTGCTGTGGCAGCTCAGCCAAGAAGACCTGGGGGCATATTTGTAGGTGCAAACCCTGCCAGACCTCAGCAGAGGGAACCACTATCACGGCAAACGCCATCCTGGACAGTGGAACCCTGAGGGTCTCATCTCAGGGGTTTTTATTGATAGACACCTGAGCTCTTCAAGTGTTCTATTGATAGAACATGCAGATCATGAGCCATCAAACCTTTTACACAAAGCCGACACCTGCAGACAATACAAACGCCAAGGCCCAGGTGGCCCTTCACCCAACAATGCACAAAACAACCATTTAAACATGACTAGAAATAAATTTCTGCAACAAGCAGGCTTTCTGCCGGTCTCCCTGGACCCCTGTAATCCCAGCTTCCTGGGTTTGGGGAGTATGAAGGGGGAGATGAAAGCAAAATGCTTTTCAAGATCTTGGCACAGAGTGAACACTCAAGAAGTACCAGCTGCCATGGCTGCTGTTTATCAACGAGTTAATTCTGGAAGGCTTTTCAGGTTGGCTTTTGACTTCAATTTCCACAATCGGAAGTATAGAGCTTGGTCTCAGTCTTTATGCTGCCCCCTCTCACACTTGGTAAAAGAGACCTGCTTTCGTCGTCAACTGAGATGGGTCTCGTTCATCAGAATCTATGGGGAGAAGGAAAGTAGCCTGGGACAGACGTCAGCCTTTAGATGTGTGCCTCCTATAATAAGACAAAGCTTGTTAAGAAGCTGGGTCAGCCTGACAGGTAGCCACAGCACAACCCATCAGCAGCCAGTGCATATAGAGCACCCAGACTCATCCATCTGCAGGGGCCAGACATCCCATTTGGGCTTTGGAGACAGCAGAAAGGTGCAGCCAGGGCCAGGATAGTCAGGAGACTGAGAGCCAAACTGAGTGGCAGTTTCAGGTTTGGTCTGTGCAGGGGGGCTGGGAGGAGAGGTGACTCAACAGCGGTGTAGCTTGATGTGGTGATGCCTGGACATGGGAACATGGACCCCCTCCAGACCTCCTCACACCTACCTACAGCATGCTCTGGACAGCTCCTAGACAGTGTTGGAAACTGAGCCCAGAGGGACGGTGGGTGCCTGCGTGGCAGCCTTCCTCCTGCTGGCTGGGGTTCTGTGTGTGACTGCACAGTAGGCAGACAGGCTAGAAACAGGACCGTCACTCTGGTTCTGTCCACGGTTCTGAAGTCTTTATTGCTCAGCTCACATCAAGCTACAATGAATGCTCCTTTTTTATTTTGCTGGGTTGTCACCTTTCATGACAAGCACTTGGACAAAGATGCTTCCTCTGAGCTAAGCTTTCTTGCTTTCTAGAAAGCAGGCTTTTGTCCCGGGGCCTTGGTGAGACCCTACAGCTTACTCTGTTCACCTAGGTTCAAAATTCCTTACTCCAGTCACCTTCCATTCCTACAGTGTGAATCGGGCACCCACAGTATGTGGGCACCTGGTGGTAGTTGGAGCTGACTCCTACTCAGGGCTGGGAAGGCTGGAGAGCTAACTCACCTTGGGGGTTAGTCCCATACATAGGACTTGGCTCTTTCCTCTGACCAGCAGCTGGGGAGCCAGGACTGGATCTGTTATGTTGTTTATTGGGTACTTAGCACCACATACTCATCGCTTAGTACTGTGCACTCAGCATTTAGCACCATGTCTTGCAGATATCAGGCACTTGGGAAATACTCCTGGAAGGAATACTTGTGAAAAGGGGTGTGGCTTGGTGAGCCAACTATTGCAGACTAACATTGGCCAATAGTGACAACTGGCACTACTCCACACCACTTTCTCCGGGTACACATCATCAACCCACACCTCTCGCACCTTTCAGGATGTGTGCATGACATCATGATGACATTATCATCGTACCCCTACTAGGCAGGAGAGTAGTCAGAAAGATGGAATGGGGAGACCACCAATATTAGCATACGAAAGAGACCAACAAAGAGAAAAGGGCTGGGAACCCCTGTCTGAGAGCTACATGTAAGGGACAGAATGCAGGGACAGAAAGGAAAAGCCCACAATATACAAGCACAGAAGGCAGGTACGGTGTCAATGACCCATCTTTGTGATCTGAATAGGAAATGCCATCACAGGCTCGAGTGTTTGAACACCTAGTCCCCATTTGGTGATGCTGCTTTGGAAGGTTACGGAGTGTTCTGAAGGCAGAGCTGTGCTGAAGGAAGTAATGCCGCTGGGGGTGAGCTTTATAACCCTCCCCTATTTCCTGTTCTTTCTCTGCTTCCTGACTGCCAGGCTGGCCACGTGCTCTAGCTGCCCCCACACCCCTCACCCACGATGGACTGAATCCCCTTTGGAACCACAAGTCAAATTTAACTCTTTTCCTCCTACACCCCTTTTCGTCTAAAAATGGCTAATATATCCATTAGGGTCACAACCCTTGGTGGCCCAGTATCATTGAGTTGAGCCTTGGTCCTTTCTTCAGCTCTGGCCTACCTCTACCCTGGGAAATCTTTCTTTGTTTATAAACTATTTTTTTGCCTTTATGCGTGTGTCTGTCTAAATTTTTGTTTAGGGATCCTAGAACCTTGCAGTCCCAGCAAATGCTCTCTAGACTCTACTGTCTGCCTATGGTACTACCATGATTGGATAATGAGAGGACCAGCTCCCCCTAGTGGCAGGCGGCATTGACCTCGTGTCTCTCTGCTTACTTCAAGTACCTGCTTTCTCAGAAACCCTTGCTTCTCCCCAAGATAGAACAGCCAACCCAGTATTCAGATCTTGACCAATAAGAAGGATTCCCCCAGGCACCACTTGTTTGATTTAAATGGCCCTGGTGGCCAGCTTTTGGGGCTGACATGATTTTTTAATTGGACAGCCTTGATGTAGTGTGTAATCCGCGGAAAATAAACTGCTTTGTATGGCCATACATATCTCTCAGTGTCTACTTGAGTAATTAGCGTGAACCCAACAGGGTAGTCTTATCAATGCTTGCCAGCCATCAAAGCCAGCTTCCAGAGCATGGCCAGCCCAAAAATGCTAGCAAGGGGTTCAGAATGAGGCTATGGAGGTTGGAAAAGGAGAAAGAAGGTGGGCATGGTGGCACACACCTTTAATCCCAGTACCTAGGAGGCAGAGGCAGATAGATCTCTGTTAATTCAAGGCCAACCTGGTCTACATAGTGGGTTCTAGGACAGCCAGGGCTGTGTAGCGACCTTGTTTCAAGAAACAAAGGCAGGAAAGGAGGCAGGCATAGGAGGTACAGACAGTACCTGCTTGCAGAGGGTGGAGTGGGTGTGAGCAGGGCAGGAGGGAACTTGAGCCTAGCTGTGCGGTTTCCTCCTGGTGGCCAGGTGGGACTTGCTTTTGTGGGGTTTGAGGCCCAACCACCAGACTCCCCTCTTCATTGCATATCTTTAGTTAATAATTAACTTGCCGTAAGCCTCATCGATGCCCCATCTAGAGATGCCAGAGGGGAAAGGAAGGGGCTGGAGAAAGGACTAAGCCCAGCACCCCAGAGGCCAGCCTCAGCCCCTGCTCCTCTGGCCCATAATAAATAGGATGAAAGGCACTCCTGATAAATGCCCGTGTCAGGGAGAGATTTTACCTTCACTCAGAAACAATGTAATATCTCGGCTATTACCCAAAATAATTTATCAATGTGTAATAGCTTTGTGCAGGCCTCAGATAGGAGGGGAGCTGCACTATCAGAGATGGATGTAGCCTACCTTCGGCTTTTAATTTTTAATGTTCTCAGCCAGCTTTGCATTAAAGGCCAGGTGTCATATAAAGACTTAATGTAAGAGGGGAGTTCATGAATTCTAATCAAGGGAGGAGCATTCCCTGGCTGGCTGCTGTCGCTTCCCGCTTCCCGGCTGTTCTTATTGATCTTTTGTTTTTGGCCCTCCTGGTTTCTCAGGCTTCCCACTCACACCCCCACCACTCTCCTTTCCCTTCACCCTACCTACTACGCTTCTCTACCCTGTGATACCCTTTGTCCAGAAGTCTGTTCTGTTTCTCCCTTCCCTGAGAGGGAGGGCCTTAGTGTTTGGAGTAAGACAGTGACTGCACTGGCCAAGACATCCAGGATACCACCCATTTTATATATGCATTCATTTAAAATGTATTTATTTACTTTTACATGGAAGGATGTTTTTGCCGGCATGTACAGACGCGTGCAGTGTTCATGCAGTACCCACAGAAGCCAGAAGAGGGCATTGGATACTCCGGAACTGACTTTACAGTTGTGATCAGTCATCCAGGAGCTGGGAACCAAACCTGGGTCCTCTGCAAGAGCAGCCAGTGCTCTTAACTACTGAGCCATCTCTCCATCGCCCGTATTTATTTTTTCCATCTGTGTTTGTTTATCCATCTCTGTCTCATCTAGTCATCTAAAAGCCTTCTGTGCTCAGCCATGTAAATGTGACTTGAGACACTTGAGACAGCTGTGCAAGGTCTAAAATAAACTTTTAAAAGTCATCTTCCTACTTGGCTGTAAGAACCTCCATGTGGGTCCTGGGACTCGAACTCAGATCATCAGGCTTGCCAGGAGGCAGTATTACCCGATAAGCTATGTCCCTGGTCACCGAGGGTTTTGTTTTGTTTTTAATCCATGCTCTGTTGTCAGTGTTTCTTTCTCACTTCATTTCTTTCTCACCTGAGTAATGCCCCTAACAAACCACCTTATAATTTCATTTATGAAAGAAAAGTTCTTCCTTCATCCCTCCCACCCCTCTTCTTCCTCCTTCTGTTCCCCCGCTTCCCTGTGTGCTGTCTTCGTGTGTAGAGGTGTGCTCAAGGGCCAGAGGATGATTACTCTCTTCCTTATTCCTTCAAGACAAAGTTTCTTGCTGAGCCTGAAGCTTCCGAGATCTTCCTGGCCCCTGCCCTTCCCCACCGGGGTTACAGGCACACACAACCACGCCCGGCTTCTTTTTTTTATGTGGGTGCTGGGGATCCAAACGCAGGTCCTCATGCCTGTACCACGAGCACTGTTGCCCACTCAGTGTCTCCCCAGCCTCCGCAGAAAGAGTCTTTAGACAAAATATAAGCATACCAGTGTTAGCTACAGCGGCTCATACCTACAATTCCAGTACGTGAGGGACTGAGGTTGGTGGGTGATGAGTTCAAGGCCAGCCTGAGTCTTCTTAAAAAAAGTATACAAGACAGTTTTACTTAATCTTTAAGCTTAGATATAACATAGTTCAGCAATATAATTTCAAGAGCCACACGATCACACTCTGTGTAGCCCTCAGGTGCTGAAGTCTGCTTTTCTTTTAGTCCTTTAACTGTTTCTGGCTCAGGGAGAAGTGTGTACTTTTCTTTGCTTAATAAACTTCAAGCTTGCTTCCAGCTAATCCCCGCTGGCATTCTTTTCTGCAGTGTAGGTCAAGAACCAGGTTGTACCCAAGTTAGGGTCTCTGAGGAGCGCCGTGTAGCCAACAGCTTCAGTTTATCTCAGATTTCACAGCATCAGCCCTTGTCACTGTATGGGTGGGTTTCGGCCGGGTAGCTATTAGAAGGCATAAAGGCTTTGGGGATGGACCTCCTCCGTCATGATCAACAGCTTATGAAGTCAAGAGCTGAAGCTGCAAGACTTCCACCAGCAGCCAAAATAACGGTATCCAAGTGTGTGGTCTGCCTGGAGCAGAAACCGGACGTCCTGAGCTGTCTGGAAGGTTCTGAGATTTTTCTCTCTTTTTCATTTCTTCTTCTCTCTTCTCTTCTCTTCTCTTCTCTTCTCTTCTCTTCTCTTCTCTTCTCTTCTCTTCTCTTCTCTTTTTCGATCCAAGGTTTCTCTGTGTAGCCCTAGCTGTCCTGGAACTCACTCTGTAGACCAGGCTGACCTTGAACTCACAGATCCACTTGCTTCTGCCTCCTGAGTGCTGGGATTAAAGGCGTGCGCCACCGCCACCCAGTGGTCCTGAGATTTTTACCCAGCTGGTAGCTTTCTGGTAAAGAACAAAGATATATTCTCTCTTCCCTACAGAGCTATTCCAAATGGATCCGTCAGTCTCCAGGACAAGAGAAAGACCACAGGGAAATGTTACAGAAATTTGAAGAAATAGTATGCACCCTACCGAAACCCAAGGCCTACCCAAACCTGTAGGTCGGCCCCACGGTCTCTCCGGCCGTTGCCCACACTCACCCCTGAGAGTGCTTCCTGAGGTCATTGTCCGCTCTCTCCCTCGAGAGGACCTGTCTTTCTCTGCCTGTCTCAGCGCAGTCAGTAGGAAACGGTATCTCATTGTTCCGTCAATCAAATGTAGCATTTCAAATATACTTAGAATTATCAAAAATTTCAGTGACTGGTAATTAGATGGCACTTTTTGCCTTGATTGGTAATCGAGATCATTTACAAGGGTAAAGATGTATAGATCTTTTTCAATGTGTTTAGAACTTGTGTGTGAGTCTGTGTGTTTATGTGTGTGTTCTAGCTTTCATGTTGGCAAAATATTTCTAAGTTCAATTTTCCTTTGCAATTTTCTAAATGGGAGCACTTCTTGGAAGCACTTAGGATTTTATTCTGTATACCACGTACGCATTGCTAGCATCACTTGCCCATATGTGGTTTGGATTCTGAATTGCAGCTGATTACAGCAGACTTGAGCCTGCTGTTCTCTGGGCTGGTGCTGATGCCTATGACTGCTCTATGAAACTTCTAGAGAAAACTGGTGTTAAGCAGGTTTCATGTAGCCCGAGCTGGCCTCAGTTACAGTCTGTAGCCACAACAAGTTCTTGAAGTCATGATCCCCCTGCCTCTACTCCTCAAGTGCTGGTATCACAGGTGTGTGCATCATGCTCAGCAACTTTGCATCTTGTGGGTGGATGCAGGCAGGGATGCTTAATCCTGAAAGGTTGACGAACCTTTCTGTACAGGTTCCAGGACATATATTTTAGGTTTTGAGAGCCAAGTGTTTCTGTTCAGCTCTACCATTGTAGGGAAAACACAGGCATGGACAAATAGACAACCAAGCAGTGTGACTATGGTCCAAGAAAAAAATATCTATCAAAGTAGAAGTCTGTAGATTGACGATTCCTGCATCACATTGTTTCTCCATCTGGCTCTCTGGAGAAAGCCTTGGCTAATCTTTGGTGTGTTGTAGCAGTACAACTACTGTGGCAGCCTAGCAAGGAGACAGGAGGTGTATTGCATAACTGTAAACCCTGTCAGACCTCTGCAGAGGGAACCACCATCATGGCCAGTGCCATACTCACAGTGGAACCCTGAGCATCAGAGCTCAGTGTATTTATTCTTTCAGAACTCCTCAGGTGGTCTACTGATAGCACTCGCAGATCATTAGCAATCAAACATCCCCCGCAGAAGTCCAACACCTGCAGACAGTACAAAAGGCCAAGGCCTATGCATCCCTTTTTTCCAACAGTGCACAAAAACGATTATTGTAAATATAACTAAAAATAAACTTCTGCAGCAGTGTGTAGACTTCCAGATGTTCACCTACAGTTGCCTTTCATAAAATTGCTACGTATGTCCATATTGTTGGGTCTTCAGTTTAGTTAAAAAGGAAGTAGATACAAGGAGATGAAAAGGAAAGCAACGTGATTAGTATGTTGGGTTATGATTCCTGCGAATTATAAAGCTTCATGGGCTTGGAGAAGAGAACTGGAGGCACATGATGACTGGGGCGTACGACTATATGGCCTGTCTCTCATCTCGAGGCCGCCATTGTACCTCAGAGAAATGCAATTTATTAGGTCCTGCTTCCAGGTCTGGGACAAGGAAATAACAGGAGGAAGCTGAGACATCCAGTCTCCCAGGGAGTCAGATGTGCTCAAGGAACGATAGCAGGTCTGAGGAGATGGCTCAGTCAATAAAGCCCTTGCCCTGTAAGCATGAGGGCCTGAGTTCGATCCTCAGTACCCAAGTAAAAGCCAAGTATGGAGACACATGCTTGTTATCCCCGAGCTGGGGAGTTGGAGAGAGGTAGGTCCCTAGGGTTTGCTGGCTAACCAGTCTAGCTGATGGGTGAGTCCCGGTCCCAGAAAAGACATTGTCTAAAAAAATAAGGTGGGCAGCTCCTGAGGAGCCACACCCAAGGTTACCCTCCGACCTCCACATACGTGTGCGCACACACACATGTACTCTCACATACCAATATGCATATGCCACACAAACAGGGTATAAAAGAAACACATCTGGCCAAGTCTGAGACAATTGAGCAACTAATAGGAGTTGAGTTGTAACTCACTGGAGAGAAACTGGATCCCTAAATTCAGACTATTATAAATAGGTAAGTATACAATAGACATTTCCTTGTTTTTGAGACATGGCTTCTTTTTGTTTGTTTGTTTTTGGTTTTTTTTTTTTTTTTGAGTGGGGGAGTGTTTCAAGACAGGGTTTCTCTGTTGTAACTCTGGCTCTCCTGGAACTCATTCTGTAGACCAGGCTGACCTCGAACCCACAGAGACCCACCTGCCTCTGCCTCCTGAGTGCTGGGATTAATGGCGTGGATCACCACCGCCCGGCTGAGACGTGGTCTCTTATGGCCTGGGCTGTTTTCATATTTACCAGAGGTGGTCTTGCAGGCATGAATCACCATTCCCGGTTTTATCCAGTGCTCAGAATCCAACCTGGGGCTTTATGCATGATAGAGAAGCACTCTTACCACCTGAGCTACATCTGTAGCCCTGGGTGGTTATTCTTCAGTGGAGTGCCAAGCAGCAAACGTGGACGGAATGATGGAGTTAGAAAATCCATGGGCAGGTCAAAGTCTAATGTGAACATTTGAGAATATCCTCACCCTACTCAGTCAGGGACACACACACACACACACACACACACACACACACACACACACACACCTCCCTTAAGAGCTATCTAGGTTTGGTGACACACTTCTATAACCCCACTTGGGAGGCTGTGGCAGGAGACTGCGGGCATTTGAGGCCAGCCTGGTCTCTAGTGTGAGGTTCTGATTCTAAAGAGAAAAGGCAAGAAATACTACCCTAAGGAGATGGGGACAGTGGGTCTTTGGGAGGGTAGGCAGATTAATATTTTATGATCAGTTTTAACCAAAACCATTTTCTAGCTCATCCTGGGCTGGGAACCCCAGAAACTGGAGTGTTTTTGACCCCTGGGCCTTCCCATTGCCCAGATATGGGGAAGTCTCTGTTACCAGAGATCATAGCTTCTACCTGTAATGCCATTGTCATCTGGCATGTGGGGAGGAGAAGACACAGAGAGAAAGAGATGCACTGCCTTTTCCCAGCTCCTGGCACCTAGACCATGGTCTAGCTTTATGCCAGTGGCACCCTAGTACCCTCACTACCAGCCTCACTCCCTGCCCAGTGGCTGATGGGATACCTGGTTCTGAGATCAGCTACGTATCACTCTACTCCTATTCCTAGGTCAGGGGCCACAACAGAGGTCTCCCAGGTTCTGCTGGTCTCGAATGCTTCTCTCCAGGCTGTTGTTAACCTTCTGACTCTAACTGCCTGTACTACAAATTAATCCATTCCTGTAGGCCTTGCTTCAGTAACAGGCTGTCACAGCAATCACCCTAGTCATCCTGGGAGCTAATTGAGAGTTGTGATCCGTGGCTGTATTTCCATTAGCGGCATGACAGACAGCCACTGAGCACACATGGGCACACACAGCAAAGCACAAAAGACAGGTACACACATGCAGCAGGCAAACATACACACACCCGTGAAAAGACTCAGGCAAGAAAACACAGGTGTGCTCAAACTCGTGGGCTCAGGTGTGTTAGCACAGAGACAACTGGGAGACCAGGCGATGTCTAATATTGATTGTCAATCTGATTAGGAGATCTGTCTACGGGTGGTTCTCTGAGGTTCTTTGGGGAACCACTAACTAAGGAGGAGAGATCCTTCCTCAGAGTAGAAGGCACCCTTAGTAACTGGCCGGATACCAAGAGTTCTGAGAGGAAATGGCTGCTTTTGCCTGCCTGCCTTCACACCCTGGTGGGAAGTGCATCTATTCTGTTGCTGCTGCGGTTGCTATTGTTCTTCATTAACATTGGTACCCATCTTCTTCGGCTTTCCAAAATGAACTAAAGAACAGTGAATCTCCAGGAATGTTCCAAACCTTCATTGATTGCTGAGATATCCAACCTCATGGACTGAGCAACTACCAGGCTCTCAAGCCTCTCAATTGTACAGACAACCTCTGTTGGACCATTCAGTCCACACGTGTAAGAACATTTAATAAAACCCCCTTTGTAACATACATTCTATTGAATCTGCTCCTCTGGAGAACCCGACACCTGTAATTTTCTTGAAGAAGGCAGAGCCTTGGGAGACCACTGGCTGCTGCTGGGAGAACAGGAGTCCTCTTCCATCCTCAGGTTGCCGTACCTGGGCTCAAAGAAGTTTCTGCGACTTTGCTTACCAAGTGTCTGCAGATCACTGCCTTTGGCAGGAGGAGGGCAGACTGGGAACCGCCTCCATCTCTGAGGGGACAGGCACTCCTGCATTGGCTGGAGTGGATAATTGATTCAGTTCTCAGTTTGCCTGGGGTTACCAGCCTCCACCTTGTGTCAGGGTGCAGATGAATGCACTCATTGCTTGGCTCCTGACATCCTTGATTGACACCATTCTCCGTGATCAATGGTGGACTCTGGCTGGCTTCCAGGAAGCAGAATCTTGGATGGCATGTGATGGGGACATGGACCCCGGAGGAATCTAGGAAATGCAAGGAAAGGAAGAGAGGCAACTTGGGAAGGTGCCACTCAAGACAACAGGCATGTGGAGTGGAGCCCATTATTCTGGGGACTCTGAGCACCTAGAAGCAGTGGCAGAGGGCCCTAGCCAAGCATGAGAATAGGAAGAAGGTGTTGGTCTTTAGCTACCTTTGGGCATCAGTTCACTGTTGCTCATAAGACTTGAGCTCTCAAGAACCTCTACCTTAACCTTCAAGCACAATGTCAGTCAGGGTTCCTCAGTGAGTTCAGGGAGGGACCTTCAGGGAGGGGGTTCAGAGAAGTATGAAGTAGGTGAGTGTTAAGGGAGAGGAGGGCTGAGGGAAGTGAGTGCCTGGGGGAGGTGCTGGGGAGGTAGGTATAGGGGAGAAGCAGGGAAGGGGAGGGGAGAGGAGTGGGCGGGGATAGGAGGCCCACTGAGAAGGCACAAGGCCAACCTAACCCGTTGTTTAACTGTCTGATTTCGGATGTCCACAGTCAGTCCCTGCCCTCAAGGATCTTCAGTTCATGAATCAGGCCAGCCTCTGGCACCGGTAAAACAAGAATGGGGATGATCTGCCAGGAGCCCTCCCTCTGCAGTGCTTCTGGAGTGCTGGTGCTCCTCTGTGTCACCCGTCCTGTCTCCTTCAGTCACTGTCCTGTACCCACAGCTTCTCCCCGCCCCCCCGCACCCCCCTCCCGCAGGTGGCCACCCACTCAGGCAACCCAAGCTGTGTGCCCATCTGACATGTCACTGAACCCTGGAAAGGCCCATAACTGTCAACTGGTAAAAACAAAAAACAACAACAACAAAAATAAAACGCTCTCCCCTCCTCCTCTAGCTTCGCTGGCTCGTTCCTCATCTCAGTCAAGCACTCTCTCTATTTTCCAAGCTAGAATCCCAGGTTGCAGCCTGGATGCTACCATTCTATTTCACTCATGGATAACCAAAATCGAGTTCTATTGATTTTCCCTCCCAGCAGCATTGGTTTGGTCTCCACCCCTTCCCACCCCTTAAACTAAGCCACTTCCCAAGCCAGAACATCCAGGCACTCAGATACCTGCCAGTCAAGGCACACTGTAGGTGGCTTGCACTCCCAAGAAAGCCAGGACCATCCACCACACCGCTGTGTATGGAAGCAACCCTCAAGATAACACTTGATTGCCTTAACTTGGAACCTGTGTCTACCCTGAACCAGTCTTTGGGATTGTGGGGGTGGATGTTCTGATTGGGGACTTAACGTTCCCCAAAAGGGAGTCTGTGTGTGATTCATCAAAGAAGAGGGAATGGAGCCCAAGGCAGAGATCATAGACATCAAAGAGGTCCTCACCATCATGGCTGAAATAGGAGGGAATTTCGCCCACAGCCAGTAGGACCTCTGATGGGAGACCACAGAGGTTACCACAGCCCTCGGCTGTGCCCAGTAGTCACCCACATGGAGCTCTTTGTCTCTGTGTGTGAGTGATTCAGGTAAGGGCAGGGAGAGGCTCTGGGTCCTCCATTCCCCCATCCCCCACCCCTATCCATGTTCATGCCTCCCAGTGTCTCCCATTTGGTGAGCTTGACTGAAGGGCGTCTCCCAGAGTGAGTGCCACCAGAACCCAGCAGTGCACCATCGTTTTATTTCCCCTCACTTGCACATTTCTTAGGCTCTTGTCGCCTGTGACATGTCCTATCCTACTTGAGCCTTAAGCCTTATTTTGAGATGCCATCAATTAGCGCACATCATAAATTTAATACTCTTTAAAACTCAAACCAGTCTGTCAAATGCTCCTATATACTGTGAGTTGATTAAGTGAGAAAAATCCACCAGAGCTTATAGGACTTGGTAAAATTATTCACGGCAGTAGATTTTGGGACGCCACCGGTAACCAACGTAAAGTGTTATGATTCTGCACCCTGGATTATGAAGCTGTAACTTTCGTCCAGGCTGGCCACTGGCACCAAACCACATCAGAGGCTGGAGGGGGAGGTCAGTACCGAATGCTTGCACGTGTCCCCAGACACGTGCCCCACCAGTCTGCAGCAGAAAAGGAGGGGCGAACCACAGGCACAGTGAAGTGAAACTTTTTCCTTAGCTGGATGCTGAACAAGTCATTACTCAGAGCTGTCAGTCAACCTGGGCCGTCTCTGAGGCTTCCCTTTCCCAGGTAGTAATTAGACACAAAAGTCTGCAGCTCTGTTTCTCAAAGGATCACCAGCAGGAAAAGCTGACTTCATTCCAAGTTTGGCAAGATGGGGCGTTTTTTTTTCTTTTCACATACTTGGGCCTCCCTTGAGTGTGAGGCAGGCTCACTAATGACCAGTCCCCATGGAGGACTCCTGCCCCTTGCAGGGTGGCAGCACAGATCCATCTCACGATGCCAAGCAGAGGAAGGAGTCCAGAAACTTCACCCGCCAACTGCTGGGCTGCAGGGTGAGCAAGGTCTGTGCTGGGAGACAAGCGCCTTCGCGGGGAGCAAGTTCCTTGGAGACTGTCATTGCCTACAGAGTGACAGGGTGTTAGTTACTTTCCCTATTGCTGTAGCAAAGCACACTACAAAACCAACTTTTGGCTCAGGACTTAAAGTCTTAAAGATACAGTCTATCTTGGGGATCTGGGTGAGGGGCAGGGAAGCCACGGTGTCTGGAGCTCAGACTGTGGCATCAGGAATTTGGGCCCAGTTTATCATATCTCACTGGAAAGCAAAGAGATCTGACAGGAGGCAAAGCCAGGCTATAACCCCCGCTTCCTCCAACAAGGATGAAGGTTCTTGAAGGTTCCACAACCTCCCTAAACCAGCTGGGGGATAAAGTGTTCAAACGCCTGAACCTCTGGGAAACGTTTCACATTCAGACCACGGCAGGCAGCAAGAGAGGATAGTCTCTTAGGATCCACTTTGAGCTGAAGTCTTAAGGACTTTCAAGCCTTTCTGGGCAAGTCGAGTCCCCAGGCACCTGTGTTTCATTGGTACCATAAAGGAGGAACCTTAAGGGTTGTAGCATGGAGGACCACAGGACTCACTGGGCTGAACTTCGAGGGCATCTTGCTTCCAGGGGAGGGAGGAACAAAGCCTCAGTGGTCCCCCCCCCCCCCCCCCGCGCCATCTCATGATGCTGTCGCCCAGCACATACACACTAGAGTTACTATTGAGAAAATGGAGATGAGGGTCCATTCAAGGCTACCTAGAGGAAAGCCCTGCAGTGAGCTGGAACCTACGGAGTCAGGAGGTAGAATATCAACCAGGTCTAGAGCCCACACAGGAGACTTCAAGAACTCAGTATCAGTCAGGGTAACAAGGCTGGCCCTGCCGAGAGGGAAGAAATGAAATGAGATGGGAAAGGAGACACAACAGAGGGGCCAGTCAGTGTTCGGTCACCCACGCTCCTGGGGTAGAAATTTAACAAAGTGGCTAAATGATGGTTGGCACAGTGTACCACCACAGAAGCAGGGTGTGACGTTCCAGCTCACTGGACCATGGTGATAAGCCAGGACATCCTGGGCCATCAGGACAAAGGGCCTTATTTATAGGACAGAATTTCCCAGACATTTGCATCATGTGAACGACCCTGGATCTGCAGCAGCATCTGAGACCCTGCATCTCTAGTAAGTTTCAGGTGATGCTGATGCCGGGCCAAGGACCACACTTTGGTCCCAATCTCGTGACAGGTACTGGTCCAATATTCATTCAGGGACTAAGGAGAGAACTTATGGGTAAAGTACTTGCTGCTAAAGCATACCGACTTGAGTTCAGAGAACGAGCACTCATGTAAAAAGCCAGATGTATAATTCCAGTGCTAGGGAATGGTGACAGGAGGGTGGGATTCCATGGCCAGCCAGGCTAGCCAATTGTGAGCTCCAGGTGCGCTGAGGAAACCTGCCTCAAAAAGAAATGTGGAAAGCGATACAGGACAAAAGTTGTCTGGAACATATGTGCTCATGTGGGCAAGTGCACACACACACACACACACACACACACACACACAGAGTCAGACAACAAATATTTACTGAGAACTTACTGTGTAGTATCTAGTTTTCTAAGTGCTAGAAATACCAAATAGGGTGGAAGAATGGGCAGAGCACTGGACTCAAAGACCAAATCAATGTACAGCTGACCAACTTACTGACTGACTGTATGAATGTATGAATGAATGAACAAATGGGGGGTAGAGGCCTGTGGTTTCCTACAGCATATGCAAACATGGCAGAACCAACTCTTCTATGGCAAACTGAATCTTGCAAACTGCAGACCCCAAAATACAGAAAGGGAAGAGAGGAGAGAGCGCGCTGCGAACTGGGGACCAGAACTGTGGCTTAGCCACATTTTTAAACTTCTTTTTTAAGGTTTATTTTTACTTTATGTGCATGCATGTATGCCTGAATGTATGTATGTGTTCTGTGTGTGTGCTTGGTGTTCATGGAGACCAAAAGAGGGCGAGGATTCCCTGGAACTGGAGTTTCTGAACAGTAGTGAGCTGCTATGTGGGTGCTGGGGATTGGACCCAGGTCCTCTGGAAGAACTTCCAGTGCTCTTAACCACTGAACCATCTCTCCAGATCCCAATTTCTTTTTTTTTTTTTTTTTTGGGGGGGGGGCGTATTTCGAGACAAGGTTTCTCTGTTGTAACTCTGGCTGTCCTGGAAATCACTCTGTAGACCAGGCTAGCCTTGAACTCACTCTGCCTCTGCCCTGCTCCCCCACCTCACACCCCCCCCCCCCGTGCTGGGATTAAAGGTATGTGCCACCACTGCCTGACTCAGATCTCAATTTCTTAAAAATTACATTTATTTAGTATATGTGTGTGTGCGCGTGCGCGCAGGTCACAGAATGACTTGCAGGAGCCTGACCGCTCCTTCTACCTGGGATAGAAGGAGATAGAAGGAGGGTCCCTGGGGTTAAACTCAGGTTGTAAGACTTGGCAGAAAGTGCTCTTACCCCTGGAGCCATTTCTCTGAGTCTGAATTCTTCACCTGTTAAAGAAGGAGCCTATTCCAGCTTCCTTTTACCACCCTGCAGATTAAACTAGAGAACACCTGTGTGTAAGCCTGGAACACAGTAAAATACCTTCATTTTTCTCTTACCATGGAGCAAAGGTGCCTCTGCTTGGGGCTAGGGTCCTCAAGCCCTGCCAGCCTGGAGCCCCACCCGCCCCCATCTGCCTCGCTCCAGTGCCCCGTAGCTGCCCCATGAGGGGCACAGCTCACTGTATTTCCCGCAGCTGCCTGCTGATTGCAGTATTTACTTTTAATCTCTCGTGCCTCAATGCCTGATAAAAACTTTGTCACATTAGATGGTGACGGATGGGGGCAGAGAGAGGGGCAGGCCTGCGAGGGAGCATCTGGGCTACTCCGCCATCCTTCACCACTCCAATTACGTCCTTCAGTGCTCCCCGGCATGGGCACCCATGTCAGCGTGGAGGGAAATGGAAAAGCATAAATAAAGACAAAACCAGGCCCGGCGAGGCTTTAATCTGCAGAATAACACTTCTCATTTGTGTGAAATATCACTGGGTTCTCTGCCTGTGTTCTGGGGTACACATGAGTGCACTCACACACCCAGGAGGGAAACTGGAGTCCCTGGGCTCCTCGGGGTGAAGTTAGCTGTGTATTGCTGCCCTGGCTTCAAGACTGGGTTAACTTGTCCCTTTTCCCTAACTAGACTGTGGGATGGTTCCTGCAAGGCATTCAGGGAACAAAAGAAGGGAGGGAGGGGAAAGGAGAATGGAGGAGTTGTCATCAGGCACAAATTAGGGTTGCGTGATGGGAGACCGGCCCTGCTATGGCAACAATAGAATTATTTCCTAATCTCTGTGATTGGTGAATTACAGTTTCCACATGTCTCTCATATGCTTTACCTTTCCAGCTCTCAGTGATTCTGGGAAGCAAGAGAAGCCAGACGCCTCCCTTGGGCTTCTCTCTGTGTGCCTCCTGGTGGTGCAGGGTGCATTCGGTTCAAGCCTTCGTAACAGAGTGTCACCAACTGGGCAGCTCCAAACACTGGCATTTATTCTGAGGCTCCTGGAGGCCACCAGAGTGTCTGGTACTGCATTGCTTCCTGCAGAAGGCTTAGAAGAGGGATCTTCCTTGTCCCTCCTGGTTTCCTACAGCTCGAGGCTGCCATGGCTCCTGGTAGCTTAACTCCTGTGTCTTGCAGCATTTCTAATTCTATCCTTATTGTAGCATATGAGACCTTCTTTCCTTTTTATGGCCTCAAAATATTCCATTAATGCTACATCACTTTTTTTTTCATTTTCATTTTATTTTTGAGATTACAATTAACCCATCCATCCATCCATGAGCTTACGATGGCATCTGGGGTGTTTCCGTGGCTTTGCTACTGTGAGTGACATGTCATTTTGCTAGGAACTCTGTTCTTTCTGATGCTGACTCTGGCCAAGTGGGTAGACTGGGGCTGCCCCCTGTATCTGTGTCCAAATTCCTCTCTTACAGAGACTTCACCACCATGTCCTCATCTTGGCTTGACTGCATTTGCAAAGATTTATTTTCAGATAAGAGACCAAGGTCAGAGCTTAACCCTGTCTTCTACAGGGGACAAAACTCAATGCACAACACAGACGTGTTGTGATTTCAAATGCTTTGAAATCATACAAGCTTGTGCTTCACCTCTAGTTTCAGACGCAGCTAGGGTAAGGGGAGAGAGCCCCCCTCTCCCTGACCATTCTCCTGCTGGGGTAATGTTTTACATGGAGCAGAGGTGTTGGGTCTGCTGTCTGTCTGCAGCAGAAGGCTTTGCAATGAGCTTCTACGCTTTTCCCATGCTGGCCTGTCCAGCTCTGTGGATAGGAGGAGAAGGAGGAGATACAGGAGTGGAGAGGAGGAAACCACAGTTCACAGTGACCACCATATAAAGATGGAGGCCTGTTTCAGAGTGACCAGGAGGCGCAGGCTGCAAAGACAGGACTAGGAAGCCCCTTTAGATCATTTTTGAATCCTCAGAGCGGAAATAACTCAGAGCCCAGCGAGCTGTAGTGGCATTGAGGTGGAACGGGATGATGGACAGTCAGCTAGGGAAAACTGAACGCTAACAACTCCAACCCCTCCTCCTGGTGACTTTGCCAAAGCCCTAGCAAGACAGGAGTAGGGACTGGTCTCCAAGCCCCCAGGGGTTTATGCCAAATTAGCTGGATAGAAACTGGCTTAGAGAGAAGGAGGAAGCAGCTAGGTCTGGCCACTGACAAGAGGAGAAGCAGACAGCAGGGTCAGGGAGAGGTAGAAAGAGAGGTGAAGGGAGGGTATGGGCACGGTTATGTGACACCACCGCCAGGGTCCCCGAGGATACAGCAGCCCTCGCAGGCAGAGGGTAGGTTACCGAAAAGCCCAGAGCCTTGTAGGCACCACTGTGATGGATTCCTATGTCACATAAGAACATCCTTTCAAACACTGAGGTGACATCCACATATCAAACCAGGCACTTGAAGGGTTAAAGCCAGCAGCCCTCAAGATACTCAAGGCATTGCCACCACGATCTCTAGAAGCCGTCCCAATTACCTGAATCACTCTCAAAGGAGATCTCATGCTTCTTAAGCAGCATCTAGTCATTGTGTCATTGTGCCTTCCCTGGGAGAAACCACGCCTTCAATGTCTGTCATCAGGGATTTGCCTCTGAGGGATATTTCCTATAATGAAATTGTATATAGATGTCTGCCTTCCGACCATCAGCATTTTAAGGTTATCTACACCGTGGCTTGTGTGAGACATTCATCCCCTTTCATGGCTTCATAATATTCCATTGCATGGATGTCCACCTTTTGTTTGCCTATCCCGCAGGCATATGATGTCATCTAGGTGGTATCCATGTTTGGTTTCTATGTGTGACACGCCATTTTGATGGGAGTGTCTTAGTTCTGCTGCTGACTCCAGCCAAGTGCAGACGGAAAGGAAAGACTATCTCTCCTTCTCACCATCCTCTCCTTCTCCTACTCATTCATTTATTCAACATTTGTTTCTGAAAGCCCAGTGTGCCAAGACTACCAATGCCATTATCGGAGGGGCTGGGGCAGCACCGCCAACTACAGCTACACCGCCCAGCAACTCAGGAGGAGCCAAATCACAGAGCCTGCTCCAGCCTGGGGAGATGGTTCCCCATTTGCTTTTCAGAGCTGGAGAGAGAACGTCTGGCACCCCGATTTGGCTTCTCTTCAAGGAGGAAAGCGTCAGTCCAAAGACAGAGCCTAGGGAATTTGCAAAGGCCTAGCTGCTCCCACTCAGGTTTTCCCACTGGGGACGACGACTATCTGTCCCCCGGGGGAATCCAGAAAGTCCCTTGGCCATAATCCTCCAAAGCACAGTGAGGTCTTCTCTTGTTCTGGCGCTCAGGGCTGGGGGCAGTGAACAGCAGACAGATCTTCAGACTAGGCCCATGGTTCTCATCCACTGGTACCTGCTTGAAAGACAGAGAGCAAATACAGCAGCAGGAAGAGACAGAGAAGAGGGGGCAGAGAGAGAAAGAAGGGGAGAGTAAGAGAGAGAGACTGATGATGTAGCGGGTGATAAGAATGAACTGGAGTAAGTGAGGATGACTCCACAATGTTAGATTTATTTATTTATTTGGTTTTTTTGAGACAGGGTTTCTCTGTTGTAACTCTGGCTGTCCTGGAACTCACTCTGTAGACCAGGCTGACTTCGAACTCTCAGAGATCCGCCTGCCTCTGCCTCCCGAGCGCTGGGATTAAAGGTGTGCACCACCACTACCCGGCTCACAATATTATTTTTTGAAGCAAGTATAATTATATGTGTACCCAAACTGCTTATAGTCTATTATTATAGAGGTTTGTGCGTTCTGGAACAGTCCCTTTCTTGCTCTTAGTTAAAATTTTGCCTCCAAGATTGTCATCTGTGGGATTCCGCTTGGGGTTCCGCATGAACAACCGCCAGGAATTTTCTCCAAATGGGAGCAACAGAACAGGTTTACCTAGATACAGGAGGACTTGACCAAATTCTGATGCCTGAATTAGAAGAGGGTCTCATTCTCAAAGGGCCTCCATATGCAGTGTCTCGAATTGATGTCTGTGGCCAGACGTGGGGCAGGGATGCAATGTTCTGTCAGTTTCCAAATGGGGACCAGGAAAAGTGTATTAGAGAATCTGATGCTTCCAGGGGACAGAGGAACAAGGAGATGCCAGGGCAGAGCATAAGTAACAGAGGTCACATGGTCCCTATGGAAGTCCCTTGAGAGGTCACATGGTTCCTATGGCAGTCCCTTGAGAGGTCACATGGTTCCTATGGAGGCCCCTGAGAGGTCACATGGTTCCTATGGCAGTCCCTTGAGAGGTCACATGGTTCCTATGGAGGTCCTTCTGTTAAATGACCCTGCGGTGAATGTTTCTGGTGCTTACTATGCTTAAGATTCTGGGGAGTGCACCAGGGATACAGAAGCTGTCGTGGGAAAATCGGTTGTGTTCCGCGTCAGGGAAGACTTCCCTACAGTGACGCTTACAGCACAGGACGGACCAAGTCCTAAGCTAGGAACCTTTGCTGCCAGACTCAGCACCGCTGGTGAACGGGCTCCTACCGACTTCAGGTGAGGAGCCTGGTTAACAAGTTGGCTGCTACTGTAACTAGTTGCTACTTAATGACATGGAAAAAGAAATCAGATGTATTGTCTTACAACTCTGGAAGAGCTAGCATGAGTTTCTCCAGTTCAAAACCAAGATACCAGCAGGGTTGTAATTTTTCTCTCTTTTTCTAGAGGCTCTGGAAAGACTCCACTTCCTGCCTTTTCTAGTATCTAAAGTAAAAAAACAACAAAACAAAAACAAAACTTCTTTGTGCATGTGTGTTTGTATGAGGGAATGGGACACGTGGATGCCATGGTGTGTGTGTAGAGGTCAGAGGCTATTTTGGGGAGTCAGTTCTTGCCTTAGACCTTGTGGAGGCGAGGTCTTTCCTGCCGTGCAGCATATTCCAGACTGTCTGGCCCATGAGCTTCCTGCCGGATCCTCCGTCTCAGCCTTCCATTGCTCCGCAGGTGTGCCAGGGTTACGGGTGCTCGCCCCTGCATCCGGCTCTTTCCATGGGCTCTGAACTCAGGATATGAGGCTTGTACAGCAAGCACTCTTACCGCTGAGCCTTCTCCTTGGTCCTTTTCTAGCTTCTAGAGGCTACTCTTGAACAACCACAAACAACCACAGAGACACATGCCCAGCCTAGTGTTTCCTCCCTCGACCTTCAAAGCCAGCAATGACAGGTGTGGTCTTTCTCAGGTCACAAACCTCTGGCTGCCCTATTGCCTCCCTCTTCCACCTCCAAGGACCCTCATGATTCTATGGGGCCACAGACCAGCCAGAGGATCTCCCCGTGAAGGTCAGCTGATAAGCAACACGAATGTCACTGAAGTATCCAGTCCCCTCCACCATGCACCAGGGTCAGAGGGTTAGGACATGAGCAGCTGCGAGGGCCGCTACTCAATGCCCCTTCCCTCTCAGTGACCCAGCGGACATGTGATTGATGGGATCATAGGGTTCTTTCAAGGACAGAGGCCCAGACACAACTGAGAGCAATAGAACATCTCAGCTCCCCAGCGGAGTGGCAGTTTGCTTCAGACAGAAGGCAGGCCACCCAGTAATTACTTCTTTGTCTATTGGCAGCAATTATGCCCAAGTCAGTAGGAGGCCTGGAATTATGTAGACTCAACTTGTTTCTCAGGAAATTCTATTAAGTGTCTGTGTAACTAAAAACTTATTATAGAGCCTTGGAATTACAGTGTCAGCCGCCCTAGAGAGCTCCCTGCCAACTCCTGGAGAAAGGATGGAGAAGGAAGGGTACTTCTCCGCTATAGTCTTCATGACTGGTCCAAAGGTTCTGTAAAACCTGGAGCCTTCTAGATCTTGACAGAGCACAAAGAGGGTGATAATCATAACAACAACATTTAGTCATTGTTATCTGCTGACTAGCCCTCACTCACCACATAGCCACGTTTCCAAGTGATGCCCATCCTAAAGAGGCAATGGACACCTACCCAGTGTCCCTGTTGCAGAACAAAAGTCCAGACCTCCAGGGATGTAAGAGGACCAGTGGTGGCTGGGAAAGGAGTTCAGGGCTCAGCCTGCCAAACCATCTCTGAGCAACCTCAGGTGCGAATGAGAGACAGACCAAGCAAGAGAATCCGGAGGATAAACAGGAAGCTTGGAGCTGAAGATGGAGATTAGAGGAACAAAACACAGTCCCGGCTTCCCTGTGTAGTCCCACAACTGAAGGGTAAATGTTGTCATGGTGTGTCCTTTGGTCCTGAACCAGGAGCCAGCAAATATTGTTTTGGAAAGGACCAAAAAACCAAAAATTTTACATTTTGAAGAACAGAAATTTTCCATCAGCAGCAGACCCGGATAATATGTGGACACAGGCTAACCCCCAATTCCACAAAACTTTATAGACAAATCAGGTTGTAAGCCAAGTTTTCCAACAGGTTGTGAACCGTCATTTGCAAGTCTCATCTAGATACTGGATACAGGGTTCAACTCTTGAAAATTAAGATGAAACTGGACGTTTTTGTTCGGGACATTGATAAAAATTGGTCACTGTTTTAGATGACGAAGCTGCAGGTGGGGGGGGGGGCTCCCTTGATATTTTGTTTATTTGTCAGGATCAGCCTATGTTTGTAGCTGTTTAATTCACAGTGAGCTGGGCATGGTGGTGCAGTCCTGTGGTTGTAGCACTCGGGAGGTAGAGACAGGAAGACCCAGAGTTCAAGGCCAGCCTTGGCCACTAGCTAATTAGAGGTCAGCCTTGGATATGGGACCCTGTCTCAAAAAAAGGAAAACTCACAGTGAATCAACAAACAGGTAGAAGCTTCTAGCTGCTTTAAAAAAAAAAATCTTTAAAAAGCAAAAGATTTATATGATCTAAAGAAAAACAAGAGTATATTGAAAAAACATTTGAAACTTATATTTTGCAATGATTTCAGCTTGACCAGATGCTGGTGAGGAGTCAGGGAAGCAGTGTGTTCCCACAGTGTGGCTTCCCTGCTGCAGGCATCCTACCAGTGCTGATCAAAACAAATCTTCAAGTATCTGCAAACTTTCCTCAGTGTTACCATCTCCTGCTCTCCACCATTCGCAGATTAAAATATAAGTTGCTTATCACTAATGACCCATGTTTTACCTTTTTTTAAAAAAAAAATATTATACCTAACATCACACTTTAAAAGCCGTATTACTGTTATTCTGTTTTTCTCTTTATGTTTTACTTAGGATGTGAGAGTATCTTCAGATTAGTCATTTAAGAAGACCGTACCATTATGGTTTTCATTTTCAAATGGAAAATAAAATATTTTCCACTGAGATCTTTGTCTGGGGCGGGGGAGGAGGGCAGCAAGGACTGTGGCAAATCTCAGATGCCACGTAGAACACAGGCCCTTCTCAGGTAACGCGCCTAACCCAGCTTACGAGTCCATTCTTCCTTGTTCCTTAACTGTGAATACATGTTGATTATCCCCATCTTCACTTTGAAGGTGGAAACACCTAGGACCAGACAGGGTGTGTGGTTTCCTTGAGATCCTGGGTAAGTACACCGTAGAGTCAGGTGTCTCCTGAGTCCACAGTTCCAGCCATGGAGCGTGGACATCCCCTAAGCACTACCGTGACCTGTGTTAGTGACTCTCCTTGTTATGTCCAAATCCCTGGCGAGAAACAAAGTTGGAAGGGTTGCTGTGACAGTCCAGCCCAACCTGTTGGTGAAGACGTGGTCATGGCAGTAGCTTGAGGCTGTGGAGACTGGGGAGGAGGCTGCTTGCTCATATCTTGATGGACAGGAAGCAGAGATGAGTACTGGCCTTACTTGGCTCCTTCCTTTCCTCCTTTTTTCTTCAGCCCATAGGATGGTGCTGCCTACATTCAGGGAGTCTTCCCTGCCTCAGTCAAGCCTCCCTGGATACAGCCTTACAGACACACCCTGAGGTGTGTCTCCTAGGTGATTCGGCAGAGATTCCGTGCGCTCTCCTGACCACGTTGTTGTTATGGTGGTTGTCTCGGTTGCTTTTCTGATGCTGTGATAAACACCATGGCAACCTATAAAAGAACACATTTAATTTGGGGCTCATGATTACAGAGGGTTAGAGTCCATGACCATCATGGTGGAGAGAGAGCATGACAACAGACAGACAGGAATCCTTTGGTAGTGACCACCCATTTGGCAAAGAGCTGCACGCACACTCTGAAATCACATTGAGCCAATACTAGGCTAGAGTCTGTAGTTCAGGCCTGATCCCTCCTAGGGTAAATGAGATGGGGCCTTCCGGATTGGCCACAGGCTCCTAGTCACAGCAGACAGGCCACCAGGCAGAGATCCATTGAGGTCAGCCTCTCATCTCCCACTAAACCCTGCCTACCAAGCAGGCAGGAAGAGGCAAGGGCCACCAAGCTTGTCAGCAGTCTGAGCCATGTGGGGTGGGCACAGGAGGGCACACAGAAAGATTATCTCACAGTTCCAACTCGTTAATGAAAGAAATAAATTAACCAAGCTCATTTTTTAGGGAATTCTTGTGTAAACTGGAAATTTTCCAGTCTGTGAGGCTTGTGCCAGGCCCTCCCATAAATCACAGCAAGTGAGCTGTCGGCTCTGCAGAGGGGGAAAAGACAGAGGGGAGATCCTGAGACAGAGGGGATGCCAGCCTCTGGCCAGGGTGGCAGGGGAGAGAGTGCAACCATGCTCCCATGGTGACCTCTCCCTCTATGAGTCACAGAGAAAAGAAATAACAGCTATATCCCAGCTCTGCAGGTGAGCAGGGCCAGGAGAAGTTACAGCACCCCTATCCCCCTAACCTGGGAGCAGCCCCCCAAAACAGGTCATTTTTTAATTGAATACAATATTAATTACCAAATGCACCATTAACGGTTTGTGGGATTTGACTAATTAATGTAATAGTTTTTGAGTCACGCTCATTAAATATGAAAATTACGCTGTTGAAAGGTATTGGTTTCATTTATCAATCTCATATGGACGGCATGGGGGCAGGGCCCAGTGAGAGACAGGCCCCTGCCCATTTGCTCCTGTCGTGGAGCATTGTACTGAGATCCACATTTGTGAGGAGCCTATAAAAGAGTGGAGAGGGGGCAGGGGAGGGCCAGAGGAAAGTTGGGGGCAAATTCTCATCGAGCCTTGACTCAGTGGTCATGTTCACTCTGACGACCAGCCCCCTGGCCCCTTTCTACCCTATACTTGTCTTGGTTACAGCTCCTTCTGATTGATTGATCTATTGAGTGATTGATGCGTTGACTCAAGTCTGGTGCAGTAGACCCTGTCAGCTGGTTCTCTAACACCACGCCCACTTTTAGCCCCCACCACTTCGGAAGCTTAAGAGGGAAATTTTCTATCCCCAAATGCCTTGTTTCATTTGTGCTGTTATAACAGTATGCCCTATTGGCATCCCTACCACTAGCTTGTAAACCACAGAAAGTCTTTCTCACAGTCTAGAGATTGGACAGCCTGCAGCCAAGGCAATAGCACTCTCTTGTCCAGACCATCATCTTCTTATGTAACGTCACATGATAGACGGGGTGAGGGAGTTCCCCGGGATCTCTTTCACAGGTCTTGAATCTCAGGATGCAATTGCCTCCCAAAGGCCAACTTCCTCAAACTGTCACCTTGCAGATAGGAATATCAACACTTGACCTCCTAGGAGACACGAACATCTAATCCGTTTCACCAATCTAAGTCTAGGGAGGCCACAGGACACTGTTGTGGCCAATAAAATATTGGGAGCGGGATCTAGGACAGAAGCTAGGGACACTGCCCCTTCCCTTCCTTTCTGGGGCTGCTCTTTAGAACCTGGGGGGAAAGCCACAGCTACAGCCACAGCAGTACTGGCCCTGTGCTGTCGAACCCTCAGCGCAGAAATCATTAACACCAGCTCCTTGGGCTGAGGGAAAATATCCCTCTGTCTAAAACACTGATAGCTGATTATTCTGTTATGTTTGTCTGAGAGGTTCCCAGGGTGCTACGAGAAACCCGGAGAAGTTTCCTATCTAGTCTCAGAGAGAGAGCCAGGAAACGATGGGAGGCTTACAAAGACCCCCCCCCCCACAGCGAGATGGTAACATCCGGAGTCTGTGGCGTGTGCTGGTAGCCAACCCTGTGGGGCCTCATGATTTGCAGCAGACAGGTCCCTAACTAGCCAGGGCCTATGTAGCTGGTGGGCCCGTGCTCAGATGGTCTACATGGAGAGAGGCCAGTGGGTCACCTGATGAAAACTGGAGCGTGGCATCTGGAGTGGATTTAAATGCGGATGGGATGTCCAGGGACAGATTCAGGGGAGGGCCTGCAACCCTGGGTACCAAGAGCAAGACTAAGGGGTACATGAGGTGAGACATAGCCTCAATAGGTCCCAGGGAGGAAGCCCGTGGGGTCCTCGCTCTCAATACTGAATCCCAGTCCGAACCTGTGGGTTCTTTGTGCTGTGGCTATTAATTTTCAGAGATTCTAATCTCAAGAGCTGGCTGGCCTTGACCCAGGTCTCTCTTTCATCTCTGTGTTCTCTGGGCTTTTGACAGGACCTGATGCATGTGTAGCTTGCATTTGGTTAAAGTTAATGGAATAAACAGACATGTACTGCGGTGGTAAAAATAACCATGTCTTGGCTTCCTTTCTTGTGATGAAATGCTCCACAAAAGCACTTAAAGAAGGAATGGCTGTGAGGAGGAAAGGGAAGGGAGACACGATGCCATTATATTACAAAGGTAAAATTAAAAAAATTTTAGAAGTTCTTTTTGTGTGTTTGTTTGTTTACCTCACAGTTCAAGGCATTGTCCATCATGGTGGGGAAGTCAAGGCAGCAGGAGCCTGAAGCAATGTCCGTACTTAGAAGAGAGCAATGATTGCCTGTGCTCAGCTACTTCCTCTACTTGATATAGTTCAGGAGCACCACCTAGGGAATGGTTGCACCCACAGTGGGCAGATGTTTACCTCCTCAATTGACAGGATCAAGATAACCCCCACAAGCACACCCAAAGGCCCATCTCCCCAGGTGATTCTAGCTCCTGCCAAGCTGACAATTAACACTGACAAAGACAGACAACAATTCCCCTTGGTAAGAGCTTGTGCTGGGCCAGGAACTTCAGGTGCGCATCACCTTGACTTCACCGGGCAGGTTTAGTTTTCAAATCAACAGCATCCCAGGCTGAGTTATCTTCACCAACTTCTGTCATTCCTTGAATATCAATTTTCTCAGTGGGAAAACGGTAGGTGGAACACACCTTTTCTGTGTATTTGTGGTAGCTAATTTTTCATAGCCTCCCCCCCACACCGTGTGTGTGTGTGTGTGTGTGTGTGTGTGTGTGTTTTTAAAAAGGACCTTACTATGTCCCTCAGGCTGGCCTTGAACTTGTGATCCTTCTGCTTCTGTTTTCCAGGCGCTGGGACTACAGCACCCCACCTGTTGTGGTGACTAATACTACCGCTACTAATCAAAGCTGATTTTTATTAGAGTGTGCTGCGTGCCAGCTGCCAGCTACTGTATGAAAGACTTACTGGTCACTGTCTCATCTACTCCTTATAATAAGCCTCTGAGGAAGGTATTTATTATGTGCTTATTATAGACAAATAGCTCAGGGTTTAGAGAGGTTAAGTAACTTGTCCAGTGACACAGCTGGCAATGGGAGATGCTAGAATACTGATGTGTGCAGCGGGTGCTGTGGGAAAGTTACAAGAAAGAGATGTGGGCATTTTCTTTAGAGTGCTTGACTTGTGGTCAGTGGTCAAAAGAGGGCTAAAGAGTCAAGCCGAAAAAGCCAGAGTGCCGTCTTTCAGAGAAGGAGCTGGTCAGGGTAGTAGAGCTCCATGGGTTGGGAAGTCTAACATCCAAGAGGAGTAGGACAGCTGAGGCTTGGAGTCTCCAGTCTGCACAGTGGGGCCACCCCAACACCCACACCTTCCAGAGATGGATGGATGGCTTGGGAATTCCCAAGGGTAAAGGCATCCTCGGGTCAGTGTTAGCTCCATCCTGGGCTGTGAGACCTTGACAGCAGCCAGATCCCCCTATGAGAGACTCCCCTGAGCTAAGGGTGTACCACCCCAAAATCTCCTTATCAACTTGGAGGTTGGAGGTCTGATGTAGCTAAAATCCAAGGTCAGCATGATTATGGGACTTTCTAGTAGTTTTGGGAGGTCTGTTGTCCCGCCTTCTGGTTTCAGGAGGCTCTTTAGTTCACAGCCCCAGGGATGGCGTTTCTGATATGATATTGACTGTGAATCTCACCCAGCAGGACCTCCGAGGTAGAGTACCACAGGGATCTTGGGTGCCATGTTCTTGCCGACATGAGACAGGGCATCTTGCCTCTTCCATCTCTGCTCTTGGGTAGCATGATGGTTGATTGGGCTGAGGGATACCCGGTTAGCTGATAAAGTGTTGTACCTTGGTATGTCTGGGAGGTGTTTCCAGAGCAGATTGGCTAGTGAGTCACAGACTTGATAAGAAAGATCCACCTTACCTGATGAAGTTCTGTCCAATTGGCTGAAAGACCTATAAGACCAACAGGCAGAAGAATGAGAAATAACCTTGATCTCATTTTTCCCCCCTGGGGTAGGACATTCTTCCTGTGACTCTGGACATCAGAGTGTCTTAGTCACTGTTAGCCCCCTTAGTCATTTAGCCCCTTAGTGTCTTAGTCCTGTTCTATTGCTGTGAAGAGACACCATGACCAAGGTAACTCTTATAAGAGAAAACATTTAGTTGGGGGCTTACTGACAGTTTCAGAGGTTTGGTCCAGTATCATCATGGCCGGCAGCAAGTAGCTGAAAGCTACATCTTGATCCACAGGCAAATAGAGGAAGAGAGACTCTGAGCTTGGCATGGGTTTTTGAAATATCATAAGCCTACCCCCAGTGACAAACTTCCTCTAACGAGGCAACATTTCTTAATCTTTCTGATCCTTTCAAACAGTGACACTCCCTGGTGACTAAGCATTCAACTACATGAGCCTGTGGGGGACGTTCTTATGCAAACCATCACACTTTGGTTCTCTAGCCTTTGGACCTGGGGGCTTGTACCAACAGCGCCAGTGTTCTCGGGCCACCAGCCCTGCACTGAGGTGTAAGATCAGCTCTCCTATGTCAGGATACCCATATGAGCCAGTCCGGAGACAGAACTTTTGTTATAGCAGCCTGATATGAAGACCTCAGGACACAGAAAGCCCAGTGGAGCTGGGGGGCAAGGGAAAACCTGGATTTTCCCCACTTTTCTCTTGCTTTTCTCACTTCCACCACCACAGTGAGGGAAGGTAGGAAAAGGAATAGAACAATATTAGGTTTTGACAGCCTTTCTCTTTCCCTTCGGGATTTGACAGCTCTCTTCTGATTGATTGCATTTTATACCTCGTTTGCACACATGCACACACACACACACACACACACACAATCAGAGCCTACCTATCTCTCTATAGCAGAGTATGCAGGCTCTGGAAGAACAGAAGAAAGAAGGAGGACTTCAGACTCAAGCTCCTATTGGAGTCTCAGCCAGCTCTCAGCCAGCTCCCCAGCATCTGGAGAAGAAAGACTGGTCCTGAGACCTGCCAGGAGGAGACACCCAGAGACCCGCCACCAGAAGCCAAACTTGCACAGAATTTCCTTTAGAGCCAAGAGTGCTGCACCTAGTTGCTTTGTAGCGGAATTTGTTCCTGCCTTGGACTCTTAGAGCTTCTGTCTCAAGATCCACCGTTCCGGCCCCAGCCTCAGAGACCCACCGGGGCCGGGAGGCTTGCTCCAGCTACTCTGGGTGACTGCTCTCTGCAGACTTGCTTTGCAATGGCTTGCTCTCAGTTGTCATTCCAAGATGCTGCAGTGCTCATCAGCAGTCTCTCAGCTGGCACCTGGGAGCCTGCTGAGGGCTCAGAGCTGTAACACACACAGCCTCTCAGACAACCCTGCTGGCACCGGAGGTCTCAGAATTCCTACTCTCCCACTCACGTTTTCACTTGCTTGGCTGTGAAAGTCTGATTGCCTTTGCCCCGGCAGCTGCAGTAGGGCTGGATCACCGTGATACCCTCCGGCTGCCGCCGGCTAGTATTGCAGCTTCCTGCTCACTCCATTCTTGGAGGGAGAGCAAGACAAAAACCCAATCAGGGAGTAAAACCCAGTAGGGGGTTCCCCCAGAGACATGTATGTGCACTTAGGAAAAAAAGATTGTCCCAAGGTGACCTAGGACTGGTGCATATTGATGGCATCTCATGCATATGATTATGATAGGATCAAGAGATGATGCACGTGTGGGAAATATAATGTTATATAACCCACAATGTCAATCGCCTATGTCAGTCAAAGAAATTCCCGCCCTTCGGGGATTCTCTCCCTTCCCTTTAGCAATTAAAGGCCTTGGATCCATAAAAGAAAAAGCCCTTTAACCACATCTTTCCTGGAGTCCACTTCTGCTCAAGGGTAATTTTGCTTTTTTTTTTTTTTTCAGCTTTTTTTTTTTTTCATGGTGTGCTTAATTATTTGTTCAAGACACGAAGAACTTTGAGGTGTCATGAGAGACCCTCCCCACAAGACTCCAGTAACAGTTTTAATTCGCCAAAATTACACTTTGAATTTGGATTTCTTGGTTGTGCTAGCCCAATCATAGGCTCTGGCTTGGTTAGTTGGCTTCCATGGGACGGAGACTGTTGCACAGGGCAGTAGAGTTTTATATGACAACACCGGAGGTAACCATGCCAGGGGTGTGGGGGGGAAATCAAGTCACAGTTTCTAAAAGAGAAAGGCAAAGATTTTGATCCCATCAAGAAAACTGTAGATGAGCGAAGTCTTGAGCAAAAAGCCAGGAAAGATATCTCACCCATAGCCCCTGCCAACAGAGCAAAGGCTCACATGTCACTAGAACAGGTGTCATGGAAAAGGACTTCGTCCAAACCCCTGCAAAATGGCCAACTCGTTCATGAGGGAAAGCGATGGATGTAGTTGTCAGATTTTCAAGAGCCACAATTTTGCATAAAACAAAAAAAAACAATCAATAAATTAAATCCATGTCAAGAGAAAAGAGTAAATGGAGGATTTTATTCCCACAAACTAAGGCTGACGTAATGCGCACAGAGAAACTCCTGGTCACACAAGAAGTTCTCATGGATCCTTCCTGAGGAATCTACGAGGGGTGAACCAGGACAATCGGGGTGATTGGAGTGACGGCGGCTAAGACTGGTGCCTAGCACTAAATCCATACACATATCTGTAGAGTGCTCCTTAGCCATAATGTATGAATCATATGTGACTTGAGTTTCTGTGTTTTATGTTTTTGGATTATTTTGTATATTTGTATTCCAAATATTTGGAATATTTATGTTATCTGGAATATATGTAACGATGTATCCTAGGCATGAGTTCCAAGTCTAAATATGGAATTCAGCCTTGCTTCACACACACCTTATACACATGACCCATT
The DNA here is from genome assembly GCA_026225945.1 of Cricetomys ansorgei. Lineage (NCBI taxonomy): Eukaryota > Metazoa > Chordata > Mammalia > Rodentia > Nesomyidae > Cricetomys > Cricetomys ansorgei. The sequence continues at coordinate 29,152 of JAMJFZ010000335.1, read as the reverse complement.
TCATGCATCCCTCCTGCATATAACCTATGTCTTATGTGCTTTCTACACACAGCCCAAAGGTAAATTTACATGATTTAGTATGGTGTGTGCAAGTCATACAAAGCCAGGTGGGGAGTTTTGGATTAGGGATGTCTGACCTGCTTACACATACGTATGTTTAAGACATGACTATGTTTTATATTTATATAAGTGTCTATGAATGCAGTCGGTGATTATTAAAACAGGAGGGAGAAACTAAGTGTACCCTTGGTGGGCAGGATGCACGAGCAAAGGGGGTTGCAAGGAAAGAGCAGCAAATGGCTTCTCCATCCTTGATGTGCAATCTTGAACATGTAGCTTTTCCTTGTTGATGCTCCAGACAGAGGTTGGGAATAAAACGTTCCTCACCTAATCCTTGAAAAGTGGTATGTTCTCTATAAATATCAGGTTCTGTTGTTCTGACGCCTGGAAAATATACCCCACTTAGAGCGAAGGAGACAGGACTTGGGTGGGGCTCCACATAGGCATCGAAGGGTCAAGTAGCCACCACAGAATAGCAGAGCCCCAGCTATGCGCAGTCTCAGAGCCTCCGTCCCTTGCTCCCTAGCAGGAGGCCACATATGATCTTTCTTACATACCAGCTAAGTCACAGTGGTTCGAGGAACAGCCAAGACCTTCAGGAAAGGTGAAGAGCTGAGTGCCCACCCTCGGGAGTCTGGGGTACTCTGGGACCCTTGAGACTGAGCTGGTCTCTGACACCTGATTCCAGCGCTGTCGCTGTGTCCCCAGGTCCCTCTCCAAGGAACTCGGCTCTCCATTTGTCAATTGTAAGTGATAATTTCTATTCAATCTGATACATATTATAAGAATATAAACAAATGCTTCTTCCCATATCAGCACCACAATCACTTTCTTTTATAGGTATCATTTATTATGGGATGACAGGTGGCCAGTTTATAGAATTCCAAAGAGGGCCCCCGCAGGCCAGTCACCTGGGAACACTGACACATTTACAGTTCTCCAAAACAGATGGGAGAAGGAGGGGGGAAGGAGGCAGATCCCTGTCAAAACTTTGGCTCTTTCCAAAAAGCGTTCCCTCTATCCCTCTGTCCTCCTCACAGATGGCACCAACCCCCTCTCATTCCTTCCCAAAGCTCCTCGTGACCTCCCACTCCTTCCCTCCTTAGTAGCAGCAATATGGCACTCCAATATGGTGGCCTCAATGACAGAGACGGGGTGGGCCCTTTGCAGGCCACTTTCCGGGGATTTTCTGAGGCTACCCTTCAACAGCCCATCCTTCCCGTCTTAAGTAAGAGGCTGTTGGAGGCTGAGATGTAAGTCAACGAAGGATGCAAAGCTGGAGTCTGCCATTCGCCACCAAACTACGAAGAGGGAGTCTCTCAGTCCACGGGGGTTACCTGAGGAACTTTTAAAAAATCCATATACACACAAACAACAACAAAAGACTCAGAAAGTCGTGTTTACATATTTTGTGCATATATATTAATTATATAATAATGATCAAATAAAGAGAGGACGGCATGGGAGAGGTTCTAGCGAAAGCACACAGGAAAGGCTCTCGAGAGAGAAGGAAAGGGGGAAGTGATGTAATTATATTTTAATTTAAAATGTATTTTCAAAAAAGAGAACGGCAATTGGCTCGTGTTGGTGGCACACACCTTTAATCTCTTGGAAGAGAGGCAGGTGGATCTCTGCAAGTTCAAGACCAGCCTGGTTTGCAGTAAAAGTTTCAAGCCACCCAGGCCTACATAGTGAGACCTTAGCTCAAAATATAAAAAAAATAAATAAAATAAAATAAACAACAACAAAACCCAGTAATGCCAGGGCCCCAGGAAGACAATTAAATCAGAATGTCTAAGGTGAGAGAGAAAGCCCTGCATGGTAATTTTGAAAACTCATTATCATGGAACCAGGGACAAAACCAAAACCAAAACAAAGCAAAAATGAGGACGTCATGGAGGAGGAGGAGTGTTGAGTACCAGGGCACTGTGGGAATTGTAGTTAGAACTCATCCATGGCCGGTCCCTACTCACAGCCCACGGGGCAAAGGCAAGTCCAAGGTGAGAAAGGAACAGGTGAGGACCTCAAGGACGGCTCCACAGGGAAGACAGCAGCCAGGTGAACGATAAAGAGGAATCGGATTCTGCTGTGACTTGTCAGGCAGGAAATGATTTCCCTAGACACAGAGGACGGAAGCCTAAGGAAGGTGACTGATACGTATGTCTACAAGAAAATGGAGCTCTTTTGTTCATGAAAAGGTGTCAAAATGGGAGTTAATGGAAAGCCACAGACTAAGAGATGCTTGTAACACAGGTAGCTAAAAGAAGATGAACATACAGAGAAGAGAAAAGGGTGTGTGAATCCTGGAAAAACAGCTCAATGAAAGGAGCAAAAGAGCCAGGCTGTGGGGGTGCGCGCCTTTAATCTCAACATGGGGGAGACAGAGATTGGCAGGGAGATCGCTGTGAGTTCGAGGCCAGCCTGATCTACAGGGTGAGTTCCAGGACAGCCAGAGTTACAACAGAGAAACCCTGTTCCCCCCTCTTCCCCAAGAAAGAGCAAAAGACACACAAAGGAAATGCACGAACTAAAAGAATAGGAAATGGCCGTAAGTACATGGGAAAACCCTTGGATCAGTTGCTGTAGGTGGAAAGCACCTACCTTTGCGAGGAGACGCCATTGCACAGCCAGTGATCTGCAGGCTGAGTCTGACAACATTGTGACATGGCAGGTGTGTAAATTGGTAAAACCACACTGGTGGTTGTACCCTTGATGACATCAGGGTACAAAGGTTTACCAGGGGCTGGGGTGGTGAACAGAGACCTCCTGACTCCCGAGCAGGACTTGGCTTCAGAGGCTTCAATCCACACAGGTCTCCCAAATCTTTTGAGAACGGGAATTGGTTCCTGAAGAAGCTATCTCCTGGTGTGGGGTGTGAGCTGGAAGAGGAAGGGAGGAAGTGTGGGAACCACAGCAGGGAGCATCTAGGGAAATTGGCAGATCCGACAGCCATCGTGGAAGGACCCCTGCTGCAGAGGCAGCCTCCGCTCTGTACACCAGCACTGATGGGCTCAAGGAAGGTGCTAGGTGCTCAGCAAACCATGATGTAGGGAAAGAAAGGCTACTAACAGCTGATTGGTGTTTAGGTTACCCTTAGACACTGCACTGGGTCACATACATCAGTCACCTCCCAATGACTCTGAAAGCTGGGGTTTGCTTTTATGTCCATTTCACAGAAAAGGCTACTGAGGCATTCAATGGGGTGAAGGTAGAGATGAGTATGATTCTGGGGTCTGACTTTAGACCTCCCCCTTGCTCACCTGCCTCTGACCATGTTGGCACCTCTGTCGCGGCTCCAGGAGGCATTAGAAACCCGAGTGGTGGTTTATGACACACAGTTAATTGGTGGTAGAGTGGAGAACTACCCATGAGGCTCCTTGGTCCGTCTTTGTTGGACTGCATTGCTGGAAGTTGGGGAAACACTGACAGGGCTGAGGCGTCTGGCTCAAAGGTATGGAGATCAGAATAAGGCCATCGCCACAGTGGCATCTGAATTAAAGGAGAAGGTCGTGGGGCCAGCCAGTGGCCTGCTCTGTGTTAGCAATGGGTTGGGCTCTCAATTAAAACCTGAAAAGCAGGAGGTAAAAGAGCCTCCGGTGTTGGTTGCTTTTCTCACCGCTGTGACAGAAACTGAAAAGGAGGGTGCGGTCATGGCAGCAAGGAAGGCAGATGGCAGGCGCACAGGGGGCCGGTCACATTCTGTCCGCAGTCAGGAAGCAGAGGGCCGTGAAGGCTGGTGCTCAGCAGACCATCGAATGATGTTTCTTCTCACAGTTAGGAAGGGACTTTCCACCTCAACTAATCTAATCCTGTATAAACAGACACGTCCAGAGGCATGTCTCCTGGGTGACGATTCTACATCCCGTCAGGTTGACAATATTAACCATGCGCCGCCTAAGCCTCTAGAATTATGTAACTTCACTCTATTTCGCCTAAGAAGAAACTGAACCTGCCCACGGCCAAACACCTGCTTTGGGCCCTGGGAGCTTGGTCTGACTTTGGAGCTGTGTCCTAGGAAGCACCAGGCTCCATCTTCTGTAATTTCAGAAGTAGCATGTGCATGAGCCGGCCAGCGGTGGGTGAGGACCCAGGACCCCAGACACACTCAGGTTATTTCCCATGCGCATCGTGTTGTGAACAGGTGTGAGCTAGAGGGGCAGAATGCGGGTGCAGAACCAGCTTCTGTGACTCCAGAAAACCGGGCAGCTGACACTCCATGGGCCCAGGCTCCTGGAATACCCAAAGATGGAGGATGAGTGTGGAAACCAGTGTCCTGATCATCTCTCCACTCACAGAATCTGGGTGGGGCAATGCACAGCTCAAATAAAAATGGAATTCTCTAAAGCAGTGGTTCTCAACCTTCCTAATGCTGTGACCCTTTAACACAGTTCCTCATGTTGTGGTGACCCCCCCAACCATAGTTACTTTTGTTTCTACTTCATAACTGTAATTTTGCTACTGTTATGAATCATAATCTAAATAGCTGATATGCAGATAGTCTTAGGTGACCCCTGTGAAAGGGTCATTCAACCCCAAAGGGGTCATGACCCACAGGTTGAGAAACACTGCTCAGGGTGCACTTGTTTTCTTCCTGTGGCGTCATCTCTCTGGTCTCTTACCGTGCACTTGCTCTGCTGTTACCGTCTCAGCACCGACCACAGGAAATGAAGACCATCCATCTCCACGTTGGTGAGTTCAGGCCTCTCAGGCATACTCAGCCTGAGCACATGAAGTGAAGGCTGGAGCCAGAGGCCTGGGCCCTACTGCATGCCAGCCTCACCTGACTACCTGACCCCTGGGGCTCCTGCTTAGCATTAGGTGTTAAACACCTGTGGTCACCACCCATTGCACCCTGGGCGACTGAAAGCGAGGATGAGTGTTGCTCAGATGCTTGCCTGTGGTCCCCAGAGCTGAAGCTGCCCCAAAATGTGTCTGTCTCGCACTCAGGGCTGAGGTCTGACACTGGGACTTCTTCCAGGGTATCTGCAATACAAGATGTATTGCCAACTGTCAGGCGTCTGCAAACACAGGAAAGCAGTAATTTATGAGAAAAGGACTCTGTGGGTGCTCAGTTCGCACTGTCTAGCCCGGAGTCGTGGTCTGGAGACTACCGGTCACCCTTGGAAGTGAATCCTCTATACTCACTGGAAGTTAAACGTAGCCCTGAGGGCACACAGTGACTCCTGTGTTACTGGAACCCAGCCATCCCGTTTGCTTACAGAGTGCCTTGGCAGAGATGGATATCTGCAACACGGAGACCTGGCTCGCAGAGCTTAAGATGCTGGGGCTCTTTGAGGAAAAAGCTGGCCAGCTCCTGTTTGGAAAACCTTCTCTGCTTCCTTTCACTGAACTTCAGCACATTCCTAGAAATGGGTGATGCTTTTAACCCCATTTAGTGGATACAGAAACTGAGTCAGAGAGGTAAAAATAGTGACTCAGGATGGAAAAGCCAACGATGCAGCAGCAGCAGCAGCAGTGTTTGGGACCCTCAGAATCACCCCTGTTGGGGAGTCTTGCTCCACCGGGGTTACCAAATTAAAAGCGCTTAGAAATAAAGGCATCCAGTGAAACTTGAATTTCAGGCAGACAACAAATATCATGGAGCATGCAGGTCTGGTGTATTACTTAGGAGTTATACTAAAGCATGATCGTTGTTCACCCGAAACTCAAATTCAACTGGACGCCCTGTTGTTTGACTGGCAATCCTCTTGAGGACCCCAGGGGAAAAAAAGGGGGACACTGTAAGCCCGGTGGTACTGGTAGATATTGAACACGGCCAGTGTCTCTGAGGTCTGGCCTTGGGAAAGTCTTTCTTCCCGGAAGCTAAAGGATAGGCTCATATCTTATACATCAATCCCGTTATTCCAGCTTAGGGCTCTTAGAGCTCTGTTCTAAGGAGCCAGGAACAGGTTGAAGGCCTCAGGAGAGGAACCCAGCCTTTCTCTCCAACCCAAGGCCAGGCATTCCCCTTCTTTCCCATAGTGGCCTCTGATGACCTCTTGCTCTCTTCTCCTGGGTCCCATCTCCCCTGGGCAGAGGTCACAGCAATCTTCTCACTCTTTGAGACTACACAGGAGTTTTAAAAAGATGGAGGAAATGTGACAAATTGGAGTGACAGTGGTTCAGGGCTGGAGGCCTGGAGGATAAGGCAGGTAGAAGGCGAAAAAGAAGTCTAAGAGGAGGGGGGTGGGAGAGGGTGTCTAATTTTTAATGGACGAGACATAAATGCAACATGATTCACTATGAGTGGGCCACCTGCGTTAGATGGAAGTTAATTAAAACAATCCCTCATTTCTCGGTGTTTCAAACTTCTTAAGTCTCACTTGGGGAAGGGTGCAGCAGGACTTTTTATTACTCTTACATGGTGTTCAGAAGGCCCATAAATACATCTCCTCTTGCCGAGATCCCATTAATCTTGCCGCCTCTCCTGCTCCTCTCTGCCAACAATCAGATCCCAGTAAACAACCTCAAGTGAAATTTGCAACTGTCAGATAAACATTAAAAATGCTTCTCTTGTCCTTTCCCATTGATAGTCCCATTAATATTGTAATGGAACAAAAAGTTATGAAAATGAATGCATGCCGGTTTGGGAAATGAATGATGCCGACAGCGGCCCAGATACAGACATGCATATGGATGGGCTTCGTGGATCACGGATGCTGCCCACATCCACGCGAGGCTGTGTGCCCACGGGACCAGCCGTGTGTGCACCAGGACCAAGGACATCACGCGCAGAGCTGGCACACTCGGGCACACTGAGTCAGGAAGGAGAAGACTCAGGGATGGAATAAAGGAACTGCGTACCAAAAAAGGATCCCGGGCACCCACCGCCTCCCAGCCTTATACGGAGTAAAACAGCGTTCCCTTTTCTCTCTTATCACGGGCTCCTCTCCTTGCTTATCTCTTTGCAGTCAGTGGTTGGGTCCCTCGAAAGATAGCGAGATCTCCATCGATAAGCCTCTCTTGACATCTCGTCCTCATTTACTTTCCATGTGGGGACCTTTTTAAATCACATGCATGCTTGTGTGTGTGTTTATCTATCTGACAAATGAGGCTTGAAAACCAGAAGGTATAATGCATAAGAACTTCGAGAGCACAAACTTCTTAAGGGGGTATTTTAGGTCAAAGAGGCACTTCAGAAGCAACAGGGGGCGCAAGGTTTTTGTAGGCACATGTGTACCGGGAAAGACAACAATAAAACAAAGAAAAGGCCCTTTGCCCTTTAAACTCTACCTTTTGAATGCTTCATCCTTTTATTTTTTTTAATATATTTATTTTTGGTTTTTTAAAAATATGTATGTTTGGCTAGGCGGTTGTGGCACACGCCTTTAATCCCAGCACTCCGGAGGCAGAGGCAGGAGGCTCTGTGAGTTCCAGGCCAGCCTGGTCTACAGAGTGAGTTCCAAGACAGCCAGGGTTACAACAGAGAAATCCTGTTTTGAAACAAACAACGACAACAAAAATGTGTACGTTATGTGTATGTTAGCCTGCATTGCCACATGTGTACCTGGTGTCCTCAGAAGTCAGTAGAGTGTTGGATTCCTTAGACCTGGAGTTACAGATAGCTGTGAACCACCATATGAGTTCTGGGAACCAAACCCGGGTCTTTGCCAGAGCTGAGCCATCTCTCCAGCTCTCGGTTCCTCTCCTTGGCTGGCCTTGAACTCAATGAGATCCACCTGCTTCTCCCTCCTGAGTGCTGGGATTAAAAGCATATGCCGCCACACCTGGCTGTCACTCCCTTCTTAAAAATTTAAATTAAATGTGTGTGTGTGTGTGTGTGTGTGTGTGTGTGTGTGTGTGTGTGTGTGCAGGCACACACAAGTGAATGAATGTGTGTGCACTTGCCATGGTTCACACACAGAAGTCAGAAAACGAATTTTAGAAGTCAGTTCTCTCCTTCCACCATAGAACCTAGGGGTGGAACCCGGGTGTCAAGCTTACGTGGCAAGCACCGTTAGCCACCAAGCAATCTCGCCAGCCCACCCTTCACCTTTAGGTACGGATGGCCATTCCGTCTAGGTCTTGTCCTGGACTCTTAGCGGACAGAGTTGATTTTGGGGATGGTGTGTAGTTCCGTGCTAAGCATTTAGAGGCTCAAGAGTTGTGAGCTGAAGGAAGAGAGGAAGGAGAGAGGAAGGAGGGGATAAGGACCCCTGTGCCCTCTTCTGTGGGCACAAGCGGCTGGGGAGGGCTTTGATCTTAATGCCTGGCTATTAGACTCAGCTCTCTCTCTCTGTTTCCACATTCTTTCTTCTGTTTTTCCACCACGCAGACATATTCCCATAAAGACTACATAGTATTATTGAGAACAAAACTCCCACAGACCTCCCCCCTTTTAGCCCTCTTATGAGTTGGGACCCCATGTTTCAGCCTAGTTTGTGTTCTGTCCTTTAGCCTCAGCCTGGGTGTCCTAGCTCCCCTTCTGTCGCTGTGATAAAATACTCTGACAAATCTCTGAAGCTGTAATCCCCAATAAACATTTTCTTCTGTAGAGTGCCTTGGTCATAGTGTTCCTTCACAGCAATAGAAAGTAACTAAGATCGTTGGCTCTCTCCTTTTCATTCAGTTCAGGGTCTGGCCCACATAATGGTGCTGTCCACATCCGGAGTGGCCCTTCCCATTTTAATTGACTCCATTGTGATTGATAACCCCTCCCCCTTGTGCTCACAAGTCAACCTGATCTAGACAATTCTTCATTGAGATGCTCTTCTCAAGTGATCCTGTACTGTGTCAAGTTGAAAATTAAACTATTGTGGGGCTGGAGAGGCAGTTAATTGGTTAAGGACACCAGCTGCCCTTCCAGAGGATTTGGATTCTGTTCCTAGCACCTACATGGTGGCTCTCAACCATCTGTAACTCCAGATCCAGGGGATCCCATGCCCATCTCTGACCTGAATGTACACAGACGTACATTCAGGATAAAGACTCATATGTATAAGCAAAACAAAACAAAACCCACTAACCATCATACCAGGAAACTTCTTGACCCTCTAACAGGGGTCAGTTCATGATCTCTGCCTTCCCACTAGGTATCACCATGGTAGGTGCCTAGCCCACAGCACAAGCTTCGGCTAATTAGGCAGTGACTTAAAGAGTTGTGTAGGTTCTCTACCTACCTTATGCCACTTGAAATGTAGTTGTAGAGACCACTGGCCAGCCACTGGGCAGAGGCTGTCACTCAGTGGTGGAGTCCTTGCATACCAAGTGTGAGGCATTAGGTACAATCCGCAGTAATTCCAAACAAGCAAAAAAAGGTTACTACTAGCAGTTTAGCCTGTTGACTAAAGTCTGATTTGGTCCCTATGTTTAAATTCTCTGTGCCTCAGTTTCCTTCTTGCGTTTGTAAAGGGACCTCATATAACTTTGTTATAGAACTTGGGAACCTGAGGCAGGAGGACTGCTGCAAATTCAAGGCAAACAGGGGCTGTACATTGAGCTCTAAGCTACCCAAATTTATATAGCAAACCTCTTGTCTCAAAACATTAAACAAGCAACAACAGAAAGCAAAGAGTAACAACATTCAACTCCAACTTTAAATGGAAATCAGAAGAACTGATTTTGACTTTGAGTTTTACATTGTACAGTTATGGAATGTCGAAAAAAACTCCACTCAAATTGTTAGTTCTGCTACAAAGGGATTTGTTTTTGAGAATTATTTGTATTTTTCAGGAAGGTTTTTTTGTTAACTTGAGACATTGGCATACTATGTTAAAGAAGAAAATAAAATATATTACACTCATAAATTCTGTTTTAAATACTTGAAAGTATTTGATGAGCTCAGCTTTCAAATGAGACAAAGTAGAATCCAAGGGCCCCTTAAAAACATTACTGAAATCGGAACAAGAAGACGGCCTCCCTCACAGCTCCTTCCTCTGGAATGGGCCAGTAAGTCAGCGAATGGAAAATCTGAGGACTGACTGGGAGGGTGGAGGAAGTTGGCAGCGGAGGTATTGGTAATCAGTCTGTGGCCACACCTCCATCCAATAGCAGATTGGTCAGATCTCCCAGAGCAACCTCCCACACTGACCTTTGACCTCCCTCCACCCCGCCCCCAGCTAGAAATAAGAAAAAAGGGGAACCTAGAGAGAAGTTTGTAATTGGACCTAAGGGGACGCCTACAAAATGCCCCCAGGATTGCAGGGTACACAGTTCAGAGGCCAGGCTGTTTGCAACCTCCGCTATCAAGGCAAGCTGAAGATTCGGAGGCAAGCTAAACAGGCCTTTCCACACCCACTACTTTATATTTTATATCTCCTGTTTGAACAGTTTGGCAGATGAATCGGGGACACCTAGAGCCAGGAAGTGGGGCATGGGGGAGGGGAAGGGGGCTCTGTACCATAAATTAGGGAGCTGTGCCATGAATTAGAAGTCCTGGCTGATTGCTGACTCCGGGTAAATGACGTTCCTGACTAAGTGTTTTGCTTGTAGTAATCTACTTAATCCTCACAACAAGCCTTAGGGCTTCAAATCTCCGCTTTCTCAATGAGAAAGCCTCCCGTGGGAGAGATTAGAGTGTCTGCCTAGGTTACAGGGTTTAGGGAGGACAGAGAACTTCACACCAGGATCCTGTTGCACCTGAGCTAAGATTGCTTCAGCCTAACTCCCACACTGAAAGGGAAGCTCAGAGAGGCTTGAGCGTCAGCCCCGTGCTGCACGGCTGACTGGGGACACGCTGAGACATTAGCACAGTCCCTCTCCACCCCCCATACTACGTTGTAGGCTGAAATGTGAACCCAGGGGCTTGAGGGAAACTTAAAGTGGTCCAGCCATTAAGACACTTTCTTTCCATTCGTTATTGACAGGCAAATCACCCTGATGCTGCCGTGAACCCGCATTTCCCCACAGTGGTGAGAGAGGCCATATTACTAGTTCCCAACATTGGCTCCACTTCTAATCCCCTGGGGCGCTTTATAAAATATGGATGCCCAGGCTCCAGGTCGGACCAATAAATCAGAGTGTCTGGGGCATCAGTATTTTATAAAAGCCATCTAAGTGAATTTAATGTAGAATCAAGACTGAGAACCACTGATTGAGCCAATCCCCCAAACATGTGGGGGTTCACAGGCTGGAAGTTTGGCCCTCAGTGAGGTGATGTTGAGATGGTAGACTCTTGAATCCCGAGAGTAGATCGTTAGATCACTGGGGCACTGTCCTTGGAAATGATAAGCTAGTTCTTGAGGGATCCTAGTTAATTCCCCCGAGAGGAGTTATTTTAAAAGCACAAGGTTTGAGCTAGAGCGATAGCTCATTGGATAGTGTTTGCTTAGCATGCGCAAAGCCCTCGATTGGACACCGCCAATGCCCCCCAGCTACATGAACAGGCATGGCGGTACACACATTCAATCCCAGCACTTGGGAGGAAGAGGCAGGAGAATCAGGAGTTCAAGGCGGTGAAGAACCACGCCACCACACACACTACGCAACCCCCAAGGCTGGGGGTGGCTATGGCTGCTTCTTGGGATAAGGAAAGTCTCAGATGGGACACACGTGGGTGAGATTCGATCTTACAGACTGGCCTCTCTCCATTGCCTGCTTCCTGTCTCCATGCACTCTCTCCCATTCCGTGTGGCCCTAAAGCTGTGACTCCTCCTGTCAGGCTGCTCTGCAAGGTTACTCCCTTCCTTACACCCAACATTCTAGAGCAGTGGTTCTCAACCTTCCTCCAAGTGCTGAGACCCTAGAATACGTGTTCTAGCTAATGTAAAAAAAGGACGTACGTTCTGGAAAACAAAGACCCCCACAAGCACTTAGTTTTCCTGTTCCTTGGCCCTTGGAATCTCACCTTTCCTTTCTGGTAAATGACCTTTTGTACCCCTGAGTCTCCCCAGACAGTTTTATGAGTTTTCTTATCAACCCTCACCTGCCTACTTTTGTCTTTAGAGTGGTGGGCAATGGACTTGGGTGTAGTAACCATGATCTTATGGCCATGAAGGGATGCAGTCAGCAGGCCTCGCCAGAGCCTATATCAATGTGGCAACCTAATCTCGGGCTATCTGCCTCCAAAACGGCAATCTAAATAAATTTAGATCTAAAATATCTAGCCTTAGGTGTTTTGCTGTAGCAATGGAAAACACTGCTATAGCAAGAATACATCAAACGGGTAAGGACCCTTGGGAGAGCTATAGAAACTATTGGACAGGCATTTTCTGAGTCTTTATTTGCACTCAGGCACTATGATGGGAGGAAGAGGCTAGATTTGTACTCTAGGACTTATTCTGTGGAGCAACAATTCTCAAGTAGAAACTTCCCAGGACCCCCAAAGGGTCCTTCCATATTAAGCCAGATCCTTGAACTAGCAAGGCACATGAGACAGTAAAAATTGTACTTCTGGCTCTTCTGGCTCATGGAACATGGCGCAGCGACAGCGCAAGTTCCAGGTGCAGAAATCTAAAAACAAGCTTGCGACTGTGGCAGGGCGGAACCTCAGGCGGAGGCAAGACGGTTGAGGAGTCATCGATCCCCAGAAGGTGCACGTCGTGCAGCAGTAAAAGCTGAAAAGGAGCCTGGGAGTAGGGATCCGGGAGAAGACTGAGCATGACGTGGTGGTGAAGACCAGCTCCAGCCTGCCTAAGAAGCTCGCACTGCTGAAGGGTGCATCAAAGAAGACAGGGTTCTACCACCCCCAGCAAGACACCATCTTAAAGGCACCATAACTTTGCAGGTGGCCCCACAGGCTGGCTGGGCCTCAGGGAAGGAGACCCTGCTCCAGCCCTGGTGGCACCTGGAACAGCAATGTGCAGGCGATGGTAAAGCCTTAAACCTGGCTTCACTAGTGTTACTCCTGGTGATAATCCTAGCTCTGTGTCCTCTGGCTCTCATGCGGTTCAATGGTGAGGCGATCTGGGGGCTTGGTGAACCTCACTGCTCTCCACAAGAAAGGTCTCTGGCCCACACGGTACCCTCGACAGCCACAGACCCAAGAAAGGACAATGATACCTGCACCTGAAGCTAACAGCTGCCAATGTCTCTTCCCCAGGTCCTTGGTGGCCCTTTCCCCCAGGTCTCCCCCTCTAGTGATTCTAGAGTTAATCATAACTGTCCTATACATGGAAAAGGGTCCCATATCGGAAGTGAGGTGCCACCTCATCCTGTCACACTAGTGATCCAGAGTCACTTGGGGATGCTCCAGTGTTCCCCAATAAAGCTGTATTCACAGAGGGAAAAAATTATATTCTGTTTCTGGCATGAATAATAAGGGGAAATGGTTTTCTAGGATGTCCCCGTTGACATCAAAATGTGGGTTTGCCACACTAAGATATTCTTCAAGTGTTTTCAGGCATCAATTTTGTGTCCTGCAGTTTAACTCAATTTTGACGCTATGCAGAGTTAACACAAGCATCACAACAAGGGGCCCAGTCCCTTCAGCCTGCCTCCACTTCAGATTCCTCAGGGTTCCCGCAAGTCCTCTATAACTTGATAGAAATCAGGGGTCCCACCGTTACCTTCTGCTTGTGTTCGATAATCTGCTAGAACAGTTCTGTCACATCTGCAGGTCTCACTCCAATCCCTCGTAGGGGAGAGCTAGAGAATAGGGAGGGCTAACTTTGGACCTTTTTCAAGTCAGGAGGTTAAGATAGGAGAATTTATGTGGTGATTGTTCATAGAGTGGGTGCTAAGTTTTACAGCAAGTCTGTGATCAGTGCCAATCACACCCACCGTATGGAAAACTCAAGGGCAGTAACCTGGAGATCATGATGTAAGAACTTATATACAACTTGTCCTGCTAAAAACAACTGAGCAATCAAAGCTTATGTGAAAAAGCTCATTTAAAACTTTCTGAAACAGACATGGCAGTACAGAAAAAGAGAGCAATCACTCTACAGACCACAGTGCAAACAGAGCCAGAGAGGCACAGAGACACAGACAGAAAGGAACCGAGCCGAGACCGTCAATCCCGGGTTCGTTTCCCAGAATGCACGTTGGGTAGTTCACAACCACCTGTAACTCCAGCTCCATGAGGTTTGATGCCCTCTATGACTTCTGCGGTGGACACCTGCATGCATACAGTACACATAAACTCATGCAAGCACATCACACACACACACACACACACACACACACACACACACACACACACAGAGCAGAGATGGATGAGGGTTGTTGGAAGTGGTGCATTCTTAGGTAAATGGGAAGCTCTTATTCTCATACAGCTTTCTTTATTTAAAAGACCATCGTGTAGTTGCAGCATGAGTAATCCCACAGAGGGAGGAAAGATGGAGAAAGAGGCAATTTAAACCTCTCTCTTAGTCTTGTCGCAGTCTATTTGGTGGTACTGTGGGTGGGTCCCAGCTAACCCCACAGATGTGCCCAACCTTCCCAGGGTGTATCGTACCACCCAACTCAGGGATGGTCCAATCTCCCAGACTCCCCATCACACATGTGGGCAGTGCACGGTACCTGTCCTGGCATCCCTGTCCACCCGACCTACCACTCTGTCCTGCATCAGTAACGGGCGTCTTTTCATCTCCTTCTCAGTAGATGCCCCACCGACATTCTTCTCTCTGAGCCCCCGCTCAGTTTCCTCCATCACATGACTCCTGACAACACATACACCCAAACTCCATTCAACCTTATATCTGACACATTTTCCCACCTTGCTCACCCCAAGAGAACCTTCCTGGGAGTAGTCTTCTCCCCTCCCCCACGGATGTGTCTATCTATTATATCTATGGACTGGAGTCAGATGAACCTGGTTCCGGGCCTATTCAGCAGCAATGAGTGAGAGACTTGCCTGGATCACAAGGTCACCACCATAGGCCTCTGCGCCTTGCTGATGTCCCTTCACCCAGGAAACCATCAACTGCCTAAAATTCAGACCACAGAGACTTGGGTGCTCATTGAAACTCTAGGTCTTAAGTCCATTTTTCAGGTGCAGAGTCTCAAATCTAAGCCGGGAAGAACTGCAGAAGTCACCCAGTCCTTATTCACTTACAGATGAGGACGCTGCACTAGTCTAGTGTCTGATCAGTATTCCTGACTCGAGGGAGCTAGTGTTCTCAGTCAAGGATGGTCCCAAAACTTCAATACAGATGGTAAGACTGTGTCTGTGAGCTCGTTCAGCAAATAAGGCGCTTATTGAACAAACACGAGGACCAGAGTCCCGGTCCCCAGCACTCGTGTGAAAGCCGGGCAGCTATGGCAGCCCATAGCACTCAGAAAACAGAGACAGGGGATCCCCTGGGGCAAGCTAGCTAACTAGACTAGCTGTATTAGCAAGGTCTGGGTTCCACTGAGAGACCCTGATTCAATAAATAGAGAAATATGGAGGAAGATTCCCAATGTCATCTTCGGGCTTCCACAGATACATGAACACACGCACCATGGATACAGATGTGCCTACATACACGCGTACATGCATACATACATTCATACACACTACACACATATGTACATATGTAAAATTAATTAAATAATTAATTAAAATAATAAAACATAGTTGTAGTAGTACACCTATGGTGGGACTCGTCAAGGAAGACATGGAGGCATATTCATGGGTGCAAACCCTGCCAGGCCTCAGCAGAGGGAACCACTACCATGACCAGCACCATAATGGACAGTGGGACTGTGAGCCTCTTATCTCAGGTGTTTCTCTTGATGCCCAAGATCCTCAGCTGTTCCACTGATAGCAGGTGCAGATCATGAGCAATCAAACACTCCCCGCATAAAGCCAACACCTACAGACAATACAAAAACGTCAAGACCTAAGCAGCCCTTCACCTAACAGTGCACAAAACAACCATTTAAACATAAGTAAAAATAATTTCCAGCCAACTCACCTCCTTTCTGGTTATTTTTAAAGGGCAGACAAAGAATCTAAAGACTATTATCAGGACTGGGGTGATCAGTTGGTAAAGCTCTTGCTATTGCGAGCACAAAACCTGAAGTCAGTCCCCAGAGGCCACACAAAAAAGCTGGGAAGTGTGCATGATTCTTGTAATCCTGGTGCTAGGGAGTAGAGACAGGAGGATTCCAGGGGCTCACTGGTTAGCCAGCCCAGCCTCATCAAACAGTTGCAGGTAAAAGTGAGAGACAGTGTCTTGAAAGAAAGAAAAGAAGGAAGGAAGGAAGGAAGGAGGGAAGGAAGGAAGGAAGGAAGGGAGGAAGGGAGGGAGGGAGGAAGGAAAGAAAGAAGAAAGAGAAGAAAGACAGGAAGAAAGAGAAAAAAAGATGGACAGCTCCTGAGGAACAACACTCAAGGTTGGCCTCTGGCCTATACATACACACACACACACACACACACACACACACACACACACCCAGACTCACACACATATACATACATACACACATACACATACATACATACACACACACACACACACACACACACACACACATATACACATTTTCAGTATATTGTCAGGGATCAGAATCTAAGTTAACTAATTTTAGTCAGTCAACTAAGGAAAAGAAGTATCAGCCAAATCTCTGCAGGGTAGTAGCTTGCTAGGGCAGCCATGGCAAAGAACTTGAAAGTAGCTGTCTTGGTTTCTTTATGCTATCATAAAATACTCCAACAAAAATAACTTAAGGAAGGAAAGTTTTATTTGGTCCCACAGTTTGAGAAAACAGTCCATTGTGGTGTAAAAATCACAGTGGCAGAAACTTGGTCATATTGTATCCACAGTTAAAGCAGAGAGCAACAAATGCTTTTGATCGGCTTATTTTCTCCCTTTTACACAGTCAGGGATCCTAGCCCAGGGAATGGTGCCACCCACAGTGGGTGAGTCTTCCCAACTCAGTTAGCCTATCAAGATAATCTCCCACTGGCAAACCCAAAGGCCCATCTCCTAGGTGATTCTAGATTTCATCAAGTCTACAATTGAGATAGCCGTCAAAATTTCATCTCTTGTCAACCTGATACCCAAACAAGTCACTTTAAATCATTGCCTTTCACCCTTTATCCCCAAAGTCACATCTTCATACCATAGTATAATCCAATTTCACAAGTCCCCACAGTCCTTGATGATTTCAACAGTTTCAAAGTCCAGTCTACATCCCATCTGAGATTCAAGGCAGTCTCTTAAGTGTGATCTCTTATAATATCAAAAACAAGTTACATACATCCAACATACAATGGCACAGAATGAACATTCACATTCCAAAATGGAAGAATTGGGCACAGCAAGGAACACTCAGACTAAGACAGGACCCAAACCCGGCAGAGAAAACACTGAATCCTGCAAACCCACATCTGGCATCTGGAGCTCATGATTCAGTCATCTGGGCTCCAAAAGAGCTGGGTAACTCTGCTACCTGCAGCACACAAATTCTTTCTCTTAAGCCACCTCTTCTCCATGCCTGTAGCTTTCTTTCTCTGGAAGACATCCCACGGTTCTGGTGTCTCCAACGCCCTGGGATCTAATTGTGATTTGGGTTTCACCTTCACACCTCCTCAGAGGCCTGCCTCCCAGATGATTCTAGGTCTCATTAAATTGACAGCTGAGACTAACCATCACAGTAGCTTAAAGTGTTGGAAGTTTACCCTTTCTGTTCTAGAAGACTGAAGCCTGAAATTGGAGTCTCTGTTGGGCCACCGTCTCTCTAAAATCTCTCGTGGCGGATAGGCTCCTTCCCTATCTCTTTCAGCTTCTTGCAACCTCGGTTGTCCCTTGACTTACAACAACATGGCTCCCATCTCTCTTCTCACCCTCTTCTCTCTGTGGCTGCACCTCTGCCTCTCCAGTCATAGTAGATTAGGGATCACCAGCTTATTATGACTTCATCATCTCTATACTCACAGGTACTCCAGGTTAGACCTTCAACTGGTAACACCAGCTCCAGGACCATTTTCCAGATGGGGAATGGTATACAGACTGTGTACTTCAGAAGCTCATGTGTTAAAGGCTTGGTCCTAAGCGTGGTGACATAGGAGGTGATAGGACCTTTAAGGGGTGCAGTGGGAGGTCCTTAGATCATTGGAGATGTGCACTTGGAAGAGATTAAAGTAGCTCTTGTGGGAGACTGAGAACCCCTCCCCCACCCTCAACAAAACCCAAGCCTTGGTCATTCTGCAGCTTCCTGTTTGGAGATGTAGTTTCTTTCTCTCATGCGTTCCTGTCATTTGTCATGGGGCCTCCACCAGAGCCTGTACCGTGTTATTTGGACTTCCGGCCTCTAAGATTGTAAATTAAATAAACTCCTTTTCTTTATAAAGTCGGCCTACCTTAGCTATTTTGTTATTAAAAAAATAAATAAAAGGATTAATACAAGGAAAGAACTTTTCAGCTAGGGCAGAGGCCACTCTAGAAACCTTGATATAGTATGTGGTCATCTGCTTTCTTTCTCCCCAGTGGAAGGCCCTTTCCTGTGTCAGGATGTCATAGCTTGGTCACTGTGATCAGACAGACATGACCCTTGGTTCCAAAGAGGTCTCTCCATTGTAGAAATGATTTGAGGGGCACATGGTTCATGGCTATCGACATTGCTGTAGCGGATGCCAGGGGCTTGGTTGGGCTACTGGATTCATGGCTTTCTGTGACGAACCGTCTCTGAGCTCCTCTCTCAAGAAAAGCTCACAGCATTGTCATCAGGATAAAATGGGCAGGAGAACTGAGGTTGAAAGTTGAAGACCGTGTGAGGAAGTGGCTTGCTGCCAGGCAGCCTGCTGAGGTGCTAGACCTGTCTCTGCCTCAAATACAGAAAGTCTAGGAATGGGACAAACCTTAGAGATGGCAAATAAAAGGATCATTTCAATTATGTCTTCCGCATTAATTTTCACAGCTAATGCTGAGCTGACTAAATTCTTTTCTTAAGGGCTTTATAAACCCGTCATTAATAAAATCAGACGTTCAATTAGAAGGAAACTCCGACTGGTAGCAGATCTTTTCATTGATACCTTCCCCCCTCATTCTTTGCAGACTCCCTGGGTCTCCCTGGCCTTATCCTGCTGATGTTCCATTTCCCATTTCCACACCCCCACTATGCCTGTCAGTGCCCCCAACAAAAGCCAGAGAAGAACACAGGCCGATTCCATTAACCTCTGTCATTGCTTAAATCTTTCTCTTAATTAACATGAGTTAATATGATTAATCAAAATAATGAGACAAACCTATTAAATTAGGGGCTCAGATGACAGAACTCAGCAGGAGCGCTGACAGCAAGAGGCCAGGTGGGTGGTGAGGCCAGAGGTGAGGAGGGCGAGGGGCCAGCCTTACAACATCGTCCAGCTTGGCCTGGGGACAGTGGGAACGCGTGAGTGGAGGTGTGGAGTAGTCACCTCCGAGGTCACCGGCTCACCTCAGCTAGCTATTACCCGATCCCCACATTATTCTGGGGTGCCAGCCTCTCTAATTCCCCCCCAGCTTCTGAGTCCTTGCAATCAAAGAAGTGTTATTTATCTCTGAAGTCTGTGCCCTCCCACTGGAAACTCTTAGAATTAGCTGCTCTGCCTAAAGCCCAGTGACTCAGTCCTGCTCCCTGACTCAGAGATGTGAAAGCAGTCCCTGCGTTCTAGGAGGCCCTGGGGTCACACTCAGACACACACAAATACATAACACATACACACAAATACAGATACTCATATACGTAAACATACACAGAAAGGGGGGGGCGAATAAGAGCACCTCTTTACTCTCTGCCTCAACATCAATGGTTTGCCATTGTTCCTGCAGGGCTGGTCACGTGATAACATTACTCCCCATCTGCCATCGATCCCTATCGATCCCTAGGCCTGAGACTTTTCAGCCAGCCGAGCGACAGTCGTACTCAAGACTGCACTCAGCATTCAACAGTTTGAGCTTGGTGGCATTCTACTCCATAGGGATGGATGGGGTGCAGTACATGGGACTGCTTCTGTCTCCTGGTGTTCTGTGACGCCCATGATACCTCAGGCAAAAAATGATCTGTAACTAAAACAATACTGATCGTAATAAGATAGGACCTTGAGCAGGAGCCGAGGCAGCCTCAGTTCTGACGGCTTTAAGGCGATTAAGGATTCTACACTCAGGTGTGTGCAGAGTGCTCCAGCCTTTCCCACCCTCTCCCCACCTTCCTCCATCACCCAAACGTCAGCCCCTCTCCGGGACATTTCCTCAGAGCCCTTACTTTGCCTCTCCGGCATGAATTACTGTGCAACTGACAATGACCCAGCCACTGTCTTCCTGCTAACTCTAGAATCTCGGGGCTCAGAGCCACGCCTGGCACATAGGAAAGATTCAGTGCACAGCAGCTGAGTAAACCCGGATGACGGATGTCGCCTACCAGAGGCCATGAGGAAAAGGCAAGAACCTACACTAGGCAGGGACGTTCCCACTGAGAACCCAGACTGCCATGAACCTGCCCACACACTGGCATGCTGAAAATCTCTCACGACTACAGGGAGTGATTATCTCAGAAGGTGACACTGTCCTAAGGACTCCTTGGGAGGAGACAACAGAGCGGAGCCTGCAAGACTGGGGAGGCAGCTCAGTTGGCAAAGCAAGGAACTGAGTTAGGTCTAACTGAGTTCAAACAAACAAAGGAACAACTGGACAGTTGTAATCCCAGGGGAATTCCCCAGAACAGGGGAAATGGAGCAGGTGCATCCCTGGGGCTGATAGCCTAACAGCCTAAGATACTTGGGGAGCCTCAGCCAAGGGAGAGACCCTGTTTCAAAAAAAAAAAAAAGAGGTGAATGGTTCCTGAAGAATGATACCCAAAGATAACCTCCAGCAGTTAACACACACACACACACACACACACACACACACACACACACGCACACACACACACGCACGCACCAGAAAGGCACATTCAAAGACAGAGGCCGTGTGTGTGTGTATGTGTGTGTGTTTCCTTCCCTAGAATTCCCCTACACCAAAACACTTCTAGAACATCAGGAACTAGAACTGTATGTTACTGTCTAGTCCGTATTCTCAAGCTTGGTCTCCAGACATGGAGCCCTTCACACCTGCATATAGAGGTCCTAAAGATTCTGAAGTCCCATCATTCCTCTCCCGCCTCCTTGCTCCTTCTAGAGAGAGACTGGAAGGCCACACACATTACGTCTCAATCTTGCTAGCAGTTGGAGGTGGCTGTGCAATCAGGTTATGCGGTTGAGGTAGGTGAGCTCCAAGAAAGAGCACGGAAAAAACCATAGCCTTACGACACAGATTTTGGAACTGGTATCACAGGAACTGGGAAAGGGAAAGGATCGGACAACGCAGTCACCAATGCGCCAGACGAGTTCAAGAGAACCCAGATTCAACTGTAAAGCAGCCATGTGCAGGAGCACCTGGCTCTGGCTGGCCAGAGCCTGTCATTAATATTTCAGGCATTTTGAGAGTTGGCTCTTAAGCTCAGACAGTACAGTGGCTCCATGATGAGAGTTCGTGCATACAGAAATCAGCAAGGTTACAAATCAGGGCTTTCTTCTCTCAATTTTTTTTTTTTTTCCTGGAGAGCAAAGTGGCCAGCATACTCCTCTCAGTAACAGCCATGTTTGTTTTGTGAGTGGAGACTTGCTTTCCGCAGAACACCATCTGGTCTGTTAGCTTAATGCTGACTTCTTTTGTCTTGGTGGATGTGTGGTTTTTTTTTTTTTTTTTAATTTTCTTTGCAAATTGGATTTAGTTGTATGATCCGCATATAAGATTTAAGCATGAGGAATGTCTGTTTCTAGGGTTCTCTAGAGAAGCAGAACCAACAGGAGACAGAGGTCTGCAGGGAGACTGGTCATGGGAATTGGTTTGGGTGATTATAGAGGTCCAGAATTCCCCAGTCTGCTCTCTCTGATCTGAACAATGGGGAGCAGATGGTTTAAGTTCCGTCAGAACGAAGCCTGAGAAACAGAGTAAGTGGAGAATTGTGAGTTCCACAATCCCAGACGCCCCACCACAGGAGCCAGGAGCTCCCCTGTCTGAGGGCAGGAGACGGCAGGTGTCTCTGCTCAGGGAGAAAAAGGAGTCGCCTTTCCTGTGTTAGTCAGATTTCTTTTATTGTAACAAGTGCTTGAGGTAATCATTTATAATAAGAAAGGGGCTGTTTTGGCTCACAGTTTGGAGGGCTTTAGTCTGTCATCATTTTGCTCCATCGTTTTGGGCGAGTGGTGGTGCAATACATCACGGTGGCACCACAGTGTAGAGAAGTCGTTTGCTTCCTGACTGGAACATGAAGAGAAAAAGAGGGTTGGGTGTCGTGGTGCATGAGTGTAATCTCAGCACTTGGGAGGTGGAGGCAGGAGGCTGAGGAGTTTGAGGCCAGCCTTGGCTACAAGAGACCCTATTGTGAGAAAATGAGAGAGAACAGAGCGAGTGAGTGAGAGAGAGGAGAGAAAGGAAGAAGGAATGAGGATGGAAGAGAAGAAGGGAGAAAGGAAGGAAGGAAGAAAGGAGGAGAGAGGGAGGAACAGATGACAAAAGGAGAAAATGAAGGAAAGGAAAGAATGGAAAGTGTAAGAAAAATAAAGGGAAGAGAAGAGAGGGAAGGAAAAATAAACAGAAGAAAAAGAGGAAGAGGAAGGACCTGAGTATAAATATTCCCCTCAAGGATAAAATTCCAATGGCCAAAAGACACCCCTCTAAGGCTCCACCCACCAAAGACTCGCATGTCCTCTGAACAGCACCTCAGGCTGGACCATGTAAGCATGAGTCCTGATGGAGCCTCTTCCGCCCATAGAGCTGCCTTTGTCTTCCACTTTGTCGAGGCCCTCAGCAGACCTGATGGTGCTGTGCACACGGGTGAGGGCAGGTCTTTTTTGCCCAGTCTACTACTGATTCAGTATTAATGGATTCTTGACTATCTTTTAGACCACTCAAGTTAGCATATACATCGCTTAGCCTCTGATATTTTGTTACAGCAGCAGTAAACTGGCTAATCCACTGATCCAAACTCAGTAAAGTTAAAAACCCCAGACTGACATATTGGACCCTCCAGGAGCCCACCCCAGCCTGACTTTCTTCATCTTGAACTCTCTGCTGTAGCCAAATAGAGCCCCTTGTTCCTCTAGAACATGTCACACAAGTCTGTGTCATTTCAGTGAGATAACATCAAGGAAATATGGTCCCTGACACCACAGCCTTTCACCCGACCCCACTGAGCCTTGGCTGCCTGGCTGGACTGCGTGCTGTCCCATGGAGATGCCTTTGGTTCCTCGGGGAAGGAGCCTTCTCTGCATTTGCCACCTGTTGTGTGTGACTTTATCAAGTGATACAGTCTTGATTAGAGGAGAGGGTTCCAGCAGGAGAGTATGGAGGGTCTGAGATCACTCTGAAAGTCTCCCTCCACCTGTTCCATAAGGGAAGGTACGCTGATTTTTTTCCCCAAGCCATATGGCCCCTCAGCAATGGCCCCAGGTTTAATCATTTTCACATAAAATGCTCTGATCCACCAGCTCTCTCCTTTCTTCCTCTTTTATCTTTAATCTCTCTTTTCTTTCAACTTTATCCTCTTAGCCCTGGGTATCCTTTATCCCTAAAGTAAGATAAGTCCATTGATACCCATCAGTGATGCTTCCAGCAGCGTTTAACACAAGCCCAACCATGAAGCTTTAAGCCAATTGTGAACGATTAGCTCACCCTAATGGAAGCTGGATAGTGGGCCATGAGCAGGGCAGGCAGGGTCAAGGCTCAGCTCCGTCATATTCATATGGCCACTCTCACGCTGGTGAGAGCATTCAGGAGGCAGAGACAGGAGGATCTCTGTGAGTTCAACGCCAGTCTGTTTAACAGAGTGAGTTCCAGGACATAAAAAAAAAAAGAGAGAGAGAGAGAGAGAGAAAGAAAAGAAAAGAAAGAAAGAAAGAAAGAAAGAAAGAAAGAAAGAAAGAAAGAAAGAAAGAAAAGAAAGAAAGAAAGAAAGAAAGAAAGAAAGAAAAGAAAAGAAAAGAAAAAAACACCTTGCCTTTTGACCAGTCTGATTGGACCACAGTCAAGTGTCCATGCCTAGATAATGAACCAGTGGCCAGGGACACCCATACAGTGGGCTTCAGCCAGTAATTGCTGAGCAAAATGATCAAAAAGAGGAACGGGATTGCCGTGATTGACTTGAACTCATCTGCACCCATCCCAGAGACTGCAAGTCAGAAAGGTGACACTGGGTTAGGGTGGAACACGCAATAAAACTAGGGTTCTGAGGCCAAGGCAACAGCGTAGTCAGAAAAGTATTCGTGCAAGCTTGAGGACCTGAACTGAGGGCTACATAAAGAGCAAGCTGCGCACATACCAGCATTCATCTCTCTCTGCTTCCTGACAGCGGATGCAGTGTGGCCAGCTGCCTCATGCGCCTGCCGCCATGACTTCCCCACCATGACGGACTGTACCTTCAAACTGTGAGCCAAAATGAGTCCTCCCGCAGCCTTGCTTTTTGCCCAGTGTTTTGTGACAGCAATGAGGCAAGTCATTAGTGTAGACCTTGTCTCAAATGATAAGATGGAACGCGATCGAGAAAGACACCCAATAGAGCCTTCTCCCCTCCATGTGCACGCACACCCTACCCCCACAAAATTAGGGTTCCCTTAGAAAGTAAGAAGTGAGGGAACCAAGTCTTGAGGGAACCAACCAAAAGCTAGGTCTATCATTCCACCTGCCACTCAACTCTTGTTGCTCTTCTGGATATCCTTGCTATCTAGTTTGGACTCTTTAGGCTGTACCACCTCCATCAAGCCCCTTCTGGAGCCCTCCCCCATCATCTTGTGCATACCTTCAGAAGACCAGTATGCCCTCCCCTTGGCGTGCTCCAACTCCTCCCCCACGCGCTCCGAGCTCCCATCATTTGCCCACTCAGTATCTCCTATGCATCATGCTTTACAGATCACTCTGGAACACATGCTTTCATCTTGCCATTTTTCATTGCAACAATTGCAGTGACTTCCCAGTGGGTCCCTCTGCCTTCAGTCTGACACCCTCAGCCTGACACCCTCAGCCATCTATCTTCCTGCTCACGAGTGTGAGCTTTCTCAATGAGATCATTAGGGTTCCTGGAAGAGAGAGTGGAAAATCCCATTGCCTCCCCCAAGACCATGACAATAGAGCTCATCCTCTCTCTGGTCTAAAGACCACTCACCCTCTTGTCTGGAGATTGGAGTGTAAAGTCTACACTTTCCCAGCACAGCCTGGGCTCTTCCTTCCTTCCTTCCTTCCTTCCTTCCTTCCTTCCTTCCTTCCTTCCTTCCTTCCTTTTTCTTTCTTTCTTTCCTTTCTTTCTTTCTTTCTTTCTTTCTTTCTTTCTTTCTTTTCTTTCTTTCTTCTTTCTTTCTTTTCTTTCTTTCTTTCTTTCTTTCTTTCTTTCTTTCTTTCTTTCTAAGTATTCAAACCTCTCACTTTATTTGTTAAATTTATTTCACTTATTTATTTTTAATTTTTTTTTGTTTTTGTTTTCTGAGACAGGGTTTCTCTGTTGTAACTCTGGATGTCCTGGAACCCACTCTGTAGACCAGGTTGACCTTCTACTCATAGAGATTTGCCTGCTTCCGTATAGTCGCATGTTGCTGTAGAGTTCAGCAAAGAAGACAAGGAGGCATATTTCATAACTGCAAACCCTGCCAGACCTTAGCAGAGGGAATCACCAGCCTGGCCAGTGCCAGACTTCACAGTGGAACCCCTGTGCATCTGAGCTCAGGTGTTTTATTGATTCAGAACTCCTCAGGTGCGGATCATAAGCAATCAAACAACCCTCAACAGAAATCAACACCTGCAAATAATACAAAATGCCCTAGACAGCCCCTCCCCCAACAGTGCATAAAACAATTATTTTATATTTAACTAAAAATAAACTTCCTCAAAACCTCTGCCTCACAAGGAGTGTGGGGATTAAAAGCATGTGCCACCACTGCCAGGCGGTTAAATTTATTTCGATGTGATTTTTTTCGATTGTGTGAGTTTCACACAACATTTCTCTTCCTATTCCTCTTCCTATTCCTATTCCTCCCTGTTCCACGCTCCCACTCCTGTGCTTCAAAGAGAAACAGAAAAAGAAAAAACGAATAAAAGAAAAGTCAGTCCAGCTTGTGTGGCAGGAGCATGAATCCTGGGCATCACCATGCTCTGGAGGCAGCAGGCTGCTCTGATCACGGACATTCACTTGGCCTGTGAGGCTGAGACCAAACATGATGACGTTTGACTCGAAGTTGGGCTTCACTGCCCAAACCCACGGGCACCCGGGCATCATGCGGGCACCATCACTGGGCTTTCATAACTTGGGGCTTTGTTCATGGTGTTCCTCTTTTGCTTTTTCTTTGAGGGAAAACTCCCACTCACTTTTCAAGACCAGGCTTAATGTCACCTCCCCAGTGAATTCTCCTCTCAGGCCAAGTCCAGCTTGTCCTCTGCGATCCCAGGTGACTGCAGTGGGGTTTACACTACAGTTCCTGAAGGGGAAGGGCTGAGCCTAAATCATCCTTCTGGCAAACACACTCAGTACTCAACTATGTATTTCAGTCTCCTCATTTCCTAGAGGGGCATCTGAGAGAGAGAGAGAGAGAAAGAGAGAGCACGAGCAGGTGAACAATGATCTCATGTGTTTTCAGTCAGGATTCTTTCATGGAAAATGGAGTGGAATGGAAAATGGCTTTAAAGTCAAAGGGGAGAAGCCCAGTGTGGTAGCAGCAGATCTGTAATCCCAGCAATCAGATGTAGAGGCTGGAAGGTCACAAATGAGAGGTCACTCTGGGTTACATAGTGAGGCTCAAAAGCAGAAAAGGCTGTGGATGTGGCTCCGTTGGTAGTGTTTGCCTAGCACACCTGCAGCCCTGGAGCCAAACCCTGGAGCCACATAAAGTGACGGGGTGATGCACACCTGTGGTTTCGGAGCTCGGGAGGTGGAGGCAGGAGGACCTGACATTCACGGTTGTCCTTGGCTGCACGGTGAGTCGTGGTTCGCTTCTGTTTAAAGCATGACTAATGGAGGGAAGCATGAAGGAAATGGGGGAGAGGTGCAGAACGGAGAGAAGAAGAAATCCTGTCTTACAGGATTGAGAACTCTCTCTTCAAGCACAATTACTAGCTCAAGATTGGAGAAATATCTGCTTCAGAGGATCCAGGGTGGAGACTAGAAGGTGGTCCGTGGTCCTGCGATGTGAAATTCTCCCCTGACTCCAGGCTGCTGGCCTCTCAATCATCACGGGTACGGTCATGCCTTTGCTCTTTCCATTGCATGCCTGGGAAGCCTAGGCGAGCCTTTCAACCACACAAAGGGCACGCACACCCTTCCCCATCTCTACGGTAGATGAGAATTGTCACCTCTTCCTCTGTCCCTGTACGACACGCATGCTGTGCTCACCGTGTGCTCAGCCAGACCGTGAGCTCTTCCAAGATGACATCACTGCCCTGTGCTACAGCCGCAGCATTCCCAGGAGGCTTGATCAATATTTGCTGTATCGATGAGTGAATGTGTGGACTGAGTCTAACCTGCAGCACGAAGTCAAGGCTGAGTCCGAATCCCAGGGTTCCCTGTCAGGTGACCACTAGGGCCACGGTAGTTCAGGCAGAGGTTGGCCTGGGTGAGAATCCAGCGCTGTACTTGGCTATCCCCATGACCTTGTATGACACGCTCAAGCTCTCCAAGACTCATGACATCATTTCTAAAATGAGAAATCTGATCCCATTGCACTGACCTCACAGAGCCAGTCCGAGGCTTAAATGGGATGAGCCCCGGAAGCTGTGGGCACTAAGGAAGCATTTGATATGTGTTTAATTTCAGTTCTTGTGTCCTCTGCTGCCTTTGTCGTACACCAGGCCGTTGTTCAAGAGGAGTCTGACAGGAAGCTTTGGCCCTTCTGAAGTGAGGGAACTGCAGAGGCAATTCACACTCCTTTGCTTTTGTCCCCATGATACTAGGGGCAACCGGAAAATAAAGGAAATCCCCATGGCCTAGGACTGCCCATGCAAGAATTTGGCTCCTGGAGTGGGGGAACCCCAGCTCATAGCCAAAATGAGAAAAACTAACCACGAGCACCTGTTTCTGAGCCTCCAGCAAATAAGATGTGAACAGAAGGGCTTTAGCGATGACACTCAACGGTGGAGGGAGTGGCCAAGGGCAGCCAGCCCCAGCAGTGCGCATGTCACTGTGTCTGTACCCTATGGGGGAGCGCGGCTGAACTTCAGAGAAGACCTGACTGCCACAGCTTGCGCCTGCCTTCTACGGGGACAACGTGGCACGTGTTTGGTGGGACGGGGTGGGGATTGGGATGGGGTCTCTTCTAGGCAGAAGTCCTCTGTGATTGTGGGGACTGGATTACAGCTGAGGTGATGGAGCTCAGCCCTACATTGGGAAGCCTGGAGTCATGTTCGATCCACTACATTTACTTTTTTAAACCATTCCTTGGCTGGGCAAATCTGAACCCCAAGTTGACCTGAACCTCTATCTCACTTCATGCCCTCAACCTGGCCCTCCACCATTTGTCTCTTAGGGAACCTCTTCCAGTCTTGGTTACTGAGTCCAACTCACTTCTCCTTGTCAGAAAATTGCAGGAAACGCTTCGCCACACACTGGTTTACCGGATGCACTTACTCTGTCTACCTTCTAGCCAAAAACTAAGTTCTGAAAGCATAGGCTTTGGGGCTTGCCTTGCTCTCTGAAGGACCCTGCGTGTAGTAGATGCTCAATAAGCATCCACGGACTGGCTTTCTGAGGCCACATGCCCTCTCTGATGGTGCTGGCCTGCTAGCTGCCCACAACTGTCCACAGCTGCATACAGCTGCCCACAGCTGCTGACTTGGGTCATTTCCATGCATTACAGTGTGAAGCTTTCTCAAAATGTACGTCTGGCCTTGTGTCTGCTTGATATTGCTCACACCAGCGCCCACACACTTCAGTCACACCAGTGGCCTACCAGAGCTCTTAGGAAAAGGTGTAGTCTCCCCCATCCCCCATCCCTCATACACACATCCCCTGCAGGGCCTTCTCTCCTCAACCTCTGTCCCAGCCACCTTCGTAAACTCTGCTCCTCTGCTGCAAAGGCTCTGGCCACAGCGCCTAACCTCTGTAGGCTCCTGGTAGAGACCACACTTTCCTTCCTCCTCCAACCCTACTCACCCCTACTCACCCCTACTTGCCTCTGACATGTCTCCATCTTGTAAGGTCAAATCCTCCTGTTGTGGGATCTCAAATGTTCTTCCTTAGTGATTTTCTCTGCTGGGATGTGTCCCCCAAAGCTGGTGTGTTGAAACTTACT